>BPLQ01005633.1:230218-395537 GCA_021605075.1 Caerostris darwini | reverse complement strand
AAAAAAAAACTAATAAATTTTTTGACTTATATGTTTAATCTACAGAGTTTTTCACGGATTAGAATAGATTACACAATTTTAAATTATTTTATTTTAAAAAATAACAAGGTAGAATGATCAGTAATATGTAAATGTAAAGGACATATGTCAGAATTGAATAATATACAGTTGTGTGCCCTCTGCTAATAGTATAACAATGTGAATATCGTAAAAAATATCAAATGAATCCACAAAAAACTAAAAGAATTTGAAAGTTTCTAAAATAAAGAATGTTTGTTCAAAATAAAAATAAAAAGCACATTGCAGGAAAAAGTATTTGCAGAAAAAAAAAAGGAAAAAATTTGTAAACAGACATCGACTGCATTCGCTGCTATAGGCCTACACTTCTTTAACCTATTTTTTATTCAATGTTAAAAACCAAAAAACATTTTTAAAACTTTTTAAAAATAAGGTTTTCTAAAAATGTATAAAATAATTAATGAACTAAACTAAGAAAATAACAAGGGATAAAATAATTTCCTTTTCAAAATCCATGTACTATTTATGAATTCAATTCCTTATGAATGAAACGTAATCCATTCAGCTTATACTACTTTTATAGTATGAATTTCAAATTGATATGTTATCTATTTTACAAATTTTTTTTTACTAGACAAATTTGGTAAAATGTTTATGTATAGATATATAATAAATTTGCTGGATCCATGCGTAAATTGAATTATCTTTTTATTGTTGTTAAAATTACAATAGATGAAAAGGAATCTTAATCATAATACAAAACTTACAATATTGAATTTTTTAGATACCGGAACGAGAATTTTTACAGTTATATTTATTTATGAATCTTAATAGTAAATGAAAAAAACTAAATTATCAGAAAACAAGTTAAAATGAGCATAATTCACTATGCATTTTTTTATACAATTACTAAAGCACTAAATTCAATAAAGTATGTTATAGGATTATAACATTATAGATATTATTGAATTTCTTGAGAACGTAAAGCGACCGGGGAGAGGATTATGTCTTTTTTCATCTGAGGGGACAGGGTTTGAGACCAAACTAAAGCTGTCTTGCCTAGGTTGAAGGATGTGGTCTGAAATCGTAAGACTGTTTTTGGACATGTTCGAAGAACTGAGATAAATACAGTAATACTTCGGTATGTGTTCGTTTTGGAAAAAGTCCAACTTGATATACATCTGATTTGGTATATGATCTTTATTTGGAATGCAATTCGAATGCATCAAAATCTTTACCAAATGAGTGGATGTCAAAAACCTTGGAGTAGAGTAAATCAACAAAGCCCAAATTAGTCGTAATAGCCCAAACTAGTTAGTCATAATAGCCCAAACTAGTCGTAATAGCATTGTTTGGAATGGATGCTTAGAATGCTTGACATTATATTTCAGAAACATCCTGAAGAGAAGGCAGTAGCAATCAGACACATTTTTGGCAAATACCAAATCCGGAGAACCTCAACAAGGTCAAGTTAGGGAAAAGAGACAAAAAAGCAAAAATTAAATTTGATAACTTTTTATTTATCTATATATTTTTAGTTTTAAGCATTGTTTAAATTATGATATACAGTACCATTAATGCATAATATGCCAATAACATTAAGATTTTTTTTCATGGCAACGGATTAAATAGTTTTTTTTTTATTTCTTATGGAAAAAATTCGTTTGATGTATACTTTATACGAACTTCCCAGCTGCCGTTTGTTCATCCAAAATAAAGCAGCGATTGGGTCGGCAAATATAAATGACCTCAAATCAAGTTCCTATATTTGAAATCAACAGAGCGTTTTGCCAAGCTGTATGGAGTAAATATTTGCGTGATGTCTGAAACATGCTCATCAATAAAATGAAAACATCTCACAACTCAGTTAATAATATTAAAATAGTACAGTCTGTAAATCAACAATCCAAACTGCTTGATGCCACATCCAAATATTACACCCAAACAAATCGACCCCGAAATCCTTTCCATTATCATCATTGGACCAACAACTTCCGCGGTTGGAACTCTTCAGAATCAATAAACACTCGCGTATTCATGTGTTTATCGAAACGTAACACCCTCCGAAGCTTACGCATGGTAAAACAAACACTGGGTACCCCAACCACTGGACTACGAAAGATAGCCTTCTCCCTAGTAAACCAATCCGGTGGTCAGACGCACGTACTGGTCAGAAGAGTAAACAAACCACGTGAAATTGTGGAGGAAGCAAAGCGTATCGAATAGCCCCGGGATGTGCTTATCTCTTTCTGCAATTCCCAAGGTGGAGCAACGTGACTTTCAAGCAGCAACTTCCTTCCGTTTTGTTTTAGTCCTAACCTCCCTCCTTTACCACCACCCCAATAGAAATTATCGTTTGCAAAAGCAGCAGTTCTCCTATCTGAAGTAAGGCTGTTGGCTGGGTTGGTTAAGGGAAATAACTCATTAGATGTTTTACTTAGCTTTAATGAACTGCGTCTGTCTTGGTGTTTTCTCAGATAAAATAGGTTTAGGGAATGGATTATGTACCTCATGTAAATATAAGAATTTAATTCATGGATTTGCTGGCTGAGGCCAGTAGTTGCGTTTCTAATGGCTCTCCTCAATTTACTTTGAAAATTCGTAAGATATATTTTTTAAACTTCGATATTTTGAAGACAGATTGAAACATAAGCGTATATGAGAAAGATCAGAAATTCAGATATATTAAATATAGGCGGATTTACAAATAATATTGATAGACAGTAAACAGTATGAAAGTGCTGCTATTGAAATATATGAGGACCAATGGTTTTTGTTGGCTTCAACGATAACCATCATTTTTATTACTTATTATTAACTATAAAATTAACCTAAATCATTTTCCATCTCTTAAAAATTAGCTAATTAAATTGAAAATATTTATCTTTAAAATTAATCTACGACAAGTACTTTCAATATTTATTTGCAAACTGTCAATCAGATTCAAAGTATATAAAAAAATTCGTTCTTCAACATATCTTACACAGTATTTTTAATACGCTTTTATTAGCTTCACCTGTATGTTTGTATGTAACTGACTTTTTCCCCTGCAGATTTGTTTCTCCTCATATACACTATTTAAGCTGCAAAGAAACATTTACAGGCATCTTTCAGAAAGGTGATTCTTTTTAATACGCTTTTATATTAGTTTCACCTGTATGTATGTTTGTTTGTTTGTAACTGACTCTTCGGGCTCGATTTTGCCCTACTTTAAGCTATCAGATTTAATTTAAACGTTGTAGACTTATCAAGGACCGACGACAATAAAATAGTTTGATAAGTTTATTATCTCATCATGGTTAGGATCGCCCGAATTAGAGATTTTATTTTAACTTATGAAGAGCAATTTAACCCATGTAGAATGAAAGTATTCAGTAAAGACATTCAAACCTACGTGGGACAGTGGCACAACGGACTATTCGCATTTAGCCTTTGTTTTACTCACAATTACATTATTGTAAGCACTATAGTTCCACTCCTCCGTACCGGGACCTCATTTAAATATTATAGTTTAAAAACACTCAAAACATGCTTTTAGAGTTAATCAAACTAAAAAGTAAAAAATAAATGAATAGTTTAAAAAAACTAAAAAAACACGCTTTTAGAGTTAATCAAACTAAAAAGTAAAAAATAATTGTTAACATACGAATAAAATGACTGACGAGAAAATGAATGTCACTGTTCTAAAAGCGTGGGGTGCTTTGTATGACATTTTTAAACTAACTGCATTTCGGAATGAAACTAGTGAAAAATTATAACGATTGATATCGAGCACCTCACGCTTTTAGAACAGTGACATTCATTTTCTCGCCAGTCATTTTATTCTTATGTTAACAATTGTTATTCAAAAACTAGTGATAACCAGATTACATAATAAAATATAACTCTTTATGAATTGCATATTTTATTATTATCTGATCTTCGGGTCCCCGGTCTAATATGACTGTAGTACGTTGGGCGTAGGGCTGACAAGTCTACCCCGTAAAATGCCATCACATGTTTAGGAATTTGCCAGTAGGCAGACTGCCTTGGCCCACCATGGAGCTGTTGTGTCATTCAAGAAATATTCGGAAAATAAATAAAAATTATGCTTATGTAATGAAATTATTATATTACGTGTTAAAATTATTATATTTTTATGTGTTAATAAATAAAATAAGTACAATAAATATAGATTTTATTTCTTCTAGCTTCAAATAAATTCTTCATTATTTAATGTTAGTTGAATATGTTAATATTATAAAATATGAAGAATTTATAATAAATTATGAAAAATAGTTGACGTCACCTGCGCTTTATGCCCTACATTTCGCAGTTAATAAATATTTTGTGCTTAAAATATCATTTTTATCTGTATATCTTCATTAAATAACTATAATTTACTTCAATGATATTTGTATTATTATTTTACATTCATATTTTTATACGTTTAAGAAGCGGTTTGGGTTAAAAAAAAAAGGGACTTTTTATTCAATTTCTAACTATATTTCAGCCTTTTTAAATAATAAAAAATGATATCTCACGTATTCTTATAATATTAAAGGTTTTCTTTTGACAAAAAAAATATTTCTTTATCAACAATAAGGGTGTATTTTCGTTGCAAAAACCAGGGGAATTCAAGAATAAATTAATAGAAAGCACACTGTTTTATTAAATCTGAAAACCTAAATCTTCGAAGATATCTCTGCTATTGAACATCTGAGAAGAGAGAAAAACTAAACACTTGTTATTTTATTTTTGTATTTATTTATTTATTTTTGTAGTTTTCGTTGAACCTTAAGTTTGTTTTGCTCTCTAACAAAAGTATTAAAGGGATTTTTTTTTTCCTTTTTTTAGGATAAAACTGAATTTCTTTCTAAAGTTCAAAGCAATATTGCTGGATAACCATTAAAAAAAGAACTTGCATTCAAAAAGTTTTGAAATTCATCCTTTTTTAGTGTAACTATTGTTTGTACATTCTCCAACAAAAGTTTCGTGTAAGCGAAAAATAGAAAAGTTTCAGAACATGTTTGTTCACGGGAAGCAAATGCATGCGAAATTGTTTGTGATCTGAACAAAAGGAATATTCTTTTGTGCTAAAATTTAATGGTTTAGAAAAAAAAAATTTTGTTGTACAAATTCATTTTTTGTAGGAATAATATTATTCCCATAAGATTATTTATTTATGTGATAGTAATATAATTTTTCACCATTCTTTTTTGTCTTTAATTTTCGTTAACAGACACTGGCAGTTCTTTCTATAGTAGCATATTTTTTTCATTGGTCGAGGACATGGGTTTTCATGGGTTTCATGTTACTGGACAAGTAAATAATAACAACCCATCACTCAAATTTGACAGCAGACAAATTGCATTGTGGGTATTTATATTATAAGCAATTGGTGTTTTGCACTAATGAGAACAACCTGTCACTCAAATCTTATAGCAGATAATCGGTATCATGTATTATAAGGAGACTTAGAAATTAGTGATTATCTGTGCGAACTTCACAAGTCAAAACAATTACAGATGGAATACGGACAGCACCATGAGTTGTTATATCATGATGGGTGATAAACCATGGGCTGAGAAATGTCTACTCTAATGAGAAGTGAGGGAAGCTCATCCCCGTCCTTCTTGATATATTTTGTTAAAAGGAGGTTTTTGGAGAAGTAGCAAGAGAGTTCTGCGACGATTCGACAAAGAGTGTTTTGTTTCTCTAAAGTGACTGAATAGGCCGGAGTTCCCGCCGGTTTCCAAAGTGAACCCTTTCAGGTTTCGTGTATCAAGCCGAGTGATAATGAAAGTCTTTCGCAGACCAGATGCAATAGATTCGACGTAGACTCAAAACTCTGAAAATCTCCGACCGTGGCGTGAATTGCACTTGCGAATCAAATTATCTTTAATTTTCATTATTTATGTATTATGTTGTTTCGACCTGTGAAAGTCACACAGACATTCGCTAATTTCATTATACATGACACTGAATATCTCCTATCAGATTTTAGTGACAGGTTGTTCTCATTAATTCAAAACACTACATGCATGTAATATAACTACCCACAACACTGCTTGTCGGCTGTCAAATGTGAGTGGTGGGTTGTTATTATGTACTTGTTAAAGAATATACATTCCTCTCTCCTGGGAATGATATGCAGAAACTCTATCATGAGAGAAAAAATGCTACATGTTTACATTTTTACATTTTTTAATTCTGGCTGTTTTTTTCTGATTTTGTTTATTGCTTTTATTTTTCTGTGTGCTTTTTCAGACCTACAGAGTTTCAACCACAAGCTGTTTTGTTGTTGTTTTGCAGGCTGATAAAATTGTGAATCTCTTTAATTAAACTCATGCTCAAAGAAGAAAACAAACACAATTAGAAACATTACATCCACCTGTTTCCGAATGCCTTAGTTTACTTTGATGGCTTCTGACGTAATTTCAATTATGCTAGTTTACTAACTACCACGAATCTCTGAACAACAGCCATTTTGAATTACCGCAAACCGAATGTTTCTTCCAATTCCCAGACCTGGCATGTCGGCAGGAAAAATCCCCCGAATCCTTCTCCTAAGCCAAACTAATTATTCATCAATCTCAACAGCTCCCATTCAAGATAAATTGCGTATCTCAATTAATTTGTGAACATTAAGTAAGAGGGGGCCGTCGTTAAAAAAAGAATATAATCACGGTACCTTGTGTCTCCGATATTGTTATACACTCTAATAACTTAATTAATGACGGGGCTCTTGCTGCTAATGACGCTTTGTACTCCATTAATTAGTTGGCTATTCAGTTAATGGAGGTCGTGAGTCGATTAACATTTTTTTTCTCTCTCTCTCAAACACCCCAGGTTAGACAGGGAAAAGAAAGCAATGTAATGAAAAGCGATATTTTGATTTGATTTTGAGATTTCGGGCGGCGATAGTCTTCGGATTTGCTCATTAAGAGGCCCGAGTAATTAGGGTTGTAAGAATTTGTGGTTGATAAAACTCTTAAGGAGTGAGAGTTTGATAATATTGAGCTCTTTTCTCTTTCAGGTATACAATTCGCTCTCGCTGTATCACTTTGAATAATGCGGTTATCTGCCGAGTCTCTTTGGGATAAATTATCTGAGCGTCTTTGAGATATTAAACTTTGAGTAGATTATTGTTATGGGATTGTTGTATTATGCCATGCATCAGATTAATCCAAGGAAGCTTTTAAGATGTATGGATTGAAAAGGGGCAATTGTTTCTTTTCTCTTAATTTAAATGGGGACTTAACGAAAGTATGTTTTAAAATTCATATGATTGCCATAATGTTAAACAAATCCATATAAAGGGCGATTATAAAAAAAACTTTCTCGATATACGAGCCGCTAACTATGATATCGTTCGAATTATCATAACTATTAAATCCATAATATCATAACTAACATATCGTTCACAGAAACTGAACAAAATTTCAGTTTAAGATATTTTGAGGTATGGGCTCAAGAAACTTGAGTAAAACAACAGTTTAACTGTAGCAATTATGGTTACAGTGATACGATTTCCAAAATTTCAAATGCCATCACCTACTTTTTTTTTATTGGAATGTGATGTCTGTAGTGAAAAACGCTAAATGGAGTTGAAAGGTATCTGTAGCACAAAAACAGTCGATACTAGACAGACTAAGAAGAAAAGAGAAAACAACTGTGGCGTACACCACAGCACGGTTTTGATTCCAGTCTGCTGAAAAGGTATCGCCATGACTGACGTGCCGCCTATCTTGCTTTCTTACACTTTGAACAACATGCCGCTTACAGGGAAACAACGAGGGGAAACTATTTTTTTAAACAGCGTTTACAACAAAGCTGCTAACGGATTCAACTTCCACCGTGATGCTCACCAACGGCACGCATTGCCACTGAGCCACGAGTCGGGCATTGGTGTACTTATAATAAGTTAAAATAAAAGTGGTGCAGAGATTTATATAAAACCATTTTTAATTCAATGTGAAATAAAAGGTAGAAACTAATCAAGTAATCATTCTTTTCAATGCTATATATGAACTTTTTATCACAATGGAATGGAATCTGAAACTTTATAAAAAAAACTCCACCAATCTGGGTCTTATTGTTTAGTATGTTAATATTATCAATAATGTACTTTAAAAAATAAAAAATAAATTATTGGAAAAACCCAACAGTTTTGGGTTTTATTGTTTATTAATAATATATTTCCGGGAGGATTTTAGGGGAACTACTCCTAATTTGCATATCATATGAGAGAAAACCCGAAACACTCCCACCAGGTAAACCGACTGACAAAGCACGATTCTGGACATCCCAAGCGCCATCGACATATTATAATACTAACATGAACAATAAGATCCAAAACTGGGGGATTTTTTTAATAATCTTATTGTTTATTAATAACATACTTTAAAAAATAAAGAAATTTTTTTTTAAAAACCCATTCATTTTGGGTCTTATTGTTTATGTTAATCTTATTAATAATATACTTTAAAAACAAAGGAGATTTATTGAATAGTTTGTTTTTTATTATGATAAATCATTTTAGTATTCATTTTCTTCATTTCATAAGAAAGTAGAATGTAAGTAAGAATTTTGTAAAATCAATAGAAAACATCACTTTCTATATTCGTGCTTTTATAAACTTTTTAAATAATTTATTTTTGAAACTTACAAAAAATAAAACGAATTCAATGCTTTTTATTTAAGAACTGAAGTGCATATCTTACGATAAAAATAAGTTATATAAGCAGATTTTTTTCCTGTGTTACTTCACGATGAAAAATTTTTGTAATAGAATTTTATTTGCAATTGAATATTTTACTCACAGTCTAAAGAATATTTTTTTTTTTTTACTATTTGCAGAGCAGCACTTCAAGGATGAATTTTGATAAAAATACTGACGAAATAATTTTCCTTCTAACAATGCTTAGGATTAATTGATGCGAACTATAATTCCGTTTTTGTATTCTCCTAATTATTCAAAAAGAAATGCTTTATATTTTGGAAAAGAATAGAGGGAAAACAAAAACTTTCGATTTTCTGACAGGTATGTTTTTAGTCATTTGGTTGGTTTTCAAAAGGAAGTTCATTTAAACAAAAAACATTATCTTAGTTTTCAGTAAAATATCTTATGTTTTATTAAAGAAATTTAATTAATTCACTTTCAATAAACAAATCAAAAAATACCTGGAATTCTTAAAAATCGAATAATACATCTTTTTTCTTCAATTTGTGATGCATTAACAAATAATTAACTGCATTTAATGGCTCTGAAAATAATTACAGATTAAATGGAAGATAATTAAACATAAGAGTTCTTTTTGTATTTAATTCTTATAAATGAACATTGGTGATTCGTCATCGTGTTAGAATGATTCCCTATTGGAATTGCTAATCAAATCTTTTTAAACATCTGCAAGAAGAAAATAAATAATGTCTTGATACTTACAATATCAAAACATTAAAAAAAAATTTGTACTTAAATATATTTATAATAATAAATATGCTTCACAATTTAGAATAAAACAATTTTTGAATTCATTGAATTCACTGTCAACAGATACTTATAATTAATCTTAAACATTCATTTGTACGCAATGCTTCAAATGCAACAATGCTTATTGATTATTAAATTATTTGTATGGCTGATAAAGTTTTGTCTGATTATTATTAGTTCATTATTCATTAAATAAAATATTCATGAAATTTGAAATTCGAATTATCAATTAACTCATTTTTGAAAAGCACAAGAAGAAAATTAATGCATTAATACTTAGAACCCTAAAACTAAACATAAAAAATTCAAATTTTTGCTTAAATATATTTATAATAATAAATATCTTTAACAATTTAGAATGAAATTATTTTGAATTTATTGAATCACATCCAACATAAACTCATAATTAAATTTAAACATTCGTTTGTATGTAATGCTTCATACGCAGCATTGTTGATTGATTATTAAATTAATTGTCTGTTGATAAGTTATTGGCTGATTATTATTAGTTAATTATTCAATGTATTTAAAATTCGAATTATTAATTATCTCATTTTTGAATATTACAAGAAGAAAATTAATGCATTGATGCTTAGAACCCAATGAAATTTAGAAAGAAATTTAATTTTGAATTCAACAAAAAACTTATAATTAATCTTAGACATTTATTTATATGCAATGCTTCAGACGCAACATTGCTGATTGTTTATTAAATTATTTGTATGGCTGATAAGTTATTGGTTGATTATTATCAGTTAATTAATAGTTAACTGTATTTGAAATTCGAATTATCAATTATCTAATTTTTGAAAAAAACAAGAATAAAATTAATGCATTGATAACCCTAAAACCGAAACAAAAATTCAAAGTTTCGCTTAAATACATTTAAAATAATAAATATCTTTCACAATTTAGAATGAAATTATTTTTGAATTAATTTAATTAAAAGTATTTGTTGAAAGGGAATTCATCTTAAACATTCATTTATATGCAATGCTCCAAAAGCAACATTGCTGAATTATTATTCAATTATTTGTCAGCTGATAAGTTATTCACTGATTATTATTAATCATTAAATGAATTTAAGATCCAAATTATCAATTACATCATTTTTGTAAAGCACAATTAGTAATGCATTGATACTTAGAACCCCAAAATCGAAACACAAATTCAAATTTTCGCTAAAATATATTTACAATAATAAATATCTGACACGATTTAGAATGAAATTATTTTTGAATTCATTGAGGCTGTAGGACAAATATATTTGCGATCCACTGTAGTCATTTAATTATAATTAAAATAAAATAAGAAAATTTAATTAAAACTTTTTAAAAAAGATGAAGCATAACAACATTTTATTTTCCAGCCTTTTACTTTTAATATTTACTTTTATAAAGGCGAAACAGCAAATAAACAAAAACGAAAAACTTCCTCGTGCCTCGCTTGTAACGAGCCCGATAAAAATCAATCTCCAAATCGCCCTTTTTAACATAAATATAAAAATTAGAACATTCTACTGGAAGAGCGGAGAAACAACATAAAAATCCTCCCCACTGCATCCTTCATTAACGCAAATCCGATTTATGATTCCTTCTCGGGAAAAAGGAAGAAGAGGAGTTAAGTGTCCCACTTAAGACGACCTTCCGAAAAAGTGAAGAAACGGACGGACCAGCTGCTTTTGCAATTCCGAAGATCTCGCGAATTTGCGAATAACAAGGCTCGAACCAATTAAGAAAAATACACCAGCAGTTTGGATGCGGGCTACTTTACGCTAGGATTGTTACAAGGAAATGTGATTATGAAGGCACTCCATTTTAACTGGAGAGTGGATTTTTCTGGGGAATTTTTTCTGTTTTATAAATTGTAATGGTAAGTTTTAGATGCAAAGATTTTGCTGTAAGGAATGTTTGGACGTTAAGTTTTATTATATTTTTAATGATTTACTATTATTTATTATGAACCCTTAAAATTTAAATATTCATTAATAATTGCTTTTATGATGTCTTTATGCTGAATATTAATATGTTTTAAAAGCGATTAATTTATATAGAATTTGTGAATGGTGTTGTTCATTTTCGTATCAGACAATTCAAAATTCGACTTCTCTTTTAATACATAGTTGGAGTTTTGATACGGAGCCTTTTGCATATTTCTGCATTTGTAATTTCGACTCATATATTCAATAAATACTTTTTTAACATGATGTTTCATATGTATACCTTTATACTTTG
This sequence comes from Caerostris darwini, assembly GCA_021605075.1. Lineage (NCBI taxonomy): Eukaryota > Metazoa > Arthropoda > Arachnida > Araneae > Araneidae > Caerostris > Caerostris darwini. Next base: position 383,810 of record BPLQ01005633.1, on the reverse strand, counting down.
TGTACTTTTTATACAAGTTAGGGCCTGATGGTCTAGTAACTAGCGCTCTGGCTCTTGGTGCCACAAGTTTCGGATCAAGTACCGGCGGTTCCATGGATGTTTGTAGTGGTTCTGAATCCCCTTTAAACTGAAGGTCACGTTCCATTTAGCCTTCGTGTGCACAAGATGACAGTAAAGCGACAAACCAAACCTTCGTTAACTTAATTTTGTGTGTAATGTGAATGTTACGATAGTTAAATTAAAGAAATAATTTTATTATTTCAAGCTATAATGTGTTTTATTGATAACATCTTTATTGATTATATCTTAAGGGGTGGTCAGACAAAATCTACTTAAGCCAATTCTTCCTATTTCTTAACAAAATAGATTTTCGGGAGATATATATATATATATATTCGCTAAAGCAGGCAATAAGACAAATATTTTAGAGATTCACTGCAATCAATTAATATTAAAAAAAAATGAGGAAAATTTAATTAAAATACTTTTTTTAAAAAAAGATGAAGCATAACAACAATTTCCCCACTTTTTATTTTAAATATCCACTTTTAAAAGCGAAACAGCAAATAAAAAAAACGAAAAACTTCCTCATGCCTCGCTTGCAACGAGCCCGATAAAAATCAATCTCTAAATCGCCCTTTTTAACATAAATATAAAAATTAGAACATTCTACTGGAAGCGCGAAGAAACAACACAAAAATCCTCCCCGCTGCATCCTTCATTAACGCAAATCCGATTTATGATTCCTTCTCGGAAAAAAGGAAGAAGAGTTAAGTGTCCCACTTAAGACGATCTTCCGAAAAAGTGAAGAAACGGACGGACCAGCTGCTTCTGCAATTCCGAAGATCTCGCGAATTTGTGAATAACAAGGCTCGAACCAATTAAGAAAAATACACCAGCAGTTTGGATGCAGGCTACTTTACGCTAGAATTGTTACAAGGAAATGCGATTATGAAGGCACTCCATTTTAACTGGAGAGTGGATTTTTCTGGGGAATTTTTTTTGTTTGATGAATTCTAATGGTTAAGTTTCAGATGCAAAGATTATGTTGTTCTGCACGCTTAAATTCAAGTATGGTTTAAATGATTTACTATTATTTATTATGAATAAAATTTAATATTCGTTAGTGATTGCTTTTATAATGTATTTATGCTGAAAATTAATGGGGTTTAAAAGCAATCTATTTATATAATGTTTGTGACTAGTGTTATTCCTTTTTATATCGGACAATTCAAAATTTTATGTTTTCTTTTTTTAAAATTCGTACTTGGAGTTTTGTAAACGGAGCCTTTTATTTATTTTTGCATTTGGAATTTAAGGCAGTAAAGGCTTTTTTTTATCATGATGCTTACAAAAGTTGTATTCATTTGATACATACAGATGGTGTTTACATGATGTATACATTTTTTCCATTTTTACCCACCTTAATATGTAATATATTTTTTTAATATTGTTTAAATATAAAAAAAGCTTTTTTGCGTTTGAAATATATTATGGTAGTTTAACTTGGAAAAATGGCGCAAGGAAACTTTTTTAAAAATTGATCCATTGTAAATCATTTACGGTATAGCATTTTTTCCCATGAGAAGAGGTACAGCATTTCGGTTCCCAACGGAAAGGAATGTATGTTCTTTAGTGCATAATAACAACCTATTAATCAAATGTAACAGCAGTTAAGCAGTATCATGGATATTTATACTACATACAATTAGTGTTTTGTACTAATAAGAACAGCTTGTCACTCAAATCTGACAACAGGAAATTATGAAATCCTGAAATTAGCGATTGTCTGATCGAAACAATTACAGATGGGATATGGACTACGTGATGAGCTCTACATGGTGGAGATTGTGGTAGACCATGGGCTGAGAAAGTGTCCACTTCAATGAGAAGTGAGGGAAGCTGATTCCCCCTCGGTCTTGACGTATTTTCTTAGAGGGATTTTGGAGAAGAACAAGAGAAGAGTGTTTTGCGACGAGTCGACAAGGAGTGTTGTTTTTCTCTTTTTCTGAAAGTGAAAGTGATTGAACAAGCCAGAGATTCCGCCTGTTTACAAAGTGAGCCCCTTGTGGATTTGTGTATCCCGCTGTGTCTTAATTAAGGTCTTCCGCAGACCACGTGTTTGAAATTCGTCGTAGGCTCAAGAACTAATAAGAAATATATATATGATGCTGTTATAAGTCTAGTATAAGCCGAGACGTTAAAATGGATCGCACGCCGCTGCTTATTACACATGGGCGGATTTGCCCAAAAAATTATGATTGCCAATTGTAGTTAAAAATTTACTGTGCCTCAAACGAATTATAAAATAAAATTTGGGGAAACTTTTTTTTACTTTCAAGAAATATAAAAGGAATTAATAATTTCTACACTGCTGTTGTACGAAAATCATCAAAGCGCATAACAATTTTATTTAAAATTATTAGGGTTCCTTTTATTTTAAAGTTAATATATATAGTCAATATTTTGAATTTACTCGATCCCACATTTAAACACATTTTAGACTGTATTTCAAGTTACCAATTGAAAAAAAAAGTTCTTTTCGGATATCTATGTGGAATTTAAATAAATAAAAATATATATATTCAACTCAAAAAAGTATATCTCCTCAAATAAAGAAGGAAGTTTATTTTTATAAAATTCTTTCATGCACAATATAAATCACTTGATATCAAATTTTATTCTTGGTGCATCAATATTCCGAAATGGGCGTCATTTAACTAAGAACCATCGCCAGCCTGTTAAGTTATTGCCATCACTCTTTTTAGTTCTTGCCTATCATTACGCTCGATAAAATTGAGAAGAGAACTTTTTTTTTACACATAATGATATTTTCTCAACGTTAATAGAATTTTGCAGCAATTCAATTTTCTTTATATAGACAGGAGAGGAGCTTATTTATGCTTATCAAGGCCGATGTTCTAAGTAATACACGTTAAACTCAATTCAGTAAATATTTTAAGCATTAATAAAAAAATTATATAGTAATTTTAAAGGGTGTAGTTTACACCAAAATCCATGTCAAAAATGCATGTATTTTTGTTTTCCACGCTAGCATTAATTCAAACTTTTCTAACAGATGGTACTTCATAATCTCACTAGATTGGTTTGTGGCTCTACTGTCCTTTTGTGCACACTTTAGGATAATTAGACCTGGACATACAGTTTAAAGCAGATTCTGAACCATTAACAAGCACCCATGCCAACCGCCAGGATTCGAACCTGAGACCTGTGGTACCAAAGGCCAGAGAGCTAGCCAATTGGTAATCAGGACGTCATAATCTTACTAGAAAGTGACAAAATGTCACATTTACAATTGATAAAAAAAAGGACATCTTACTCTTCAGATGACTTTTGATAAAATAATGATGACATAAATGGTGTTTCGGTATTTTCTAATACCTTATTTGTTTAAGTTCCTCATGGCACAGAATCGTGCAATCACAAAAATTACCAATTTAGCAATTTAGTGGCAGGCATCAATTCCTAATTGTGCACGGAAAGATAGACATATACTGGATATTTCAAATAGCCGCTCGGTCGGCTAATTGAAGCCAAGCAATAAAGCATGAGCTGCAAAAGAATTGCTCGCCATCTAAAAACACTTAATAGAAACTATTTCCAAAAGGTTGCTGTACCAGACTTGCAGAGTGTCGATAGATGAAATCAGCAAATACTCGATGAATCCACATCCACTTTATTGTAAATTGTTCGCTTACAATCAATTGAAAAACATGAGCATAGATTTCGGCTTACTTTGCCTTAAATACAAAACAGAAGGCGGCGCACATGCGCACTATAAACAAATAAAATTTACATAGTTTAATACAACGCAACAGTTGAAATATGCAGAATTATATCACCTTACAGAAATATTACAGTCTTGACATTGTGATTAAACATGGTATCGCATTCACGTTCAACAGCGAGCAGGCTTCTTATGAAGCTTAAGCTATTTGCATATCTGTGCTTTAAATATAAAATCGTCAATTATCGACAAATATTTTCGCTAATTTATTGTATCAAAACTAATCTAAATTCATAAAATGGATTGATAATGCAAACCACATAAAAACCCCTTTGCAAACCACATTTTTTGCGATAACTCATTCATTTTCCCATGAATTTTTTTAAAGATCACTTTGAATGTTTTATGTACTATATATCGACCAAAAATAATTATGGCATATAAAAATTGTGGTGCAAACTATCGATGATGGTAATTTAATTAAAGTTAACATCTTGGTGGTACCTACTAGAATATTGACTGCATTTGGAAGGCTTGCACTTTTCTCTCCTTCTCATCGAACCCAACGGAAGAACTTTCTAGTCTGCGGATTACATGCCAACCCTTCTCATAGATACGAAAAATGCTAATATATGATTGATTATTGGGTTCAAACCAAGTTCACTCTGTTCGGAACTCAAAGCGCTCTAACCCAGGCCACTGCAAGCCTTTATGAAACTAATTGTCTTATATGAATAGAAATTAGCATTATTTTTATTTAAATTAATCTTAATAATTACAATACAAAATTACGATCAAAATACAAAATTTCTGTTTACATAACTCATATGTTTATAAAATATAGATTTTTATGAGTGAATCGCCAAAAATAGCATGCAAATTGGTTTAAAGAAAGTTGATAATTTTTTCCTTTATTTGTATTTAAATATATATCTGATTTATTTTACTCCCAATTTGATTATGACTTTCGTAAATGTTTAGTGAATTTATTTTAACAAAAATACTTTGTGGAAGTCAATTGTTTGCTTAGGATTTATATGATATTTACTGTTTATAAAAGCAACCCTGCGCTAATTTGCCTTAAAAAATTTTTGAATTGCGTTTCTTCTCATTATAAATCATACATACGTACATACAACCATAAGAGTCTTAGTGCAAAAATCATGTAGCCATAAGAGTCACAACCAAAAGACATGTAGCCGTAAGAGCTACAGTGGAAAAGCAGGCAACCTTAAGAGCCATAGCGGAAAAGTATGCAGCCGTAAGAGCTATAGCGAAAATGTATGCAGACATATGAGCCATAGCGAAAATGTATGCAGACATATGAGCCATAGCGAAAATGTATGCAGACATATGAGCCATAGCGAAAATGTATGCAGACATATGAGCCATAGCGAAAATGTATGCAGACATATGAGCCATAGCGAAAATGTATGCAGACATAAGAGCCATAGCGAAAATGTATGCAGACATAAGAGCCATAGCAAAATGTATGCAGACATAAGAGCCATAGCGAAAATGTATGCAGACATAAGAGCCATAGCGAAAATGTATGCAGACATAAGAGCCATAGCGAAAATGTATGCAGACATAAGAGCCATAGCGAAAATGTATGCAGACATAAGAGCCATAGCGAAAATGTATGCAGACATAAGAGCTATAGCGGAAAAGTATGCAACCACAAGTACCACAGCTGGTATAACATACAGCCATCAGAGAAAGAAGTCCGTCTAATCGAAGTGAATCAATCGCCAAACTTCCTTCTGCTGCTAAATACCGGAGCTTTATTTACAGTTTGTATTCCTATTGCTGTAGTCGATGTTTTGTTTGTAAAACTAATTATTTTTATGTGTTTCGTCGTTAATTAAGTGTTGCTTATTAACAACGGAATAAAGGAACTAAATGAAGAATTGCTAAATAACATCAAAATTATAATAGTATAAAAATAAGTTTCATAGTGACTTATTTTAGAGACTAGACAGTTGTTAAGCATCGGTTAGATGCTCGACAATCCCTTTTACTGATTCTGCAAAAAATTATATATACGAAACAACTTTCAAAAGAAACTGTCCTTAATTTCAGCATCGCACTTGGAAAAGTCAAATTATTCAGTCCGCCCCTAATGAAACACTGTCATAGTCTCTACTCAATGCACTCATTTTTCAATTCAGAAATTGAAGTGAACAACCTACAATGAGAACAAAGTAGCTATTCCCCTTCCTCCCGTTTCTATGCCTGCACAATCAATATCAACGATTGGGACATATAATTATTTGATTCCAAAATAATCATTAGAAAATTAATGATTTTCAAACAAACTTCTCTGAAACACTGTACAACACATGTGAAGTATAAAAATAAAATACAGCTTTGTATTTACTACCATAAAAACGATATTGAGCATTTATTTCAAATAAGAACTAATCCACAGTTTAAATTTCGAATGTTCTATGTCAATACAAATCTAGAAATTTAAAGAGCGGATCGAAGTTATACAAAAAAAATTGTGATGTTCTGATATATTCGTTTATATAATTTTGGAACATTATTATATATTCGTTTATATAAATTTTGGATATTATATATACGTTAGCAATTTGGATATTATATATATACGTTAGCAATTTGGATATTATATATATACGTTAGCAATTTGGATATTATATATATACGTTAGCAATTTGGATATTATATATATACGTTAGCAATTTGGATATTATATATATACGTTAGCAATTTGGATATTATATATATACGTTAGCAATTTGGATATTATATATATACGTTAGCAATTTGGATATTATATATATACGTTAGCAATTTGGATATTATATATACGTTATCGGATATTATATATACGTTATCAATTTGGATATTATATATACGTTATCGGATATTATATATACGTTATCGGATATTATATATACGCTATCGGATATTATATATACGCTATATTATATATACGTTATCAATTTGGATATTATATATACGTTATCAATTTGGATATTATTATGCGTTATCAATTTGGATATTATATATAGGTTATCAGTTTGGATATTATATATACGTTATCAGTTTGGATATTATATATACGTTATCAGTTTGGATATTATATATACGTTATCAGTTTGGATATTATATATACGTTATCAGTTTGGATATTATATATACGTTATCAGTTTGGATATTATATATACGTTATCAGTTTGGATATTATATATACGTTATCAGTTTGGATATTATATATACGTTATCAGTTTGGATATTATATATACGTTATCAGTTTGGATATTATATATACGTTATCAGTTTGGATATTATATATACGTTATCAGTTTGGATATTATATATACGTTATCAGTTTGGATATTATATATATGCGTTATCAGTTTGGATATTATATATGCGTTATCAGTTTGGATATTATATATGCGTTATCAGTTTGGATATTATATATACGTTATCAGTTTGGATATTATATATACGTTATCAGTTTGGATATTATATATGCGTTATCATTTGGATATTATATATGCGTTATCAGTTTGGATATTATATATGCGTTATCAGTTTGGATATTATATATATCAGTTTGGATATTATATATACGTTATCAGTTTGGATATTATATATGCGTTATCAGTTTGGATATTATATATGCGTTATCAGTTTGGATATTATATATGCGTTATCAGTTTGGATATTATATATACGTTATCAGTTTGGATATTATATATACGTTATCAGTTTGGATATTATATATACGTTATCAGTTTGGATATTATATATACGTTATCAGTTTGGATATTATATATACGTTATCAGTTTGGATATTATATATACGTTATCAATTTGGATATTATATATACGTTATCAGTTTGGATATTATATATGCGTTATCAGTTTGGATATTATATATGCGTTATCAATTTGGATATTATATATACGTTATCAATTTGGATATTATATATACGTTATCAATTTGGATATTATATATACGTTATCAATTTGGATATTATATATACGTTATCAATTTGGATATTATATATACGTTATCAATTTGGATATTATATATACGTTATCAATTTGGATATTATATATACGTTATCAATTTGGATATTATATATACGTTATCAATTTGGATATTATATATACGTTATCAATTTGGATATTATATATACGTTAGCAATTTGGATATTATATATACGTTATCAATTTGGATATTATATATACGTTAGCAATTTGGATATTATATATACGTTAGCAATTTGGATATTATATATACGTTAGCAATTTGGATATTATATATACGTTAGCAATTTGGATATTATAAACTCATGTTTGTCAAAATTGCAACACCATGACGGAATCGTCATAATTGAATGAAATTTAATACACAGTTGAGTGGTAGTGCTACAAATAAATGATTAAATGTTCAAAGCAAACAAACAATAACCAGAGATCGAAATTAGTATTTTGTGTAGCCACCACGCGCCGCAATAAGCGCTGCTACAAGACGTGGCATGGAGTCAAACAAATTTTGAATGTCTGCCTGAAGAAGAGCATTCCATATTGTTTGTATGCGCACCCAAAGTTCGTCTGCAGAAGAAACAGGGCGAGGATCACGAGCAAGACGCCGACCAACGAAATCCCACACATGTTCAATCGGCGACATATCCGGGGAATACGCAGGCCAAGGAAGAAGCTGTACCTGCCGCGTTGCAAAGAAGGATTGAACAGTCCTAGCGATATGAGGGCGAGCATTGTCCTGTTGAAATACAGCGCCTAGCAAGCTTTGAAGGAAGGGAACAGCTTGGGGCTGTAGAACTTCACTGATGTACCGGTTGCTGTTCAGATTTCCCACAATTCTTAGCAATTGAGATCGTCCATGATATGCTATGGCACCCCAGACCATAACTCCGGGTGTTCGTCCACTGTGGCGTTCGACAATGCACTCCGGAAGGTGGCGTTCACCGGCATAGCGTCGGACACGAATGCGGCCATCATGGTACCACAAATTAAAGCGGGATTCGTCAGAAAACACGACATGCTGCCAATCAGCACGCCAGTCTCTATGCTGAGCGGCTCATTGTAGCCGCAGGCGGCGATGGTTTAGCGTGAGAGGGATCCTGTATAAAGGAGTCCTTGCGTTCAGTCCCCGCTGCCCCAGACGTCTACGAATTGATGAAGCACACAATGAAACAAATATAGCTATTGACCACTGTGCTGCCAATTGCCTAGATGAAGCTGTACGGTCCGTCAGCGCCATGCGGACCAGGTGTCTATCATCGCGAGCTGACGTCACATTTCGGGGTCTACTCCCGGATTTCCCAGTTGTCCGACACTCGTCCGTCCACTGCTTCCAAAGACGCATCACTGTGCTGCTGTTACGCTGCAGACGAGCGGCTACTGCACGATAAGACAATCCAGCTTCACGAAGGCCGATGATTCTCCCCCGTTCAAACTCTGTAAGTTGTTCAAATCTCACTCTCTTTCGTCGAAGAGGCATAAGTAACGATTGAGCTAACGTTTACCACTAGCATTTAACCAACGATAACCATACACGCCTCGCTACAGCCGTCTATTTATTCGGATCCATCCACCGTTCAGAGGGCGCTGCTCAGCATACGCATGCGCTACGGATTTGAAATTCTAATCATTTGCATATCATGCGCTAATTTGTATTTCCTGAAAATTTCAGCTCACTCGCGTAAGTCCTACATGGTGTTGCAATTTTCACAAACGTGAGTTTATATACGTTAGCAATTTGGATATTATATATACGTTAGCAATTTGGATATTATATATACGTTAGCAATTTGGATATTATATATACGTTAGCAATTTGGATATTATTATATATTCGTTTAAATAATTTTGAATATTATAATACAGTTACATATTTACTATTCTAAAGATGATAATGACGATTTATTGTGAGTTGGTTCTTATTTCCAAAATAAGAACTAACATATACAAAAAATTTTGATGTTATAAGAATAGTTCTTATTTTGGAAATAAGAACTAACTCATAGTTTAAATTTCGAATGTTGTTGTGTAGTACATATCTAGAACGGATCAAAGCTATACAAAAACTTTGAATACTATTATATAAACATTTACAAATATTTATTGATTAACAAAAGAGTATATGATATAATTTAGAACCACTAACAAATTCATTATTTTCAACAAACTATTTATAAATATTTATATTTAACTGTTCACAGTGAATATATACATATATATCATTCTAAATATAGCACACTGAATTGTTATTCTAGAAATAGAAATTCACGCATAATTTGAATTTCGAGTGCCCTATGTTAATGCAGCTTTAGAATGGATCTAGAGTACACAATAAAAAGTTCAAACGTATTCTCTGAAGATTCCTAATACCGATAAAAATGAAAATAGACCATAGAAAAGAGACTTACTTTGGAATTCAAGAGCTTTTAACCAATACAAAGGAAATGCTGAATATGCTGTTGCCAAATGGAAAAAGAGAAGAATTCGATTCACAGACTAAAAAAATTCGAACAAGGATAGTGTACTGATGCCAGAAGTTTTGCAGAAACTTGTTTTTGTGTATTCGAATCCAGCGCCAATTTTAAAATGTTTTCTGGAAACACGTATGCAAAGACTGAAGACAAAAAAAAAATGGTGGAAAAAAATCCGTCGCAGCTATGGGTAGTCTGTTTTCAGTTATTTCACTTTCAGATTCACTTGGTTTACTCAACCGGCATATTTTATCGATAAAAGTATTCTGTTTTTGGCAAATGTGATTCCAATCAGAAGTGTTTTCTACTTTGTTTCCGAATTCAAACTAACGCAATGGGGATTTACCTTTTCTTTTTTTTCCCTTTGCTTTTCCCCTTTTCAAGATTTCGTCTGCATACAATATTAGAAAACACTATCTAGTATTTAACTTTTAGCAAGGAGAAAAATATAGAATTCGAGATTGAAAATTTGGGTTTTGAAGAAAATATATATAAATGAATTGTTTTCAACATCTAAATGTAAATAATAAGAAGTTAAACAATACAATAGTTCCAAAAACAATGCAATAATTCCAATTAATATAAGAATTAATTTTGATATAGTACCTTATTTTTGGGGCCTGATACCCGAAGGACTAGCACTCGCTGCCACAGGTACCGGGATCGAGTCCTGGCGTGCGATGGATATTTGTAGTGGTCGGGAATCTCCCTTAAAGCGTAGGACCCGGTTTAATGGGACTGTAAAATAGCTTAGGGCTGAGACTGACAGCCCTACCCCGTAAAATGAAAACATCTGTCTCGAAATTTGCTAGTAGGCAGACGGCCTTGGCCAATGATAGGGCTGTTCCGCTACTGATGATGATGGCATTAATTTCATTCTAAAAGTATTCCTATTAAAATAAAACTAATTTTTAAAACATTTCGAGAATTTTGGTATGTATCAAAAAGTTAGGATAGAAAGACTTAACCTCAATTTGGAATATTTTTTTAAGTTATAGAAATATAAATATAAAACATATTACACATATTACATAGATTATCTACTTTATTTGCGCAACAGCCCCCATGATGGGCCAAGGCCATCAGCCTACTGGCAGATTTCAAGAAAAGAGTTGTTTTCTTTTTTTTTATGTCATATAGTGATCATCCCTATGTCCAACAGTCATATTAGACCGGGACCTACGGCTTAAAGTGGATTCCAAACCCCTAAAAAACATCCATGGTACTAGAACCCTAAACTGTGGCACTGAGCAATAGTCACTACTCAGCCATCAGGTCCCATTACATAGATTGTAGTTTATACATATTCGATTGCAAGACTAGACAAAGAACAAATCCCTGAATTGCTTCCGAATTAGTTAGAAACCCGGAACACTAGGCTAAACAAAATTCCCGATATCTACATCGGGAATGAGCTCGAAAACTCCATAGTGCTGAAAAGAATTCCATTGGGTTCGAAAAAGGAAGAAGAAGAATACGAACCCCAGACATTAGCCTGAGGAGAATGTTCCTTATAAATAATGGAGAAACTTTTGCATGCAATTTAATGGATGTTCCCTGCTGAACTTTACATCTGCTAACTGTCTGCAGTTACACAAGTTAATGACTTAAGGCTAAGTTGTACATCATAGGAGAAAAATATGTTCATTTAATAAAATTTCTTCTTCATTGGCGCAACAGCCCCATGGTGTGCCAAGGCGTCTGCCTATTGGAATACTTCGAGGCAGAAGTTGTTTCTTTTTACGGGATAGGATTCTCAACCCTATGCCCTACAGTAATATTAGATCGAGACCTACAGATTAAAGAGGATACCGGACCTCTGCAAATATCCATGGCACCGTAGGGACTCGAACCCAAAAATCTGTGGCCCCAAGCTCCAGAGTGTTAGCCGCTCTGTCATCAGACCACTCGAAAACTTTATAGTCCTGAAAATCTTTTCATCAGGTTCGAAAAAGGGTACAAACCCCATATATACCCGATAAAAATGTTCTTTTAAAATTGTAGAGACAATTCTGGCTACAGTTTAATGGATCTATCCTGGATAATGCTGTATCTGCTAACTGTCTATTGTTATACTAGTTAATGACTTCAGACTAAGATGTTCATCAAAGATTTTGTTTGTCTAACTACAGTTATTTTTTTCACACTTTAGGCTAATGATACTGGAACCTAAAGTTTAATATTCCGAACCACTAACAAACATTCATGCCACCTCCCGGATTTAAACCCGAAGCCTGTGATACGACAGACCAGGACGCTATCCAATTGGCTATCAGGCCGCTGTTCATAGTAGGTTTCGTTTGGTTTGTCGATCTATGGACATTTTGTGCACACGTTAGGCTAATTAGACCGGGACCTACAGTTTAACGTGGATTCCCAACCACTAACAAACATTCATGCCATTGCCAGGATTCGAACCTGAAGAGTGTGGTACTAATGGCCAGACTTCATCATAGGAGAACAATATATTCATTGAATAAAATATTATATAAAATTATAATCTTTCTATAATTTGTTCTGTTTGGATGTGTACGATTTATTTAGCAAATATTCAAAAATAAATATTTGTGTGGATTGAGTTCCAATAACGCCATAGGTAACATATTCAAAAAATTGTAAATCCTTTCCAAAAACGAAGTCTTTATTTTTTTTATGCCTAACCAATTACTTTAGTAATACATATTTATTTCAAAATAATAAGTACAATTATTTTATTCTTGATTTCAACTTTTAGTGAAACAAGAAACCATACTTAAAATACTGTATGTTTCGTAACAAAATCCTTCTAATGTCTATTTAAAAAAATGCAGGCTTGGAACAAAACAAAAAGAAGCAAGATTCTAAAGTAAAAAATATTCAGAATTTCATAATGAACCATTAAAATTCATTTTATAATTTTTTTAGAAAAGAATTTGAAAAAAATAAATATTTTTCAAATTTTTCTTAAAAGCTTTCAAAGAGAAAATACTATTAATAATATTAATGGGTCTATAAAAGACTTAAAATATTCCTGTCGCAAATACATTTCAATTCATTAAGAATTCTGTTTCGAAATCATATCTTAATGCACTCAATATGCATCGAAATTTAAAAACATTTTAGAGCATTTAAAAGCAAAAACATCTTTTACAAAATAATTCATCTCATATATTTATTTTAAAAAAAACAGTTAAAAGAACTGCACGTATTTTTTTAACTGTTTAATTTTATAACTTTTATCCTTTTAAAAGAACATGGCAATAATGCAAATTATCATTTGAACCGCAATGCTTTTAAATTACTTTGTAATGGAGGAAAAAAATGTGTTTTTTCTGCTTTTCTGAATATTTAAAAAGAAAGAAAATAATTTTTTATGTGTATTATTATCTTTATATCCATTAGAAGTTGCAACACAAAAGTTATAAATTCATTTAAAATGTGTTTCTTTCAGTCAAAAAATTATGTTTTATGTCTGAAAATCTAATGCGTTAGTAACAGTTAAATTATGTTAATTATTATTTATTCATTCATGTTCAACTTATATATGAGCTAATAGATTTATAAAACAAGAATTGTTAGATCAAAATGTATTACTGATGGTCAAATATTTAATTTATTTATTTTCAAAATATAAATAGTGTTTTGATATATATATATATATATTATTCGGTTTTATTCAAAGTGATTTCTTGAGAAAATTTTCGTTTATGTTGTTCTAATGTATCTTGCAATACAGAGACAGTTAATCTTCAGGCCATAAGCTGGGACTGTACCGCTGTTACTCATTTAGCACTACCCAGGGGGCACGTGTATCTTGAAGATATGCTACCAACGCGAGTAACACTACCTCTACAATACTCTCCCATCATATTAGACATGGACCTACTGTTTAAAGTAGATTCCCAAACCACTATAAATATCCCTGGCACTGCCGGGACTGTAACCCGAAACCTGTGGCTCCGAGTACTAGAGTGCTAGTCACTTGACCATCAGGTCATAAAATATTATATAAAATTATAATATATTTCTATTGATATAATTGGTTATGCATGGACATGTACTTTATTTACCAAATATTCAAAAATACTTAAACAACGCATATTTATTTCAAAAGTAATAGCTACAATTATTTTATAATGATTTCAACTTTTAGTTAAACGATAAACCATACTTAGAATACATTATATCTCGCAACAAAATCCTTCTAATGTATATTTACAAATAATGCAGGCTTGGAACAAAAGAAAAAGAATCACGATTCTAAAGTAAAACATATTCAGAATTTCATAATAAGCCATTAAAATTCATTTTATATTTTTTTTTTAGAAAAGAATTTTGGAAAATAAATCTTTTTTTTTCAAATTTTTCTCAAAGCTTTCAAAGAGAAAATTCTATTAATATTATTAATGGGTCTATAAAAGACTTAAAATATTCCTGTCTCATAAATACGATGTTTATCAAAAAACAGCACAAATAATTTAAAAGCAAATACATTTCAATTCATTAAGAATTCTGTTTCGAAATCATATCTTAATGCACTCAATATGCATCGAAATTTAAAAACATTTTAGAGCATTTAGAAGCAAAAACATCTTTTACAAAATAATTCATCTCATATATTTATTAAAAAAAACAGTTAAAAAAACTGCGCGTATTTTTTTAACTGTTTAATTTCATAACTTTTATCCTTTTAAAAGAAAATGGTAATAATGCAGACTATCATTTGAACCGCAATGCTTTTAAATTACTTTGCAATGGAGAAAAAAATGTGTTTTTTCTGCTTTTCTGAATATTTAGAAAAAAAGAAAATATTTTTTATATGTTTTATTATCATTATATCGATTAAAAGCTGCAACACAAAAGTTACAGATTCTGTTAAAACACATTTCTTTCAGTTATAGAATTATATTTTATGTCTGAAAATATATTGCGTTAGTAATGGTTAAATTATGTTAATTATTATTTATTCATTCGTGTTCAGCTATTATATAAACTAATAGATTTATAAAACATTGTTAAATCCGACTAAATGAAAATGTATTTCTGAAGATCAAATGTTAGATTTATTTTTTTAAATATAAATAATGTTTTCATATAAATGGTTATAAATAGTGTTAGATAGTGACAATAGATACTCGTAGTAATAGTGATAGATACATAATAGTGTTTATATATATATATATATATATATATATGCAGCTGGCAAACACTTAGACAGCTTGGTCTTGGATGCCTTAAGTAAGGCGCTGCACAGACGTTACTTACTTTGCATTACTCAGGGGGCGCATGTAACTTGAAGATAAGCCGCGGACGCGGAGTAACAATGCCCCCGCAGCGCTTTACGATCCTATTAGACCGGGACCTACGGTTTAAAGTGGATTCCGAACCACTACAAACATCCATGGAACCGCCGGAATTCGAACCCGAAACCTGTGGAACCGAGCGCCAGAGCGCTAGCCACTATAAATCTAGGCTCTATAAATTTAGCATTTGATCATCAGAAATACATTTTGATTTAGTGTGATTTAACAATGTCTTATAAATCTCGCTTTCTCTCTCTCTCGCTTTCTCTCTCTCTCTCTCTCTCTCTCTATGTATATATATATATATATTATTTGACCGACGTTTATATAGTATATAACCGACAAAGCAACACCAAAGAAAAATTCAAAACTTACGAACTCATTTTGTGAAGTTTTAATTAGGAAATATTGAAATCTTGCATTATTAAACGTGAAAATGTAAACATTTTAAAATAACGTTAAAATCATGTATTTCTCATTTATCATTTGCATAGTTGTCTCAACTCAGAGCGATAAGTATGATCTTGTAGAGTTTTAACATATGCTACAATATAAATTATGAAAGCAGACATGAGAAAGTACATAATAGGAAATTGTTAAACAGTCTTAAGTGTGTTTAACATTTAAGCGAGGTACATTAAGCTTTTTGAAGTATTATCTTATGGTTATCATCAATAAAATATTCAGAAACTATCAGAACATTCTGAATATTCAGTTCTCTATGAAACGGGAGCAATAATTATAATTCATTGCAGACAACGGTAACTCTTTATCAATATTAATTTTCTTTTATTGATTAACTAGAAATTTCTTTTAATGGCAACTTTTTTTCGTATGTGATTAAATTTAAATATGCTAATTAAATTTATTTTAGTCCACTAATTTCTTGCTGTATAAACATTTTATAATCACAAAAAGCTCTAAAATTACTCCAACTGTTTTTATTTGTATAAATATTATCTATTCAGGTAAAAAAATAAAAAATTATTATAATAGCGAATACTTTTTTCGGATCCAGATTTTTATCAGCAATCTGCTTCTAACCAGAGTCCCTTAATTTGATAGCATTTTATTTAACACCACTGTCTATATTATTTTGACTGGATAGAAACGTCTTAAAGGAGACTAACGGCTAGTTATATCTAACCGTAGAAGACTAATGGCTAGTTATATTTAATCGTAGAAGCTGAAACCCTGGAAATCTACAGTTTTTTAATCCAAGACTGTGAACTATGCTCTATCGCAATCGCAACCGATTCTACTCATTTCTAAAAGTAGTTATCTGCCTAAAATTGGAAATTTAATTAAAATCTTCTTAATTCTATACATGCTAATTCTTGATTTCTAAATCACAAATCGAGATAAGTTGATACTCTAATATACCCTAATATACTTATATATAGATATATAACGGAAACAACAGTGAATAAAACTGGCATTTAAGAATACACTTCATAAGCAATCAATTGTAATATTAACTACCAGTTTCTTTTTTAATATAAAAGTATATATCATGGTAGTGTGAGGTAGCTTCAGTGAAGTTCTATACATCTTGGATTTGTTTTCAAAAGTGTAACATGTCACACCTCAGACACTTTCAAAGAAGACAAATTGTAGGAGCCCGACTAATTAAAGCAACTGCGAAGGAAACATCCCAGCTTTTAGGCGTCTCTAGAGATATGATGTTAAAAGAATTTTATAATAATTAAATAAATGTAATTAAGTAATAATACATAGATTTGACTAAACAAGAATTATTTATTTGATGATGAACAGCACTATGAGATAACTGCAGTATATTGAAAATACCCACGTTAAAATATAATCTAATCCCTCTCTAATTAGCTTAAAGTGTGCACAAAATGACCGTAGAGCGACGAACAAACAAACAATATTGAGAATACCAAAATTAAGAATAAAAAATGCACTATATAACAAATAAAATTTCACACTAAGAAACATCTCGCGCAACAATACAGAAATAGGAAATGACGTCATAGGAAGCAATGTTGTTATCATAACAAGCACATGACTGATAGACAGTTGAATTAATTAACGCCTCTTGGCGACTACTACTACTACTACACCACACCACCTCACTGTGCCTAGAGCGTAGTTGCCCCTATACAGTTTGGAAATGATGTGGGTGACAACTCTGACTAAGCGCCATGACGCTCTTACAGTCATATGAGACCTGGACCTACTGCTAAAAGGGGTGCCGAAGTTTAAAGTGGATTCCGAACCACTACAAACATCCATGGCACCGCCGGGACTCGAATCCGAAACTTGTGGTACCGAGCGCCAGAGCGCTATCCACTATGCCATAGGATCCTTCCCCCTTCTTGGCGGCTGCCACTTTGGCGGAAAAACCAGGGAGTTGGCGACCCTTTTACACTGTTATATGGGCTTTGGGTGCCAGGCTCCCTCCTAAATGAGGTGCAGTACATACACATATATATATATATATAAAATACAACGTATTAATACAAAAATTAAAAGAGAATTGGAGAAATGAACTCGAAGCATGACCATTGTGCGCAACAAAAGTCACAGTAGTATTTCTTATACGTAAAACATCGGTTGCTTCATAAAAAAAAAAAAAAAAAAAATGTATAACGCCAGCATCATAACATTTGCAATGCAAAAATCAATGATGTGCCTCACAATCAAACCCCTCAAAAAAAGAAAAGAAACTGTTCAAGATTCGAAATGCACGTAGGCTTCAGCTACTAAACTGCAAATCATGAAGCAAAACAAGTATCAAAAGGGCGAGTGGGTAGGATTGCATCAACAGATAAAAAACATAAATATAAATATATTTTAGCAGTAAAACTCAAAAGAAATGTCCACAAAAGCCCCAAAGCTCCCAAAAGTAATTTAACATCCTGGGAATACACTTAATCAAGAAATTATACATAGGTCATCATACGCCATACACCATTTTACTTCTGATCGCTACATGACTGACCTGTCTCTCTCTCTCTCTCTTCCTTCTTTATATATATATTTATATATTTACGTAACATATATATGTTAACTTATATAACGTTATGGGGTCTGGATGGCCAAGTGGCTAGCGCTCGGTATCACAGGTTTCGGGTTCGCATCCCGGCGGTGCCATAGATTGTTGTAGTGGTTAGGAATCCACTTTAAACCGTAGGTCCCGGTCTAACATGATCGTAGAGCGTTACGGGGGCGTTGTTACTCCGCATCCGTGGCTTATCTTCAAGTTACACGTGCCCCCTGGGTAATGCAAAGTGAGTAACGTCTGTGTAGCGCTTTCCTTACGGCATCAAAGACAAGTGTCTAAGTGTTTGCCAGCTGCATTAGAACAAATATATATATATATATATATATATATATGTTATGTAATCTTTCTGCATAATATATATAAATTATGCAGAAAGATTACGTAACAAATTCTAGGTGTTAAAATTTTATGTGTGGAACCTTACATTTACTTAAGTATATCTTTAATCAAAATTATGTGCTTTGTACTAATTTTATAGAAATATATGTTATTAATTCCCCCATCTAAAATATAAATAAATATTTATTAGAATATAATATTCCCCGTAGC
This sequence comes from Caerostris darwini, assembly GCA_021605075.1. Classification (NCBI taxonomy): domain Eukaryota; kingdom Metazoa; phylum Arthropoda; class Arachnida; order Araneae; family Araneidae; genus Caerostris; species Caerostris darwini. Next base: position 364,700 of record BPLQ01005633.1, on the reverse strand, counting down.
ATTTCAACTTTATCTATAATTCAGTCTGAGAATTTCTTGGGAAAATTATCTTATGTTTCAACATAATTGTAAACAATATTCATGAAGATAGAATTAGAGCAGTGAAAACAGTCTAAAATAAAGTTATCTAATTATGTTATATAATTATTTGCAGTTGTGTAATATCACTATCAGTAAATTCATAATATTTACATAATGATATAATATTTACGGTTCTACAGATCTTATTAAATGTCCTTTAAAATAAAGTTTGTCTCGAAAAACATCCAGTACGATGCGTTTTCCTAAAGAAATGCGTTTTTTATTCTGTTTGAATCTTTCTTTTTTTTTTCTAGTTTGAAGGAAGTACTTTGAATGAAAGACAAATTTAATGGCGCAAAATTAAAATAAAATCCTACCCAGAAAATTAATTAAGGTAGGAGAAAAATACTTTTTTGTGAGGATCTGCTGAAAACACATACAAGTTAACTTGACCACCACATGAATGTGTTTTTTCTTTCTTAAACCTTGATACAATATTAAATTAGAAAGACCACGTGTGGATGCATGTTTGTGCACATGCACTTCTATCTAATTTTTATATATTTGGAAATTAATTTTGTAATTAAGTAACTTTATCCTATAAATTAAACCTATCTACAATTTTAATTAAAATGTTTCTTATTATATTTCTTTGTCGTTATTTAAAATCGGTGAGTATCGTGTACTGCATTTATTTATATATTAGTGATGTGCGATGGAGATCAACATTGTTTTTTGGTAAATCGTTTATTAGTAAGTAACTCACACTAGTGTGTGATATGAGAGGACACTGTTTTCTGGGAAGACTTTTAGGAGTAACTACCTCTTTTTAGTGTGTCGAAGATATTGAAGACTTCTAGAATAACTATTAGGAAGATTTTTAGAATAACTGTTTTCTAGAAAGATTTTTTTCTGGGAGACTTTTAGGAGTAACTACCTCTTTTAGTGTGTCGTATGAGAAGCTATTGTTTCCTGGGAAGACTTTTAGGAGTAACTACCTCTTTTTCCTGGGAAGACTTTTAGAGCCTTTGTTTCCTGGGAAGACTTTTAGGAGTAACTACCTCTTTTTAGTGTGCCTTATGAGAAGATATTTTTTTCTGGGAAGACTTTTAGGAATAACTACTGCACATTAGTGTGTCGTATGAGAAGATATTGTTTTTTGGGAAGACTTTTAGGAGTAACTACCTCATTTTAGTGTGTCTTATGAGAAGATATTGTTTTCTGGGAAGACTTTTAGGAGTAACTACCTCTTTTTAGTGTGTCGTATGAAAGGACATTGTTTACTGGGAAGACTTTTAGGAGTAACTACCTCATATTAGTGTGTCATATGAGAGGACATTGTTTTTTGTTAAGACTTTTGGGAGTAATTATCTCATATTAGTATGTCGTATGAGAGGAAGCCAGCCCATTAAACACCCACTAGCAAGAAACGAGTTCAAAGACGCGAGACGGTTATAAAATTTGTCACAATTACCATCGAGTGTCTTAATTTCTAAAAGCAATAACTGTAATGGACGCCACCAATGAATTCGAACCTAAGTCCAATTGTATGCAATCTGCACACGTTACCACCAGGGCACTAGTTAGGTTTTTCATACTTATTATGATTGATTTCATTTCTTTCGTCATATTATTCATTTAAATTTCTAATATATATAATACTCGTGCATGCAAATTTATTTTTTTATAATGCCCTTGAACCCATCGCAGCAAGTGTTTAAGCATTGATAAGATATGCTTAGAAGCTGTACTTGGAACCATTTCTTACTGACCAACATTAGTTGCATTATTCAGAAAGGAAGTAATCCTATCTTAATTTTTTTTATTGGCTCTGATATCACTTTCTAAAAAGCTTTACGCAGAAAGATTCTTTGAAATTCTTCCGCTATTGCATTACGTTGGAATGAAAGGCTCGAGGATGTCTGACTTCTGAAAAGAGAATCATATTTGAGCTTACCATGAGTTTAGATCTTGTTTCTAAAAAATAAATTACCCCAATCCCTGACATACCACAATATTTTACATTAGTTTTATTGTTTGTGATATATTTTATATTTGATTTTTTGTATTATATTTTGTTGTTTTCTAATAAATAAGATATATTATATTATTTATATTAGTTTTATTGTTTATAATATATATTATAAACAATAAAACTAATATAAATAATATAATGTATTTTATTTAATATATTAATATATTTATTATATTTTATTAAATATATTACATGTTGTACACATGTAATATACATTAATATATTACATGTTAAATACAATACATTTTATTGCTTATAATAGATATATATAAATAATAAAACTAATATAAAATAGTATTGCATGTGAGGAATGGGATAATTTATTTTTTAGAAAGAAGATCTAAACTCATGGCATATAGATATATATTGTGTATATATATAAAGTGTGTGTGTGTGTGTGTGTGTGTGTGTGTGTGTATGTGTGTGTGTGTGTGTATGTGTATGTGTGTGTGTGTATATGTGTGTGTGTGTGTATATGTGTGTGTGTGTGTGTGTGTGTGTGTGTGTGTGTGTGTGTGTGTGTGTGTGTGTGTGTGTGTGAATGTGTATAGTTCTATCAGTTATTCCCTTAATCCTGCAATATATTTAAATTAAAGAACTATATGAGGATGGTAAAAAGGAAGTCGTAAAATTTTTATGAACCCATATTCAAACGAGTACTAATAAAATATATTTGATGTACATCAAAAAGTTAAATTTAAAATATTAAAAAAAAAATTCATAATAAAAACATAGTTTGTTTTTTTTACCATGTGTAATTATTTAGAACAGATTAACCTACTAGCGCACAAACTATTTTAAAATAAACATCCATTTGTCACGTTTTAATAATAAAATTTACACGAAATATATTGTTAAAAATTAACGATTCGGAAATATTAAATCATATGCATATGTATTTCATTTTGAGTTAACTGAGCTCTCTGAATGTATGCAGATTGTAAATTCAACTCGCTCAAAATATTTTCTGGGTATCATTGAAAATTAAATTAGCATTACGAAAGTTAAATTATCCGTAACTTAACATTATATATTCAAGCCATTTCAATGTAATGTAATAAAATGTATTCACATATGGTAAATTGAAATTCCTAAATGATTTGGGTTTTTATATTTTTAATTTTAATGGTGATCAAACACTTACAATTTATTTTGAAGTATTTATTATTTTTTAACTAAAAACAATAAATATTTTTAATTATATATAAATTTATAATATAAGAAAAATTAAATAATAAATGAAAAAATTAATTATAATATTAATTAAATAAAAAATTATATTATATGATTAACTAAATACAAAATAAACAATTAAATTATAAAATTAAACTATATATTTTTTTAATTTAAATTAATTAATATTTTTAAATAATGAATTTAAAAATATTTATTCCCCAACATATTTTTATGTTACCTAATTTCACTTTATTTAATTATTTTCTATTTAAATAAAGTGAAATTATTTAATTAATATCTCTAAATATTAATTTCCTAACATATTATTTTTATTTTAGCTAATTTCCCTTTATTTAATTATTTTTAATTAGTTTTATCCAACTAAATTTTAAGAAAAAATTTAGAATATGAATTAATGGAAACGAAATTTTTTTGAGCTTAGTGCATAAATATTTTTTAATTTAAAAGTCTCAAATAATTTGAAAATAAATTAATTCATTTATAAAATATTATTTTTCTTTAATTTCTCCACCTAAATTACTAATTTTATCATTTTAATTTATTAAATATGATTATATTTTAAATATATATTTACGAAATATCATGGAATACCACTACATGAAGAAAGCGCAATAACTTTTGGAATTTAATTTTTTTTTTTTAACTGGTCTATCCCTAAATCTATTTCTGATAAAGGAACATGTTTTTTCTAATATTTTCTAAATTCCGAAAATATTTGGGTTTATTTTCTGAAATCTCTTTTGTTGATTTAAAATGTGTACTGTTGCGCGAAAACTCCACTGCGGACCAAAAGCGCTCGTCGTTTTCCGCAAAGGTAGAAGTATTCCCCTCAGTATCTGTACTTTATCGTTATACTGCTTTTACATATAAAAAAAGTATTATAATATTCAATTAAATCCTATAGGTATTTGATTTTTGAAAACTTGCATATAAAAAAAATTATGCTAAAAAATTTAAAATTTGAAATATTTTCAAAGAAAAAAATATGTGATTGATCATGATAAAAATATGTTTTTAATAATAAATAAGATAAAATAAAAAATTTTATTTCTGAATTTAATATTTTATTTTAATGAAATTATTATTATTATTCCGAATTAAAACTCTTAAATAATAATATTTTAATTTTTTCCTCCACAAAATGTATGAAACTATTGTTTTTGAAAAACATTTTACATTTTAAAATTTTTAATAATTTTTTTAAATAATTAAAATATTATCTTAATACTAATATAAAATTTATTAATTATTTTTTACAAAATATGCGATTTAAAAAAATCATCCGAATCATGCGAAAATCATCAAAAAGCATGCGCTTATCATGCGATTTAAAAAAACAACATATTTGAATTCAATAAATTATTTTATTTAAAAACTGCAGCCGTTTTTCTTTGATTACTGCGAACAAATTGATTTAAATAAAAATAAGAAATCATTTATATTTTCGTTTAAAGAAAAGTATTATTTTCTTTTTCTACTTCTTTCCAATAAATTAATAATTTTTTCTTAAATGATGAATGAAATAGTTTTAATAATAATTAGTTTAATAATAGTTAAGAGTAATTATCATGCGCTTTAAAAAACAACATATTTGAATCCAATAAATTATCTGAACAAATAAAAAGAAAAATTTATTTATATTTTCATTTTTAAAAAAGTATAAATTTTTTCCCAATAAATTAATTTTTTTTCTCTTTGAAATGTTGAATAAAATAATTTTACATCTGTTTCTATTTATTAATCAAAATTATACAGAAAAAAAGTTTTAAAAAATTACTTTTTAATTATAAAATATGCATATTAATATTTTCTATCATCATTAATATTTGAAATATATACAACTATATTTCGATGATAATTAAACGAAAAAAATTTCCTTAATGAAAATAATTAATTTATTACAACTTTTAATTAATATTAGTAATAGTAGGAAATAACTAGAAATCTTCTCTCACTTTTTCTATACGCTCCATTGAGATTTTTAATTAAACTAAGTATTTTGTTACTTTCTGAATAATTTTAATTTATAATACAATGATGTAACAGGTGGAAACGTTCATTTCAACAATAGTTACTCAGTACCGAATTGTTTAACGTCGAAGTTTTAAAAACTGAAAAACTTCCAGATAAAAATTCATTTCCTTATTTTATTCATAACAAATAAAATACTTTTTTATTTCTTTATTTGGTTATAGTTAGATGAAAAAATAAATTGAACTGTTATCAAAAAATCTGCAAAAAAATTCTTTATTTAGATCAGCATATCATTTATATAAAAAAAAACTTCAGAAATATGAAATGGTAAATTTTCAATTATATCGTTCAAAATTTTCATCACAATTTCTGATTACATTGATTTTCAGTGTAAATATCGTAAAGAATTCTGTGTGAAGAAAATCTGTATTTATTGATATTATTTCTTAACAATCACTTTTTAATGATTCATCAAAATATTTTAAAAATATAAATATCAAATGAATAATAAAAATTAAATTATATAAAAATTTATAATACTTTGATTGATTTATGCAGAAAAATAGATGTTTTAAGTTTAGTGTTAACATATTCTCAAAATGGAAGAATTCATTAAAATTGCATTCAAAATCAGAATGAATTTATTTATGAATACGAAATAAACAACACAATGGCAAAGTATAATAAAGAATAATTTTAAAATAATTAAACTGAAAAATAAATTGTAATTTCGAAACTTATGACTCTTATAAAATTGTATTTAACCTTCAATTCATATATATTGCAGTACTTCTTATACTTTTTTTATTCCAAATGATTTTAAAAAATTATTTATTTATTGCAATACTTTTACAATTTAAACCTACGGCAGACTCATTTTTAAGCATCTTTAACTAATTAGAAAATCTGAAATAATTCGCAACAAATAAACTCAAATCTTTGTTTCAAAGAAATCTAAAATTAATAACTTCAATCTTAATTAATAATCTTTCAACATTTAAAATAATTTGCATGCATTGCAATTTAACAATTTATGCAAATTTTCCATTTATTTTATACGAAATGATGATATTATATTTCAATTTTTACGCAATCCACTTATTATTAATTATTATTCAATTATTAATTTTATTTAAAAAAAATTTAATTTTTAATTTAACATTACGATGTTAACACAAATCAATTTCCATGCGCTTTAATGTTACTACAGCATAATAAAATAAAAAACAAATAAATAATAATAATAATAATCCAAACGGATAAATTATTCGACATCCTTTAAATCATTCTATATTATTCTTATTTAAAAAAGCAAAATTTATATTTAGACGCATTTAAAAACTATTAGCGCACATTTGAATTTTAAAGCTAACAATGCATATAAAATTCCAATAGCTACTACAATATTATTTTCTAAACCGTTAAACAATCCAATTGAGTTTAAAATTATTTATTTACTATAATATATTAAATGAATATAATTAATTTCAAAAATGTCCATTTAAAATTTCAATTTAAGTCAGAAATAAAGTAGCGCTTATATTAACGCAAAACTATAAACACTAATTTTATCTCACTATCACACAAAAAGCTCGTTAAATTAAATAAAAATTTTTAATTTAAGTCAGATATCAAATAGCGCTTACATTAACGCAAAACTATTAAAGCTAATTTTAACTGACTAGAACACAAAAACTCGTTAAACTAAATTTAAAATTTTAATTTAGGTCAGGAATCATGTAGCGCTTATATTAAAGCAAAACTATTAAGGCTATTTTTAACTCACTATCCACAAAAAACTCGTTAAATTATATTTAAAATTTTAATTTTGGTCAGAAATCAAGTAGTGCTTATTTAACGCAAAACTATTAATAAAAATTTTAACTCACTACCACACAAAAACTCATTAAATTAAATTTAAAATTTTAATTTAGGTCAGATATCAAGTAGCGCTTATATTATTGCTAATTTTAACTCGGTACCACACAAAAAAAAACTCGTTAAATTAAATTTAAAATTTTAATTTTGGTCAAAAATCAAATAACGCTTATATTAGCGCAAAACTATTAACGCTAATTTTAACGCACCGCCACAAAAAAAACCCGTTAATTTAACGATACCGCATAACACAAAAATATCGAAACCCCAGCAAACTCGAGAGAAACTTTTCGGAGCAGCGCAAAACTTCTTCCTCCGTTATTGCATCATCACTCCTATAAAACTCAAATAAATCACTCCAAAGAGCCAAACTTGTCCTTACCTTTTCCCATTGTAGAAAACGCTACTGGAAGAGGACGACTCGGCAAAAACAGGTGTCTTCTACCCGGAAGAGGACAATGTAGAAATCCAGAAGGACAAGTCTACGGGAGAGGAAGCGAGCAGATACAACTGAGGGATCCTTATTTTGCTAAAGCTGAAGAAAAGGAAGATTTTTCACCGTCCACGCCGCTTTTGCATCGCAGACTGCCGATGCGGACTTGCCGCTCACGACCGCCCCCTCGACAGCAGCGCCACCTGCATCCCGAAAAATCACTTCATCTCGGTATCAACCCCCCTCTCAACAATGTTCGGGCCAGATAGGGTTCCGTGTTATTTACAGCCAACGCCGGAAAAAGGGTCTATCATTTGTCCCGGCACAATCTCCTAACCCAGTTCTTTTGAAGGTTGTGTTCGCACAACTTATTACATTGTAGGAGATCTATTCTGGTGTCCGTATCAAACATTTACAAGCATATTTTGTCATCCCTTTCCGATAATGCAGTGACCACGATGGAAAGATAGGAAGGGTGTCTCACAAAATGCTTTTTTTTTTTTATCTATATAATGCTTAGTATAATTTATTGCTTAGTAGTCTTTATTCAAAGGGAATTGAATAAAGACTACTAAGCAATAAATTATACTACTTTTATTCAAAGGGTAAATAAATATTTTATTTGGAGGTTATGTCAATGTTTGAATATAATTTTCCTTTGAAGTGACTTAATGTACTTTCTTAAATATCTCACATAATCTGGTATTTATTGTGTGATATTAAATTAGCAGCGGTTTTTTTTTTTTTTTTTTTTTTTTAACGTTTTGATAACTTCCTGTACAAATAAATATAATAATTTAGTGCTTTTTGCGGAACAAGAATTAAGGACTTTTTGTATTGTCTTACAAGGAATTTTTTATTTATTTATTTCATTGTAATTTTATTTTAGTATTAATATCAAACATTTATATTTTGACTAGCAATAGCAACAACAAATGCAAATGCAAATAACATATAAATTGCCAAGCAGTACATAAGTTGGTATAAAAAATTTTTGGAATCGTTGTTAAGTAAAATAATTTCTATAATGGATACATATAATTTTAAACCTGTATTTTTTTTTTTTTTTCAATAACCTTGCTTATAATTTTAAATTGATAATAAAATGTATTACTTTAATTTACAACAACTATTTAAGAAAAATATGTGCGTGAAAAATTTGAAAAATCAAAAGAAAATCACAATCATAAGTACAAAAGAACTGATAACGATTAAAATTACCATTAAAATGATAATTAAAAATTATTTCCCCAAATGATAACTAAAAATTATCCTTAAACAATACAAATTTTTTCTCCATTATATATATATAATCTAATTATTAAGAATTAATAACAATTATTATTATAAGAATTTAAAATTAATTAACATAAATTAATTAAATTATTATTTAATTAATTATTTTAAATTAATATAAAAATAAATGTTATACCTATATAAAAAAAACATTTGAAAAAAAATAGACATTTAAAAACGAACACGACTGCATAAACTTGAATCAAATGGCATCAGTTACCAAAAATAAAAATAAGATTTATATTTAATTAAAAAAAAAGGAATAACATTTTTTTTTTTTTAATTTTGGCCACGCGGCAGGAAAAATTGTAAAACTAAAGAAAAAAGTTACGTTTCTAATAGATATAATTTTTAAGTTTTAAGTAATACAGACAAGCGAATTTCTTAATTTATATATAGTGAGAGACTTTACTACCTTTTTTTTTTTTATTATCATTTGTTCTGCTGCAAATCTGCTTCTTTTAATAATGAACTCATTGCATCACAATCTTTAACATTTGACTTTTTTCAACGAGTTATCCACATTTATGAGGATATACGAATCCGGATAAATTATTGTATACAAAAAATAAAGTGATGTAAAGAAATCTTTGATTTTATGTTGATTTAAGTATTTTTTAAGTCAGATGAGTTTTACCAGGAGTCAACAACCGTTCAGTAGATGAGGTTCAACGCACCGAACTTACATATGGTATGAGGAAACTGGGAAAGTTTCCAAAAGACAGACTGATTGTCTATGCGTGGTTGTTACAAACACTGTCATCCTCTTAATTGAATCTCGAAAGACGGCAACTCATATTGTAAGCGAATTCGAACAAAACTTTTACTCTACTCCATTGTGAAGTGTATTAGTCATTTCGAAATATTCAAGCATATAGTTTCAAACTGGTGATTTTATCCTGGATTATCCTTACTTTTTAAATAATTCGTATTTTATAATGCTAGTATCAATAAGCCGGGCCTGATGGCCGAGTGACTGGCGCTCGGTGCCACAGGTTTCGGGTTCCAATCCCGGCGGTACCATGGATGTTTGTAGCGGTTCGTGATCCCCTTTAAACCTTAGGTCCCAGTCTAATATGACTGTAAAGCGTTGGGCTGACAACCCTACCTTGTAAAAAGTAAACATATCTTGTCTCGAAATCTGCCAGTAGGCAGACGACCTTGGCCTACCATGGAGCTATTGCGACAATGAAGAAGTATAAAAAACCCTATTTTAACACTCATTTCCTATAATTTACTGATCCTGTAGTGAAAGATGGTATTGTCTTTTCTGTAATTTTTTTTTTTTGATGATGTTTAGCAGTTCATTAAATCGCTGTCATAAAATATTTTTTAAACTATAGTTAATCCATCACTGTTTCTGATGATAAAAATCCTATTTTATTCATACCAAAATAAATCCTTTTAAATAAGTTTTTGATAAAACATACATAAACCATAATTGTGATATGATTTTTCTTGTAATATTAAAATTGTTAATTATTCCGATGTATATGATCTCTTCTGTTTCCAAGAATCTTGCCGAAGAAACCGGAATATATTCAAAACATTTTGTTTCTCGAAGAAGATTCCATTAAATAAAATTAATTATGTTCAGTACCGTTGACTGAATAAATTTCTTTTAAATCTAGCACATTGTTCTTATAACATTCGATCTATTATCTTTTCTTATTCAATAATGTAGCGCAAAGAATCATTCTCTAATTGTAATCTAATTGAAAGAATCCCATTAAACATTAGTAAATATTATCATCACATTATCATTGTTCCTGCTTTCCTGGAAATCAACTTATTTTGAAAATGCGTACCCTAATTTATTGTATTTCTGTCTTAAAACCAACATTTTCTAGGAATTTTATTCTTAATAATAATGCTGCCACTGCGAAAATATATTCTGGACTGTATTCAAACGTCAGAAATTAAGCGAATTAATATAGCAGTGGAAGCATATGGAACCTCAGAAATTGCATTTATGGAATTTGCACGAACCTCCATTCCCTTCTATGGCCAAATAGTAGATTTTTTTGGCCTAAGAATTTAAAGTGCTTATTCAATACAGATATACACTGAAGTGACAAAAGTCATGGGATACCTCTTAATATCGTGTCGGCCTTCCTTTCGCCGGCGAAGTGCAGCAACTCGACGTGGCATGGACTCAACAAGTCGTTGGAAGTCTTCTGCAGGAATATTGAGTCATGCTGTCTCGATAGACGTCCATAATTGTGAAAGCGTTGATGGTGCAGGATTTTGGGCACGAACAGACCTCTCGATGATGTCCCATAGATGCTCGATGGGATTCATGTCGGGCTATCTAGATGGCCAGATCATTCGTTGGAATTGTCCCGAATGTTCTTCAAACCAATCGCGAACAGTTGTGGCCCGGTGACATGGCGCATTGTCATCCATAAAAATCCCATCGTTGTTTGGGTACATGAAGTCCATGAATGGCTGCAAGTGATCTCCAAGTAGCTGAACATAAGCATTTCCAGTCAATGTTCGGTCCAGTCGCACCAGAGGACCAAGTCCATGCCATGAAAAAACAGCCCACACCATTACGGAGCCACCACCAGCTTGAACAGTGCCTTGCTGACAGTTTGGGTCCATGGCTTCGTGGGGTATGCGCCACACTCGAACCCTACCATCAGCTCTTGCCAACTGAAATCGTGACTCATCGGACCAGGCCACGGTTTTCCATTCATCTAGGGACCAACCGATATGCTCACGTGCCCACGAGAGTCGCTGCAAGCGATGTCGTTCTGTCAGTAAAGGCACTCGAGTCGGTCTTCTGCTGGAATAGCCCAAGAAAGCCAAATTTCTCCGCACAGTTCTAACAGACAAGTCCATAGTACGTCCCACATTGATTTCTGCGGTTATTTGACGCAGTGTTGCTTGTCTGTTAGAATTTACGACTCTTTGCAGACGTCGCCGGTCTCGGTCGTTAAGTGCAGGCAGTCGACCACTGCGCTGTCCATGGTGGGATGTTATGCCTGAAATTTCATACTCTCGGCACACTCTTGACACAGTGGATCTGGGAATGTTGAATTCCCTAACGATTTCCGATATGGCATGACCCATGCGTCTAGCTCCAACTAACATTCAGCGTTCAAAGTCTGTTAATTCCCATCGTGCGGTCATCATCACGTCAAAAACTCTTCACATGAATAACTTGAACAGAAATGAAAGCTCTGAGAAAGCACTGCGCATTTATACCTGTTCTACGCGATGCTACTGCCCTCTGAAAATTTGCATATTGCTATCCCATGACTTTTGTCACTTCAGTGTATATGATTTTTAGATTCGGCATTTCTTGACAAGTTTCGAAAGGAACTAACTCATTTCAAAAACCCAGCGTGCTATCCATTAAATAGCTCCAGGCCAAAACAATTGCATCATGTAATAGCAAATTTGGTATTTTTGATATTATATCCTATTTTTTAATTCATTTAATATCCATTTTATTTTATTGTTTTCATATCCTCCCGAGTTCATGCATCAGACAGGACAGAGAGCAACCCACGCAACAACCAACACACGCCCACGCAGATAAATATGATCATATATAGTTCTGTTCTAGACAGAAATTTCTATAGAATCTGCCTTCCATGATGAATTAAGCAATATCTAGGATCATTAAAACATCTATTTAATAATCTTTTCAGTTATTCCCCAAACACGGTTAGTTAGTCAGGTGTATAGATTTTATTAAATATATATTTTAAGAACTTTAAAGTTGTGAAACATATAAACTGTAGAACATATAGAAAAAATTAACTCAAAAGTAGTTGATAATTTTAAAAATGAGCTGATAATTTTTACAAATGAGTTATAAGCAAAAAAGGTTTAAGTACAATTTTGAAGCGTTATAAATACAGCTTAAAAAGAATGAAAATGTGATTAATAAAAAATTTATAAGCATATTAATATTCACTATGATTGGCAAATTATTTTGTTATGTCTCACTGAAAAATGCTGCCAAAATGAATTACTAAAATTCCTTAAAACATGGAACTTTTATGCATATGGCCTGAAGGACAGAGTGTCTAGAGCTCTGCCTCTCGGTACCACAGGTTTCGAGTTCGAGTTCCGGCGGGGCGATCGATGTTTGTAGTGGTTCGGAATCCACTTTAAGCTGTAAGTTCAGGTCTTTTATGACTGCAGAGCGTCACGGAGTCAAGTCAGACTTCTATCTATGGGTGCCCCATCACAATAGAAGCTGCCCCCGTTCCCTTTAACCATGAGTCTAAATGGGTTCGTGGACTTGGTTTAGATGTCTACCAAGTGGGATAAGAAACAACAACACTTTTATATATGCCCACTGAATTTATTTTTTCAATCCAAATTAATCAAAAGTATTGAATTTTTTATTGAGTGAATACCATTTTACATGTGCTATTTTTGTTTACAAAGATGTTTCAATGGTTAATATTCCTCAATGATTTAAAAAGAGACTCTAACTAAAGAAATATTAAATATTATTATGTTTCGATATTTTTCTCATTCATCATGATAAATATTGTAGATGGTAAATTATTCACTAGCTTATTGCTTCATAAAAATAATTTATATTCCTATTCCCTGTTTCTATGGTGATGTTAATAGCTAAATTTTGAATTTTATCTCTCATGGCGCATGCGCAAACTTAATGGGAAGAATTAGTGTAATTGTAATGTTAATGTAAAAACTCTCAATTACTAAAAACACATTTCAAACTCATTTCATTGATAATCAAAACATTATAATTTTTAATAAGAAAATTAACTATGCATAATTAGATAGTGTGCTATTTCAATAATTTGACTGCAACGTATATTCTTAAAACATCAATTGTGGGTTAAAAAAATCCCAGCTATTTGCAACGTATATTCTTAAAACATCAATTGTGGGTTAAAAAAATCCCAGCTATTCACGCAATGCTACAATAAATCATTAATATCACTGTGATATTTAAAGATGAAAAATGTCGAGGGCGACGGACGAAAAAAAGATCAAAAGTAAAAATATTTGAAAATCACTGTTTTCCCAGAGCTAGCCAGATTTTAATTAAAGTTCCTGGCTTGGAATTCTCAAGTTCTTGAATCAGCTACACTGTTCAAAGTTGTTGAATTCAAAGAGTTTGAAAAGCAGCATTCGCATTGCACATAATAGTAAACCTTAATCACTTCATTCAGAGTTGTGGAAACTCCAAATGATTAGGGTTTGCTCAAACTATATTTTGGGAGACCCACCCGACCCATCAGACAACCACCCACACAATTCCCCAATGAAATAACTAATCATTCAACCACTTCTCTCCTATCTATCATAAACTTGGAACCGCCGCTTCATTAAACAATTCCCACTGCAACCATAACGCCAATTATCTCTGCCGAGGAAGATAGAGGAAACAAGTTGGTAAACTTCCGAAAACAAATAAAGCGGCTTCGTTAGCTGAAACCCGTAACCTATACCTAGCGTTTACCTACTGCCTTTCACCGTGTGGGAAAATTAAAACCGTTTTCCCCAATTCTTTGTTTTCCTTTGCGAGGAATTTTTAAAGCTTTCGCGGACGGCGGTTTTGGTTTAAGTATTCTGGAATTAACTGGTTTACGCACCTTATTGCTGGCGACGCTATTTGAATAAATTAATGGATTGGGCGTAAAGCATTCGCCATTCAAGAGAGAATGTTATGGGTTTGGAATTATGGTTTTGTTTAAACTCGAGTCATTGTGGAAAAAAAATTCCGATTGTACTTGATGAAAATTAAAGAATTTTTCAATGTATTGGAGTTCTGAATGATATTTCAAATGGATATATATTTTCTCATTCGACATTTTTCATCATTTCATTGTGCAATAAACATATGTATATAGTATATTTTATGTATGACCTACGTTTCTTCGATTGTTGTGCAATGTATTTTAGCACTCACATTCCGCTTTGCTATCGGGACGTTAACTACTATATTTTAAATTTTATCTCTCACGGTGCATGCGTAAGCATAATGGGAAGAATTAATGTAATTGTAATGTTAATGTAAAAACTCTCAATTATTAATAACACACCGTACATTTCATTGATAATCAATAAAAAATTTATAGTTTTTTTTTTTTTTTTTTTTTAGTCAGAAAGTTCATTATTTATAATTGATTTGCTACTGTGAAGTTAGCAGCTAAATTTTGAATTTTATCTCTCACGGCGCATGCGCAAACTTAATGGGAAGAATTAATTGTAATGTTAATGTAAAAATTCTCAATTATTAAAAAAAATGCATTTCATTGATAATTAATAGAAAATTTATAGATTTTTTTTTAATCAGAAAGTTAATTATTTATAATTAGATATTGTGAACTTTCGATAAAATTGACTGCAACTTAAGTAAAGTACTCTTAAAACATCAAATGTGAGTTTCACAGCTATCCATGCATTGTTACAATAAATCATAAATATTATTGTAATATTTAATGATGAAAAATGTCGAGGGAGACTGACGAAAAAAAGGACAAAAATAAAAATATTTGATAATTACCGTTTTCTCAGAGCTAGACAGATTTTAATTAAAGTTCGTTTGCATGGAATTCTCAAGTTCTTGAATCAGCTACACAGTCCAAAGTTGTTGAATTCAAAGAGTTTGAAAAGCAGCATTCGCATTGCACATAATAGTAAACCTTAATCACTTCCTTCAGAGTTGTGGAAATTCCAAATGATTAGGGTTTGCCCAAACTATATTTTGGGAGACCCACCCGACCCATCAGACAACCACCCACACAATTCCCCAATGAAATAACTAATCATTCAACAACTTCTTTGCGATCTATCATAAACTTGGAACCGCCGCTTCATTAAACAATTCCCACTGCAACCATAACGTCAATTATCTCTGCCGAGGAAGATAGAGGAAATCAGTTGGTAAACTTCCGAAAACAAATAAAGAGGCTTCGTTAGCTGAAACCGTAACCTATACCTAGCGTTTACCTACTGCCTTTTACAGTGTGGGAAAATTAAAACCGTTTTCCCCAATTCTTTGTTTTCCTTTGCGAGGAATTTTTAAAGCTTTGGCGGACGGCGGTTTCGGTTTAAATATTCTGGAATTAACTGGTTTACGCACCTTATTGCTGGCGACGCTATTTGAATAAATTAACGGATTGGGCGTAAAGTATTCACAGTTCGGGAGAGATTGTTATGGTTTTGGAATTATAGTTTTGTTTAAGCTCGAGTCATTCTGGAAAAAAAATCAGATTGTACGGGGTGGAAATTAAAGAACTTTTAAATGTATTATGGTTCTGAAAGATATTTCAAATGTATGTCTAATTGTGTATTAAACGTATGTATTATGGCCCTGAATGATATTTCAAATGGAAATGTAACTCTGTATTAAACGTAATATATTTTGGTTCAATGTATTGCGGTTCTGAATGATATTTCAATTGGATACTTAACTGTGTATTAAACGTATGTATTGTGATTCATTGTATTGTGGTTCTGAATGATATTTCAAATGGATATATAATTGTGTATTAAATTTATGTATTGTGGTTCTGAATGATATTTCAAATGGATATACAAGTGTATTAAACGTATGTATTGTGGTTCTGAATGATATTTCAAACGGATATACAGTTATGTATCAAACGTATGTATTGTGGTTCTGAATAAAATTTCAAATGGATATATAATGTACTAAACGTATGTATTGTCGTTCTGAATAATATTTCAAACGGATAAATAATGTATTAAACATATGTATTGGGGTTCAATGTATTGTGCCTCTGAATGATATTTTAAATGAATATATAATTATGTACTTAATGTATATATTATGGTTCTGTTTGATATTTTAAATGAATATATAATGTACTAAACGTACGTATTGTGGTTTAATGTATTGTGGTTCTGAATAATATTTCAAATGGATATATAATTTTGTACTAAATTAAATTAGAAACTATTTACAAAAAATATTTTATTTATTTAATTGAATATTATTAAGTCCATTGTATATTTATAGCATAATTAAGATAACAACACTTCTTTATCAGAGCAAATTTAATATATATTTATCGAATTCATTGACTATATAAGAATGTTGATTGAAAAAACATTTCTTTATCAGTCAATATTGCACCTTCTTATTGAAGCAAAATTGTTAAAATATTTTAATAAAACAAAGTAGTTAAGCAAAGAAAAATTAAATTCAAAATACTCGACTTTTAAAACTGAATAAAATTTAAAAAGAGCAAAAAAAAAGTTGAAATTTTTATTATGAATTATTTACAATGGCAGAAAGTTTTGCATTGCTTTTATATATTCAATCAACGAATGATTATTCGATTAAAGAAAATATTAAACATCCTTAAACTTTATTAAAAAGAAAACAGATTGCAAAAAATAAACTATTTACAAAAAAGCTAAGTACATAAAAGAACAACGTTTAAAATGAACAAAAATTAGTATCAATATAAATTTTTAATAATTTAACTTTTTAAGTGAAAACAATTTTCGAGAAATAAATTATATCTTAAACTCGTTTAGTCAAATATTCACACAATACTTATTGTTAAATAAATCAATAAATGGCTGAGATGTTTATCCATTCTTTGAGTTTTCATTGTTAATTTTTTCTAGAAAATTGTTTTATTTAATTGAAAAAGGATTACGTTTCGCGATTTTCGGCTTTGTATCAAATTATATGATAAAAAATAAAAAGAAAACAATTGATCAAATGTCTTACATCAATTATAGCACAAATAAATTCGTTAGATAACTAAATTATTTATTTATTTATTGTGAATATGAAATAAATGCTGAGGAAAAACGGATGATTCTTAAACAAATAAATAAATAAAAAGTTTATTACAAACGAATTTCGGTTTTTATTTAATTAATTAACAAATAAAAAAAAACTTCGTGACTTTTGACCGATTCAGATAAAAAAAACAATGATGGACTTATATGGAAACAAATTAAAAATAATGATGGACTTTTATAGAAACAAATTAAAAATAATAATAGGCTTATAAGAAAACAAATTAAAAATAACATTAGACTTATAAAGGAAATAAATTAAAAATAATAATGGGCTTATATAAAAACAAATTGAACTTATATGTATACTAACTTTAAATATAAAAACAATGAGCAATATAAATATCTTATGAAACAAACATGTGCACACAACTATACCTCTCCCTATATATATATGGGTATATTTATATTTACATTAAATGCATATTTATACATATACTGTTAATACATATCTAATTTATACATGTATATTAATACATATTTATATTGACATTAAATATTAATATTTACACTATATATATATTTACTTAAATTCATTTAGAATAAGTGTTTTATTTAAAACTTTGGAGTGCGCTAAATGCATAAGCTCTAACCCTGCAACATTTATAATAACTTTCCACGTGTTGCCACCGAAGTGATCAATGCCAAATAAAAGAGAAAACGATCATCGCGGAGCGAAAATGTGAAATGAAATCCAAGCGCACCCCGTTGAGTCCCTAAGTGTGTCAACAGAGGTATTTATTGATAAGGGAACAGATTCTCTTTTGTGCCCCCAAGATGTCTTCACGGCCAAAACAAAAGGAGGGCCGATAATGGCGCTTTTGTTCCAAAGAAACCTTGAAGAAAATATCTACTTGAATAATCACTTCAGCAGTTTACACTGCGAACATTTTTACGAGCAATAGCTGTTCGATAATTTACCTTGGTACTTGAACGAATGAAGAATTCAATAGGGTTCCAGTTAGCTACTGTGTTACATTTTGAAAACGATATTTTCTTCCCTTTGGCATTCTGTAAATGCATTCTACTTCGTTTTTTTATTTTGTTGCGTTTTATATTTTACAATGTTATATTCTGCAATAATACTGTATAGAATAGTGAAAAAGGATCAGAAAAATAATTTTTTTTTAATTATAAAGATGATTATATTAAGTTGGCATAAAAAGAAGAGGAACAGTTAAATTGGCATAAAAAAGTACAATTAAATTACCATGAAAAAGAAGAATTCAGAGAAGAATTTATTTACTTGGTTTCTTTCTGCAAAAAGGAAGCTTGCATTCAGTTATAATTCAAATCTGTTGCGACATCGATATCAAATAAGAAAAATATTTGTTTTTAATTATAAAAGAAAGTTATATCAAATTGGAATAAAAAAGAAGAACAATTAAATTGGCCTTATCTCCAAAGAGGAAATTTACATTAAAATACAATTCAATCCTGTTATGACATCGATATCAAATAGGAAAAATAATTTTTTAGGAATTATAAAAGAAGCTTATATTAAATTGGCATAAAAAAGAGAAGAACAATTAAAGGGGCATTAGAAGCAGCAGAAAAATTAAATTTGTTTTCTATAAATGTATTCTATTTCGTAATTTTATTTTGTTATGCTTTATATTTTACAATATTATCATCGATATCTTATAAAAGATTAATAAAGACTATCATTCCCTTTCTGAATTCAAAAAACACATTTAATAATTTTTTTGTATTTTTTTATACTATCTATAATTCAAAATATAAATTAAAATTAAAAATTAATTAAGTTTTTTAATGTATTCAAAATTATTCATATACTAATAAGCATAAGAACATTTTAAAATTCTAACTATTATTCCAAACTATCATAATTAATTTAGAAAATCTTTTCAAAACAAAACTTCAGCGAAATTCTTTTCCATTACCCAAAATTAAAGTGTAACTTTGTGCCAAATACAAAAATGCTTTGATAGCTTCCAAATTTGCTCATTTTTCTAAAAAATTATTCAACAAAATTAACAGTGCTTTTCAAATTCGTTTTTCCCCTTAATGTGATTAACAAATTCCTGGTAAATTGATTAACTTCCCACAAATTTACCAAAACTCTTCCAAAACAAAAACTACCTCTAAATTTCTCAATCAATAAAGACAAGATATGGTAGAAAAGTCGAAGAATCTTCTTCTAACCGATTCTCAGCCGAGAACCTGTCAAAGAATTCTTTTTCCCAACAGGTCGAACCTGCTGGAAGCTTTTAAAATTTCCACCGCCATCGATACTATTCCCCAAAACTTCATTAACTAATAAACTTCTCTAATTACTCCACCGTAACTTGAAGAAAAGCAAACAAAGTTTGCCAGCTTACGTATCGCTCGAGAGCAATTAAAATTTCTTACTCGAGTCGTGCTCTAATTCGATGTACTGGTGGATTTGCAGACATTGGAAACCCCGTCCTAATGGCCACACCTTCGTCGAAGTAATATTTAACAACGTTGTTGGAACCCAAGTTTCCTTAATTATTTACCGAAAAGCATTGTGCAATCCTTTCTGTGACTTAACGAATTTTCTCCCAACAAAGCAGAACTTGTCACAGGCAAGGGAAGTTTCCACCATCAACGGTAATTAAGCTAAAAACTTTCATTGCTTTAAATAATCAAGATAGGGATTCAATAAAAATTTTGTATCTATATCCAATACATTAAACAATTTGCTTTTAATAATTTTAGATAAAAAAAGAAAAGTTATTTGAACAAAATTTTGCCCTTTACTTAATTCTAAAGTATATACCAAAAATAATTCTGCTACACTTTTTGAGATGTAACTGACTTGAGTGTCACCTAGAAAAGAAGCTACGATACGTCTATAAGATTATATTAAATTGGCATAAAAAAAAGAGTAGAAAAATTAAATTGGCATTCTGTAAATGTATTCTATTTCATTATTTTATTTTACTGTTTTATATTTTACAATATTATCCTCGATATGTTATAAAAGATTAATAAAAACTATCATTCACATTCTGAATTCAAAAACATATTTAATATTTTTTTTTTTTTTTTTTTGTATTTCGTTATGCTATTTAAAATTCAAAGTATATATTAAAATAAAAAATTAATCAAGTTTTTTAATGTATTCAAATACTAATAAACATAAGAACATTTTAAAACTCTAACTATTATTCAAAACTATTCTAATTAATTTATAAAATCTTTTTCAAAATAAAACTTAAACAAAATTCTTTTCAATTATCCAAAATTAAAGTATAACTTTGTTTAAAACAAAAAGGCTTTGATAGCTTTCAATTTGTTCATTTTTCTAAGGAACGGATAAAATTATTCAACAAAATTAGCAATGCTCTTCCAATCAGTTTTTTTGTCCTTAGTGTGATTAACAAATTCCAGGCAAATTGATTAACTTATCACAACTTTATCAAAACTCTTCGAAAATTCACAAACAACCTCTAAATTTCTCAGTCAATAAAGACAAAGGAGATAGAAAAATCGAAGAATCTTCTTCCAACCGATTCTCAGCCGAGAACCTGTCAAAGAATTCTTTCTCCCAACCGGTCGAACCTGCTGGAAGCTTTTAAAATTTCCACCGCCATCGCTCCGTCTTCCCAAAACTTCATTAACTAATAAACTTCTCTAATTACTCCGGCGTAGATGAAGAAAAGCAAACAAAGTTACCCAGCTTACGTATCGCTCGAGAGCAATTAAAATTTCTTACTCAAGTCGTGCTCTAATTCGATGTACTGGTGGATTTGCAGACATTCGAAACCCCGTCCTAATGGCCACACCTTCGGCGAAGTAATATTTAACAACGTTGTTGGAACCCAAATTTCCTTAATTATTTACCGAAAGGCATTGTGCAATCCTTTCTGTGACTTAACGAATTTTCTCCCAACAAACCAGAACTTGTCACAGGCAAAGGGAAGTTTCGACCAGTAACGGTAATTAAGCTAAGAACTTCCATCGCTCTAAATAATCACCACAAAGAATCAATAAAAAGTTTGTATCTTTATTCAATACATTAAACAATAGGCATGCAATAATTTTAGATAATTAAGTATCTTTTTTAAGTTAAGAAAATATTTTTCTAATTTAATTAATATTATTATTTGCTATTAAAATGAATTGTTTAATGCAGTCATCCATGCAAAACTCCTGATATAATTCAACTCGTAACAGGGTGGAAATAACTATTGTTAGGCTACGACTACACCATACCACATCACTGTGCCTAGAGTTGAGTTTCCTCTTTACAGTTTGGGGGTGATGTGGGTGAGATGTTTGATTGGGCTTTGTGTCGCTCTACGGTCTTATGTGACGGGACCTACGGTTTAAAGTGTATTCTAAACCATTACAAACAACCATGGCACAGTCGGGATTCGACCCCGATATCTCAGGTACCGAGTGCTAGCCACTCGGTCATCAAGCCCCTAATATGTTCTATATTCTACAATATTATCATCGATATCTTATAAAAAATTAATAAAAACTATCGTTCGCATTCTGAATTCAAAAACAAATTTAATAATTTTTTTTGTATTTTATTATACTATTTATAATTCAGAATATAAATTGAAATTAAAAATTAATTAAATTTTTTAATGTATTCAAAAATATTCAAAGTCTAATAAGCCTAAGAGCATTTTAAAATTAAAACTATTATTCGAAATTATTCTAATTAATTTTGAAAATCTTTTCCAAATAAAACTTAAGCAAAACTGTTTTCCATTATCCAAAATTAAAGTATTATTTTGTATACAAAACAAAAATTCTTTGATAGCTTTCAATTTGCTCATTTTTCTAAAGAATGAATAAAATTATTCAACAAAAGTAGCAAAGCTCTTCCAATCAGTTTTTTATTCCTTAGTGTGATTAACAAATTCCTGGCAAATTGATTAACTTCCCAAAAATTTATCAAAACTCTTCCAAAACAAAAACCACCTCTAAACTTCTCAGTCAATAAAGACAAGATGGGTCGAGAAAAATCGAATCTTCTTCTAACCAATTCTCAGCCGAGAACCTGTCAAAGAATTCTTTTTCCCAACAGGTCGAACCTGCTGGAAGCTTTTAAAATTTCCACCGCCATCGCTCCGTTTCCCCAAAACTTCATTAACTAATAAACTTCTCTAATTGCTCCGGAAGAAATGAAGAAAAGCAAACAGAGTTTTACAGCTTGCGTATCGCTCGAGAGCAATTAAAATGTCTTACTCAAGTCGTGCTCTAATTCGATGTACTAGTGGATTTGCAGACATTGGAAACCCCGTCCTAATGGCCACACCTTCGGCGAAGTAATATTTAACAATGTCGTTGGAACATAAGTTACCTTAATTATTTACCAAATGGCATTGTGTGCAATCCTTTCTGTGACTTAACGAATTTTCTCCTAACAAAGCAGAACTTGTCACAGCCAAGAGAAGTTTCGACCAGTAATGGTAATTAAGCTAAAAACTTGCATCGCTCTAAATAATCACTATAAGAATTCAATCAAAAAGTTTGTAACTTTATCTCATACATTAAACAATATATATGTAATAGTTTTGATAATTAAGCATCTTTTTTTATAATTTTTATATTTTTTATTTCAACGAGAATAGTTATTTGAACCAAAATTTTGCTCCCAAAATTTTTCTTCCAAAATTTGTCTTCCAAATTTTTACCGACTCTCAAACTCCGAAAGAAAATTTAAAATTGTATAAAAAATAAATTAAATATGTTTTAAATGAACCATACTTGAATTAATTAAGAATTTTAAGGCACGAATTTATTTACCTGGTTACTTTATCCAAAAAGGAAGTTTGCATTAAAATATAATTCAATTTTTTTGTGACATCGATATCAAATAACAGTATTTCTTATAAAAAAATTAATAAAAGTTATCATTCCCATTCTGAATTCGCAAAACACATTTAATACTTTTATCGTATTTTGTTATACTATCTGTAATTCAGAATATAGATTAAAATTAAAATTAATTAAGTTTTTTAATGTATTCAAAACTATTCCAATTAATTTAGAAATTCTTTTCAAAATAAAACTTCTGCGAAATTCTTTTCCATTATCCAAAATTAAAGTATAACTTTGCACCCAAAGCAAAAATGCTTTGTAAATTTCAATTTGCTCCTTTTTCAAAGAATAGGATAAAATTATTCAACAAAACTAACAAAGCTCTTCTAATCAGTTTTTTATTCCTTAGTGTGATTAACAAATTCCTGGAAAATTGATTAACTTCCCACAAATTTATCAAAACTCTTTCGAAACAAAAACTATCTCTAAATTTCTCAGTCAATAAAGACAAGATCTGGTAGAAAAGTCGAAGAATCTTCTAACCGATTCTCAGCCGAGAACCTGTCAAAGAATTCTTTTTCCCAACAGGTCGAACCTGCTGGAAGCTTTTAAAATTTCCACCGCCATCGCTCCGTTTCCCCAAAACTTCATTAACTAATCAACTTCTCTAATTACTAAGGCAGAACTGAAGAGAAGCAAACAAAGTTTCCCATCTTACGTATCGCTCGAGAGCAATTAAAATTTCTTACTCAAGTCGTGCTCTAATTCGATGTACTGGTGGATTTGCAGACATTGGAAACCCCGTCCTAATGGCCACACCTTCGTCGAAGTAATATTTAACAACGTTGTTGGAACCCGAGTTTCCTTAATTATTTACCGAAAGGCATTGTGCAATCCTTTCTGTGACTTAACGAATTTTCTCCCAACTAAGCAGAGCTTGTCACAGCTAAGAGAAGTTTCGACCAGTAACGGTAATTAAGCTAAAAACTTCCATCGCTCTAAATAACAAGATAGGGATTCAATAAAAAGTTTGTATCTCTATCTCATACATTAAAAAATATGTATGCAAAAATTTTAGACAATTAAATATCTTTTTTTTATGTTAAGAAAATATTTTTATAATGTGCTAATATTCTTATAATTTAATTAATTTAATTATTTGCTATTAAAATGAAGAGTTTAATGCAGTCACCCATGCTGAAACTCTTGATTTAATTTAATTCGTAACAGGGTGGAGATAACTATAGTTGGGCTACTACTACTACACCATACCACATCACTGTGCCTAGAACTGAGTTGCCTCTTTACAGTTTGGAAATTATGTGGGTGAGAAGTCTGATTGGACTTTTTGTCGCTAGTAGTAGGTGCGGCACTATCAGGGACGGAAGTATGTCATCAGTGACGTCATCAGAGAAGCGCGCGCAACCGGAAGTGACGAGGAGTCATCTTATAAGAGGATGGTATTTTTGGTAGATAAGGGGTTTCCCCGCCCCCTAGAACATTTTTCCCCGGTAGCAACGTCTGAATGTTGTACTATAAGAGTTTTGGGAGAGATAGGAATTTACGTGATGACTGTACTGATAAGGTCTTAATGTAAAATAAGATTATGTTTAAACATTACTTTATATATTTGCGTCATTAATTCCCGATAACATTAATCCTGTTTGGAATGTTTGATAACTGGGACCAGACAGGCTCAGAAGGTATGATATCAATTTTCAATAAAAGTATTTCCAGTGAGATAATTATGGTTTACTTACCATGTGTACACTCTGAATGTAAAATAAGATTATGTTCAATCATTATCTTATATATTCGCATGATACAAGAGACAGTAACGATAACATTAATCATGTTTGGAATGTTTGATAACTGGGGCCAGACATGCTCAGAAGGATTGATATCAATTGTCAACAAAATTTTTCCCCGTGAGATAATTATGGTTTATATACTATGTGCAAAAGTCACTAGGGAAGTAGTTAGAATGCACGTATCGAATTGTGATTAGTTCTAAAATGGAGGGAGGGATTAGAATACTTATCATCCGTTACGTGTCGAAATTTCATAGGTTCTAAGAAAAACTGACGGAGTTTGATTTTTGTATATAAGACGCAGAAAAACGCTAGCTCTCCACCAATATTTTTTTTCTGCTGTATACTGCATTTGAAAAGTAATTTTTGTTTTCTAAAGTGTTAAGCCATGACTCCAGTAAAAAGAACTTTTAGCCAGATTATTTTCGAAGATGAAAGCATGCCTTTTCAAGATTGTGATGATGATGTAAGTTTAATTTATTTTAATTTTATTTTCATATTATATATATATATACATACATATTGGTACAGTGTTATAAAATTTTTTTTTCGATGTTTTAGTTGATTGGGGAATGTTCTCAAAGTTTTTTTGGAAAACTCACAATTCTTTGAAGATTTAATGCAAAATTTTCAATCGGGTGGGGGTATTTCAGATTCCGAAGTTATTGATGTGAGCATGTTTTTTTTTTTTAATACTCATGTTTTGTTTTGTACATAAAGTACATGTATAATCAGTTTTTTTTTTCTCTTTTGCAGTTGAACGATGCAGTTAATGTCTTGGAGAAGTATAGAAGGAAAAATAAAAAATATCAAGCGGAAGAAGTAATTTTTAAAGCCCGTGTAGACCCTGAAAGACTACCATCTGGAATTGCAGGCGTTCCATTAGGTACAATTATAGGAGCTGTTCGACAGCTATTTTAAACAATTATTGAGAGGACGACTGAAATCTTAGCACCCACAGATCTGATACGGTTTTATATACAAGATGATCATCTCGATCATCCAACATCCACCACTATAATGCCTGTATCCGATCTAACAATTGAAAAGATCTTGACTGAAATTCTGAAAGTATTGCAGTCAAAGAAATCTATTCAACTTGACAGTGCTTTTAAGGTAGAAGTTATTACGATCAGACGTTCTGTTGGAGCAGGAAGAAGCAAAGTAGCAAATATTTCATTGGATAGATTGCGGAAAAAATCTATATTTTCCATTCCTACTGATGATGACAATTTATGTTGTGCTAAAGCAATAGTTTTTGCCTTAGCACATGCAAAAAAGGATAGTACAGCAATGGAGGCCATAAGAAAACACAATCGACCAGCATTAAAAAAAAGTGCTCAAGAGTTACACGAAGCTGCAGGCGTTCCTTTGGGGCCATGTACTTTCCAAGAAATACAAATATTCGAAGAGCATTTGAATATACAGATTGTCGTTTTCTCTGCTGACAATCAATGGTGACAATCAAGTAAGTTAATGTTCATATATTTTTAAGCTAATATAATGTTTAATACACAATTAGGAAAACAATTTTTTTTTCATTACAGGTGACCTACAAAGGTAAAGAGCGACCTTTAAGAATCAACTTATGGCATCACGATAATCATTATGATGCCATAAAGTCAGTAAACGGTTTCTTTGGGTCGAGTTATTACTACGAGAATTGTGAAAAACCAAATGGTTCCAATTGGTGATGTGAGCAGGCAAGGGAAGGGAAGGGAAGTTTCGACCATCAACGGTAATTAAGCTAAAAACTTCCATGGCTCTAAATAATCAAGATAGGGATTCAATAAAAAGTTTGTATCTTTATCCAATACATTAAACAATAGGCATTTAATAATTTTACATAAAAAAAGAAAAGTTATTTGAACCAAATTTTGCTCCTTTTCCTAATTATATAAACCAAAAATAATTCTGCTACACTTTTTGAGACTTAACTAACTTTCTACAAAAAAGGCAGAACTTGTCACAGGCAAGGGAAGTTTCGACCAGTAATGGTAATTAAGCTAAAAACTTTGATCACTCTAAAAAGTCACGAAAAGGACTTAATAATCATACGATGTATCTCTATCAGATGCGTATTGTATCTCTAGATCATACATTAAATAATATGCATCTAATAATTTTAGATAATTACGTATTGATGAATAAAAAATATTTTTATGATTTTTAATATATTTCTTAATTCAACAAGAAAACTTATTTGAGCCAAATTTTGTACTTTACTTAATTATGATTATATATTAAAAATAATGTCTATTCTTTTTGAGATTTAACTCATTTTCACCAAAATAAAATTTGTCACAGCCAAGAGAAGTTTCGACCAGTAACGGTAATTAAGCTAAAAACTTCCATCGCTCTAAATAACAAGATAGGGATTCAATAAAAAGTTTGTATCTCTATCTCATACATTAAAAAATATGTATGCAAAAATTTTAGACAATTAAATATCTTTTTTTTATGTTAAGAAAATATTTTTATAATGTGCTAATATTCTTATAATTTAATTAATTTAATTATTTGCTATTAAAATGAAGAGTTTAATGCAGTCACCCATGCTGAAACTCTTGATTTAATTTAATTCGTAACAGGGTGGAGATAACTATAGTTGGGCTACTACTACTACTACTACTACTACACCATACCACATCACTGTGCCTAGAACTGAGTTGCCTCTTTACAGTTTGGAAATTATGTGGGTGAGAAGTCTGATTGGACTTTTTGTCGCTAGTAGTAGGTGCGGCACTATCAGGGACGGAAGTATGTCATCAGTGACGTCATCAGAGAAGCGCGCGCAACCGGAAGTGACGAGGAGTCATCTTATAAGAGGATGGTATTTTTGGTAGATAAGGGGTTTCCCCGCCCCCTAGAACATTTTTCCCCGGTAGCAACGTCTGAATGTTGTACTATAAGAGTTTTGGGAGAGATAGGAATTTACGTGATGACTGTACTGATAAGGTCTTAATGTAAAATAAGATTATGTTTAAACATTACTTTATATATTTGCGTGATTAATTCCCTATAACATTAAACCTGTTTGGAATGTTTGATAACAGGGTCAGACATGCTCAGAAGGATTGATATCAATTGTCAACAAAATTTTTCCCCGAGAGATAATTATGGTTTACTTACCATGTGTGCACTCTGAATGTAAAATAAGATTATGTTCAATCATTATCTTATATATTCGCATGATACAAGAGACAGTAACGATAACATTAATCCTGTTTGGAATGTTTGATAACTGGTGCCGGAGAAGTCCAGAAAGGGTGATATCAATTTTCTATTACATACTTTGTGTACAATCTGAATGCAAAATAACTTATAAGCTAATGGACAGACATTATCTTATATACTCGCATGATACAAGAGACAGTAACGATAACATTAATCATGTTTGGAATGCTTGATAACTGGGGCCAGACATGCTCAGAAGGATTGATATCAATTGTCAACAAAATTTTTCCCCGTGAGATAATTATGGTTTATATACTATGTGCAAAAGTCACTAGGGAAGTAGTTAGAATGCACGTATCGAATTGTGATTAGTTCTAAAATGGAGGGAGGGATTAGAATACTTATCATCCGTTACGTGTCGAAATTTCATAGGTTCTAAGAAAAACTGACGGAGTTTGATTTTTGTATATAAGACGCAGAAAAACGCTAGCTCTCCATCAATATTTTTTTCTGCTGTATACTGCATTTGAAAAGTAATTTTTGTTTTCTAAAGTGTTAAGCCATGACTCCAGTAAAAAGAACTTTTGGCCAGATTCTTTTCGAAGATGAAAGCATGCCTTTTCAAGATTGTGATGATGATGTAAGTTTAATTTATTTTAATTTTATTTTCATATTATATATATATATACATACATATTGGTACAGTGTTATATCATTTTTTTCGATGTTTTAGTTGATTGGGGAATGTTCTCAACGTTTTTTGGAAAACTCACAATTCTTTGAGGATTTAATGCAAAATTTTCAATCGGGTGGTGGTATTTCAGATTCCGAAGTTGTTGATGTGAGCATGCTTTTTTTTTTTTTTTTTAATACTCATGTTTTGTTTTGTACATAAAGTACATGTATAATCAGTTTTTTTTTCTCATTTGCAGATGAACGATGCAGTTAATGTCTTGGAGAAATCCAGAAGGAAAAATAAAAAATATCAAGCGGAAGAAGTAATTTTTAAAGCCCGTGTGGACCCTGAAAGACTACCATCTGGAATTGCAGGCGTTCCATTAGGTACAATTATAGGAGCTGTTCGACAGCTATTTTTAACAATTATTGAGAGGACGACTAAAATCTTAGCACCCACAGATCTGATACGGTTTTATATACAAGAGGATCATCTCGATCATCCAACATCCACCACTATAATGCCTGTATCCGATCTAACAATTGAAAAGATCTTGACTGAAATTCTGAAAGGATTGCAGTCAAAGAAATCTATTCAACTGGACAGGGGTTTTAAGGTAGAAGTTATTACGATCAGACCTTCTGTTGGAGCAGGAAGAAGCAAAGTAGCAAATATTTCATTGGATCGATTGCGGAAAAAATCTATATTTTCCATTCCTACTGATGATGACAATTTATGTTGTGCTAAAGCAATAATTTTTGCCTTAACACATGCAAAAAAGGACAGCACAGCAATAGAGGCTTTTTCCGAACGACTACAAACATCCATGGCACCGCCGGGATTGGAATCCTAAACCTGGGGTACTGAGTGCCACAGAGTTAGCCACTTCGCCGTCAGGCCCCTGTGATGTCTTATTTTCTACAATATTATCATAGGTATCTTGTAAAAGATTAATAAAAACTATCGTTCACACCCTGAATTCAAAAAAAAAAATTTTTTTTTTAATTAATTTTTTTAATACTATTTATAATTCAAAATATAAATTAAAATTAAAATTAATTAAGTTTTTTAATGTATTTAAAAATATTTAAATACAACAAGGACAAGAACATTTTAAATTTCTAACTATTATTCGAAACTATTCTAATTAATTTAAAAAGTCTTTTCAAAATAAAACTTAAGCAAAATCCTTTTTCCATTATCCAAAATTAAAGTATAACTTTGTGTCGAAGACAAAAATACGTTGATAGCTTTCAATTTGCTCATTTTTCAAAGAATGGATAAAATTATTCAACAAAACTAACAATGCTCTTCCAATCAGTTTTTTCTTTCCTTCTTTGGTGTGATTAACAAATTCCTGGCAAATTGATTAACTCCCCACAAATTTATCAAAACTCTTCCAAAACTCACAAACAAAAACTACCTCTAAATTTCTCAGTCAATAAAGACAAGATGCGCTAGAAAAGTCGAATAATCTTCTTCTAACCGATTCTCAGCCGAGAACCTGTCAAGGAATTCTTTTTCCCAACACGACGAACCTGCTGGAAGCTTTTAAAATTTCCACCGCCATCGCTCCGTCTTCCTCAAAATTTCATTAACTAATAAACTTCTCTAATTACTCCGGCAGAACTGAAGAAAAGCAAACAAAGTTTCCCAGCTTACGTATCGCTCGAGAGCAATTAAAATTTCTTACTCAAGTCGTGCTCTAATTCGATGTACTGGTGGATTTGCAGACATTGGAAGCCTCGTCCTAATGGCCACACCTCGGCGAAGTAATATTTAACAACGTTGTTGGAACCCAAGTTTCCTTAATTATTTACCGAAAGGCATTGTGCAATCCTTTCTGTGACTTAACGAATTTTCTCCCAATGAAGCAGAGCTTGTCACAGGCAAGGGAAGTTTCGACCAGCAATGGTAATTAAGCTAAAAACTTCCATCTCTCTAAATAAGCAAGATAGGGAATCAATAAAAAGTTTGTAACTCTATCACATACATTAAAGAATATGCATGCAATAATTTTCGATAATTAAGTGTCTTTTTCATGTTTATAAAATATTTTTATATTTATATTTTTTTTTATTATTATTTCAACAAGAAGTAACCAAATTTTGAGAAAATTCGGGAACTTCCAAATTTTGGAACCAAATTCCAAATTAGAGTGAAACAAATTTTATACTTTACTTAATTATAATTATATGCCAAAGATAATTCCAGCTATGCTTTTTGAGATTTAACTAATTTTCACCAACAAAGCAGAACTTGTCACAGATAAGAGAAGTTTCAACCAGTAATGGTAATTAACTTAAATACTTCGGTGCCTCTAAATAATCGAGATAGGGATTCAATAAAAAGTTTGTATTTCCATCGCATACATTGAACAAAATGAATGTAATAATTTTAGATAATAAAGTACCTTTTGTAGGCTTAGAAAATATTTTTAATTTTTTTTTTTTTCACCGAAACAAGTTATTTGAACCAAATACTGTGCTTTACTTAATTATAAGTATATACCAAAAATAATTCCTGCTATACTATTTGAGATTTAATTAATTAATTAATTTTTAATTAATTTAATTGGTTTAACTAATTTTAACTAATTTTCCCCAATAAAGAATAACTTGTCACAGGCAAGAGAAGTTTGAATCAGTAATAGTAATTAAGCTAAAAACTTCGATGCCTCTAAATAATCACGAAAAGAATTCAATAAAAAGCTTGCATCTCTATTAAACTATATGCACGCAATAATTTTCGATAATTAATAATTTTTAATGTACTTCCTTATCCTCCTAATACCCAAACTTGGGTATAAAACTATAATAAAACTTACTATTACCTGTAAGTAAAATAAAATAATATTACTTCAATTCAACATTATAAAGCAGAACTATTTAACATTATAAATATTATATTTAAACAAATAACTTTAAACAAAATACCTAATCACCAGAGAAATAATTAATTCGCTATATTACAAACTCTATTTCCTTTTTATAAACATGAGTATTCTTTCCAGTAACTCTACGGATATTCCCAATTCTGTTTTATATTTCTCAGAATATATTTCACAAGTAGTAAGTTTGGATTGATTTTGGGTGCAATCTTTCTCAATGTGGTCTTCACATATCCCACATTTTTTTCTTATTCTTGCAAAATCTTACTTTATTGAATCTTACTGTATATTGAATGCATATGTTGCTGTTTGTTTATATGACACTATCTATCGATATATACATATACATAATTTTTTCCGTGTATATTTTGCTTTTGTATGCATGTTGTTGTTTGTGCATATATATTGTAGTTTTGTATATGATAAATGTCTTTGTGTATGTATTGATTTTGTTTGTGTAATAAAGATATTGAACTAAATGTTTTTAGAAACATAAATATTTTTTATATCAAATAATAATGTTATTGTTACTGTTAATCAAAATAATACAGTTAATTCAAATTGCGTTATTCATTCTTAAACGTCTAAAGCAAAATCATTTGTCTTTCAATGAACTTTTTTTTATGTAAAAATTGATGACACAAAATAATCTGGCAGGGTATAATTAAATATAATAATAAATAAAATGAAATTATCATTTCTTCAAACAAATAGGATTTAAACATCGGAATGAACATAGTGTTCTGCAGAACCCTGGCACGTTGAATAATCTTCTTAAATGTACCAAGAATTGTTTGCTTGTTATATTTCATATATTATTTTTCGAATTATATGTTTTTGTTTTCAACTTTGATATGAAACTATTGTCCGTTAGAACATAATCTATGCAGCATATTTAAGGTTACCCAGGGTGCATTGTTTTTGTAGCACTAAGCCCACATTTTGCTGTGACATTTTAGAATGAACATCCGCAAGATTAGCATTAGTAAATTTCTTTGATTATCATCAAGGTTACGTAATTTGGACAACCTTATATTTTTATGAAAAGTCAATTATACGAGAATAATTTATTATAAAAGGATTAAATATCACAAAAAAATTGAGTTACTATTTCTTATAATACACTATTCACACTTAAATAGCTTATAAAAGTTAAGCAATGATGTAATTTACACTCAAGAGCCAAAACATTATGACCACCCCTACATTTTGCAATGAACTCGCCTGGATGACGTGGAAGGCACGTGATCAGCTGGAAGTGGTATTTAACTGTATTAAGTGGTGGTATTAATCCATGCCAAGGCGGGTTGAAGCTGTGTTGCGCGCCAAAGGTGGGCCAACTCGTTATTGACAGGTGGTCATAATGTTTTGGCTCTTGAGTGTATGTGATGGCAATGAAATTGTTGAAATTACATTGAGCACTCAATTCAGTATAAAGTTGGTTCATATACAAATACCGGTAATAAGACATGACAGGTGACAAAACACGTGGAGGAGATCACAAGCGGTTCTTCAGCATCCTTTCCTGCTAATTAATATCGAAATATTTTCATCTGTAGGACGATATACTGGTTGTTTTTGACGTTTCTTTTCTGCCACTTTAACAATGTTACAATAAAAAGAAGGACAAAAGGCGGCCACTTTAACACTGCTACAATAAAAAGGACAAAAGGCGCTTTTAAGGACATTTTTTGCAAGTTCACATGAATTCGTATAAGCGACATAGCTAGAAGTAAATCATCTGGACCACTTCACGTGGTAGATAAATCGATATGCTCAAGGAGGAGCTAAGCGGGGAATACGCAGTTCAAGACTCTTGAAAGACCCTTCAAAACCCCAGATATAATGGTAAAAACGTTTTGTGTATTCAGCCAAGAAAAAACACCATAAATAAATGGTATATCATCCTAAAGGTGAAAATATTTCGATATTATTCAGTAGGCAATTTGCTCAAGAGTTATAGAAAGAGGGGTCATATACCACTTATTCTGTTTTACTATGGTTAGACACCTTCATAATGGTGGCTATTCACCTGCCGTCCTGAACTTTGTATGACATTGACCATCGATCGATCGTATACCATTGTCCATTGATGGTACAGTTTAGACTGATGCAAGGAACAGAAAGACTGGACATGTCATTAAAGGAGTCGTGTCTCCTTTGCAGATGAAAATCGTTTAAGTGTCTTCTCAACTCCATTTGATATAGATAGTAGAGACACAATTTCTAGAATATATCATTATGATAATCTAAAAGGATCTCTTGTAAGAAATATACCATTAGGATAATTTTTGACATGCTCGTATCGTGAAGCTTTATGATGATCAGGCGGATGAACCCAAATTTTTGACAGTTTGGTTTGGTTTGTCGCTCTACGGTCATCTTGTACACACTTTAGGCTAAATAGACCGGGAGCTACAGTTTAAAGTGGATTCCGAACCACTACAAACACCCATGGCACCGCCGGGACTCGAACCCGAAACCTGTGGTACCGAGCGCCAGGGAGCTAGCCACTCGGCCATTCAGGCCCACACACTTTAAGGTAATTAGATCGTGACCTACAGCTTAAAGTGGATTCCAAACCACTCGCAAACATCCACGCCACCGCCAGGATTCGATCCTGAAGCCTGTAGTACCAACGGCCAGAGCACTGGCCAATTGGCCATGAGGCCACAAATTCTTGACAGAATCACTGTTAAAAGAGGTCCCTGTTGTTAGCATCGATTCCTGTTCCACTTGTGTCTATTCCGAGGGAACATTTGTGCAGACTTCTTTTTTATAAACAATAATGCCAGGTCACATTGGACTAGTGCTGCTGTGGGGCATCTAGAAAGTGTGCGCTGACTTGATCAGCGTACTCCCCTTATTTAAATCTCATAGAACATGTATTAGCTGTTTTGGGATAACGATTTTTGACAGGATTACAACAGCTGGAAAACACCTTCCAATTGAAACAGATATTCATTACGAAATGGGTAATTTTACCTCAACAACTGTTAGATAATCTTATGTTTAGTGTGAACAAACAATGTCATGCAACTATTGCAGTTAAGAAAGGCCATGTTCTCCGTTTGAGACAGACAAACATTTGTACCAATACAATCCCTTCAGGAAAAACTTTTTTCGTTTGATTAGATATTGCATGCATTCTATTCCTTTAAGTACAAAATACTGTCCCTGTATTCTGAATTTAATATCACACAGGGAACTTCTTGCAACAATTGCTCAAGTTTCACACACCAGTGTAAATAATGTTTTAAAAAGAAAAAAAAAGATTTTTCAATTTAGCTTTTCAATTCCTTCAGCTTAACTCTGCGTTGACTTTTCTAAACTCAGTTTCTTTTATTAAATTAAATTTATAAACATAGTTTTATTTTATTTTCGCGTGATGAAAAAAAAAGCATCATTTAAATTTCTAAGCTAAGATATATTTACTTTTAAAAACGAAAAGCAATTTTTGTTGTCTTTAAGCGCTTTGTAATGGTTCAAATATTCAAATTTGATGCTTTTGGGGGCTCAGCTGAAACAATAAAAATGACATTATACAGAATTCCTCGTATCTCAAACATAGTCAAAACCAAGCTGAATTTATTTTGCAAACATAACTGGCTGAAGTCACATGGCCAATACTTTTCTTAAAGTTATACAAATATAAAATAAACGCAAAAAAACTATTCAGCAACTTTGAGAATTAAATTTAGTTAATACCTTCTTATGATAAAGAATTAATTTTATGATTATTATTTATGCTTTACAACTTTTATAATAAAAGTATTCTTTTTATTTGATTAGCTTTATTTTTGATCAGTTTATCTTCTTACAAACTATTTTTCATAAAATTAATTTAAGATTTCCTTGAAACTAGATTTGTAATTGGGCAGGTTGGGCAACTGGGTGTGGTTGGGTTGAGATACTTGAGATAAAGGTTGGAGAACACACAGCTTTATTTACACACGCACAAACACCACAAGCATACAATTAGACACAAACAATACGTAACACATTTAAAGACATATAATTATAGATTCGTGGAAGGATTCCTCTTCTAAGCCGAAAACCCGATACTCAGGTAAGAGGATGCGTGAATGTTACTTCCTCTCCAGGTGAGAGTCTGCAAGCTAACCGCTATGTAGGGCTGCATTAAATATATTTTCTCTCGAGGGTGATATACTGTAAACTAAAATTTTCTCAACAGAAGCGCGTGATTGCGCTGTACAGTCTCTGGGTTGAGTGTCTCGCAGCCTACTGACCATTTCTCCTGAACACTATAGTGCGCGCTCTTGCAGGAGAAAGCACGGTTATTTACAAAATTTATTTTAAAATTAAATAAATAAAATATTAAAATACCAAGATTCTCAACATTTAAATCAACTGTTTTTTATTTTTCATTCCAGTTACTATTCCATTAGCATTATGCAGGGGTCACAATCCATGTGTGCTTTGTGTGTGTTTATGAATAACATATTTTGTTTAACATTTTCTTTCATTTCATGTGTGTGTGGCCTAAACTGCAATATACTCGTATAAACTGCATAATAAACTGCAATATAAGAAAATATACATTCCTCCACTAAAAAAAATCAATTTTTGAAAAATAATTGTAATTTCTCAATCCCAACTGATTCTTTTATGAATATCATATTGTAGATTGCATCAATTTCAGATTGTAGGTGCAGAAAAAAATTATACATTAATTTTTTATTTCTAATAATGTTTAAATATGAACTGTAAAAATATTTATCAATAATTGATATTCAAAACGTTTTGAAAATGACAATTTCTCAATATATTGGTCGAATTGAATGCTATTTTTATGGAAAATGATTCCGATTTTTCTTAAATGATATCAAATGATATAATTTCTTAAATGATTCCAATTTTTCTTAAATGTCCTTGCCGATTTTTATTGAATGATATCGGATAGAAAATCAACATTTTATTTTTAAGCTAATTTTTTTTTATTTCAACAGAAAAAGGGCAAAGTTTTAATGAAAAGCATTATTGTTGAGAATTAAATCAAAGCTCTGGGATTTTTCTGCATATCAGTTTATTGAGAAAAAACGTGACTTTCATTATAATTAAAGCATTTTCGTATAACATAAAGCATCTGGTGCAATAATATTTTTTTGGATAAATCATACTAATATTTAATGAAAATAATACAAGTAGTATTAATGATAATACAAGTAAAATTAATACAAATAATATAATAAGAAGTGCAATTAGTTTAATTTTGCAAGTAGTATAAACAAATATAATTTAACAAGTAGTATAATTAAATTATAAAAATAATGAATAAATTATATAAGTATCAAAATAAAACTAATTACAAGTAGCAAAATAAAATGATACAAGAAGTAAGATGAAGTAGAATTAATAACAACAAATAAAATGATATGTATAAATTAATAAAATTGCAGACATAATTTTTTATCATACTCAAAAATCCTCTTAAATTTATATTATTATTATAATATCATCAAGGACAGAACAATTACAGAAAAGCTAATATTTTATTTTTTAAAATCAAGTGTTAATTTTCTGCTCATACACTCAAGAGCCAAAACATTATGACCACCTGTCAATAACGAGTTGGCCCACCTTTGGCGCGCAACACAGCTTCAACCCGCCTTGGCATGGATTAATACCACCACTTAATACCAGTTAAATCCACTTCCACCTGATCACGTGCCTTCCACGTCATCCAGGCGAGTTCATTGCAAAATGTAGGGGAGGTCATAATGTTTTGGCTCTTGAGTGTAGTTCAATTCCCACCATCTGAGATAGAATTGGTGTATTTTTACATAAAACTAATAATTTATGTCATTGTAAACGGATGTATTTTTATGCAGAGAACTAATTAGTTATATTATTGACCCCTGTATAAATTGATAAAAATTCTCATTTACAGCATTAATACATTTAGTAACTTTAATTTGATTTTGCATTAACTCTTTATGTTATAAGGAAGACTTATTGAAAGTACATAAAACAGATCCGTTATTTCTTTAGCAATAACTACGTTATTTCATAAATGAGATTATCATATTTACAAATAATTTCGATTATTTAAGTAAGAACTTGTCATTATGTTTAGTGTTTATATATAAAAAAAAATTATTTTGAAATAATACTTCAAATAAATATCCATAAATAATAATAATAATAAACTAAGCAGATGTTTTATATCAGTAAAGGAAAAGTTACTAATTCTTGATGGGTTAAAGTGATATTTTAACACCTATTTAATACGGATCTCATACACTGAAGTGACAAAAGTCATGGGATAGCAATATGAAAATTTTCAGATGGCAGTAGCATCGCGTAGAACAGGTATAAATGCGCAGTGCTTTCGCAGAGCTTTCATTTCTGTTCAAGTTATTCATGTGAAGAGGTTTTGACGTGATGATGACCGCACGACGGGAGTTAACAGACTTTGAACGCGGAATGTTAGTTGGAGCTAGACGCATGGGTCATGCCATTTCGGAAATCGTTAGGGAATTCAACATTCCCAGATCCACTGTGTCAAGAGTGTGCCGAGAGTATGAAATTTCAGGCATAACATCACACCATGGACAGCGCAGTGGTCGACCGCCTGCACTTAACGACCGAGACCGGCGACGTCTGTAAAGAGTCGTAAATTCTAACAGACAAGCAACACTGCGTCAAATAACCGCAGAAATCAATGTGGGACGTACAAGGGACTTGTCTGTTAGAACTGTGCGGAGAAATTTGGCTTTCTTATGCTGTTCCAGCAGAAGACCGACTCGAGTGCCTTTACTGACAGAACGACATCGCTTGAAGCGTCTCTCGTGGGCACGTGAGCATATCGGTTGGTCCCTAGATGTATGGAAAACCGTGGCCTGGTCCGATGAGTCACGATTTCAGTTGGTAAGAGCTGATGGTAGGGTTCGAGTGTGGTGCAGACCCCACGAAGCCATGCACCCAAACTGTCAGCAAGGCACTGTTCAAGCTGGTGGTGGCTCCGTAATGGTGTGGGCTGTTTTTTCATGGCATGGACTTGGTCCTCTGGTGCGACTGGACCGAACATTGACTGGAAATGCTTATGTTCAGCTACTTGGAGATCACTTGCAGCCATTCATGGACTTCATGTACCCAAACAACGATGGGATTTTTATGGATGACAATGCGCCACAACTGTTCGCGATTGGTTTGAAGAACATTCTGGACAATTCCAACGAATGATCTGGCCACCTAGATCGCCCGACATGAATACCATCGAGCATTTATGGGACATCATCGAGAGGTCTGTTTGTGCCCAAAATCCTGCACCATCAACGCTTTCACAATTATGGACGTCTATCGAGACAGCATGGCTCAATATTCCTGCAGAAGTCCTTCAACGACTTGTTGAGTGCATGCCACGTCAAGTTGCTGCACTTCGCCGGGCGAAAGGAGGGCCGACACGATATTAAGAGGTATGCCATGACTTTTGTCACTTCAGTGTATATTACAAAGTAAAGGATACACAATTTCTGAAAAATTCGACCACGAAGAAAGTGGCCTAACAGAGTAAATATTTGGTTTTCAAAAATAAGTTTTTAAGAGGGTATAACCTAACAGTTTATGTTTATTTCAACAAAATTATATACATTAAGCGTTGAGTTTAACAGAAAAATTCTTTGAAACAATTTTTCTCAAAAGCTTTTTTGACTACCGGACTCGTGCCTCAGTGGTAATGTGCGCCGCTGTTGAATAATAGGGCTGAGGCTCAATCCGCAAGCAGCATTATTGTAGACACTGTTTCAAAAACGAGGAGATTCGATGGCGTCTTGATATTCAGAATCTTGCCTGCATCTTTCCTTGCTTCGTCTGACTACTTGGTGGAAGTTTCCCGGGTTTTCTCCCATACCATACGGTGGCCTGATGGACAATCGGCTAGCCCTCTGGTCTTTGATACCTCAAGATTCAGGTTCGAATCCTGGAGGTTGAGAGGATATTTGTGAGTGGTTCGTAATCCACATTAAACTGTATGTCTAACTAGCCTTAAGTGTGTACAAAATTACCATAGAGCGAAAAATCAAACAATACTCAAATATTGGGTAGTTCCCCCTAAAAGTCCACCCAAAAGGCCTTTCTCTCCATCTTCAGTGACCTCCTTCTTCAGCCTATTCATGAGTAGACAATTCATAGGATATCCATTCCGCTCTGTAGGATACTGAGGATGAGTCACAACAACAGTTTTTTGACTTATACACATAAGTGTAAAAATCTTTAAACTCGTAAAGATTATGGTTCTTTTAGTAGATCCAATGGTTTTTTGAATAAAGCGTGTTGATCTACGCTTGATTCGTAACTTATCAAATGCTGCAAAATTGAAAGCATTCCTGTCTACGCCTGGAATGGAGACGATAAATTCGCACTGCAAGATGCCCTTTTTATCTTTGACAAGTGAGAAAATAAAATGTGTTAATAAATCTCTGATGGGGTTGATTTTTTTTCCTGTGTTGTAGCAAATTCAGTGACCCGATGGCCGATTGATTAGTGCTCTGGCTCTAGTTGCCACATGTTTCGGTTCGTGTCCCAGCGTTGCCGTTGCCATGGATGTTTATAGTTATTCGGAATCCACTTTAAACCGTAGGTTCAGGTCTAATATGATACTGCTGCTGCTAATATAATCTGACTACTGTTACTACTACACCATATCATATCACAATCCTGGAGCTGAGTTGCCCATTTACAGTTTGGGAATGATGGGTGAGAAGAAGTGTAATTGGGGTCTGGGACGTTCTACGGTCATATGAGACCGGGACCTACGGCATAAAGTGAATTCTAAACCACTACAAACATCCCTGGCAATGCCGGGATTCGAATCCGAAACCTGTGGTACCGTTAGCCACTCTGCCATCAGGCCCCTGGTCTAATATTACTGTAGTGCGTTGGGCATATGGCTGACGACCCTACCCAGTAAAAAGAAAAGAAGTTTCGAAATCTGCCAGTAGTCACAGAGGGCATTGGCCTTCCAAGAGCTGTAGCGCCAATAATGATGGTGTACCAAATTCTGAAAGTGTGTAAGATTCCTAAAATGTGTGAAGATTCCCATCCTACAGTACACTCTGGGTAATGCTGGATCCGCTACATATCTGTCATTCAAATTTTGAACGAACAACTCCTGTCAAAATGACAACACCGCTTTAGATAGTTGATGTATATTACAAAAAACAGTATCCACATTTCTTACATTAATCCAATGATTTATATATATTGCCCATACAGAAAATCCTGTGCTATATTTCAGAGATTCTAAACTACTTTCAAACGGCATTGTGCGAAATTGAATAAATAGATTGGAAAAAATCGACAACATTTCCAAAATCATGCTACGAAACTGTAGAAAAAACTAAATTTAAGTTGATTTATGTTCCGAACGCCCATCCATACGAAAGGGATCTTTCATTCTGTAGCAACCATTGACTCAAAAGTTTTCCATTTTGAAAGCAATATCTGGGAAGTTACTTTTTCATACATGAAATTCAGTTTCATGGCTTGGAAAAATCCCTCAAGTTTCAGAAGTCATGAGATAAAGAAGAATGGAGAAGAAAATCAGAAAATTTATGACCTGTGCTCTGTCTAGAACCAAACAGAAAAAAGAATGCTAATAGTGTTGAAATCATTGTCTTCGAGAGGGGAGTTGAAATATTATGGTGACCCAGTTTCTTTGGGATTTCACGGATTCAGAAATAAATTGTTTGTGCTGCCATCTGGTGATCATTATAGAAAATAGAAAATCAACAGAAAAAAAAAAGAATCCTATTAAGATCAGATTTTTCTTTCCTAATTAGCTAAAATTATATCTTTTAGAATTCAGAAATCAATCATAAAAATAGAAATGTATTATTTCACAATTATTAATGTATTAATTTATTGTTATATTAATAATTATTTTAACGTATTATTTTTGTATTATATTTGTAAATTGTACAAAGAATAAACATTTTAAATTAAAAGAGATAAATGCTTTACACAACTATAAAATATTGTATAAAAAGCATTATTGAGTT
This sequence comes from Caerostris darwini, assembly GCA_021605075.1. NCBI lineage: Eukaryota > Metazoa > Arthropoda > Arachnida > Araneae > Araneidae > Caerostris > Caerostris darwini. The sequence goes on along the minus strand of BPLQ01005633.1, from coordinate 322,740 downwards.
TTTTTGGCATATTTATAGGTCTGGCACCCTATTTACGTATACCACGAACAACCTACCAACGCAAGATGAAAGGAGTACATTGCCTTCTGAGTAGACTTCTAAGAGAAATAGTCTAATTTTGAATCTCGTGTGGGGAAAAATCATCTCCCCAGACAGCTAGAAATTGATACGAGACGCTTATATATATTTCATAAAGCCTCCTCGTTTATGAAAGCAGTGACTGCAAACTGACGCCACCAGCGAATTTAAATCTGAGCACTCCACACAAATTGCGAACATTAACATTGCCACAAGTCATGCAGAACAAATTAATTTTTATTAGTATACAATAAAATATTTTTTTAAAAATAATATCTACTGTATGAAAATTTTAAAGCTATTGTTACAATCTTAATTAAAATGATAATATATTTTCTTTCTTTAAGGATGTTGGCAGTACTAAAATTTCTTATTAATTCTGCATTTCTTTTTTTTAATTTAATGCATTCGGTCCATTTTTTCATAATATTTTCTTTTGATTCTAACTAGTTAATTGATTAAAATACAGATTATTCAATTGATTAATATTTTTTCATCTGAAACAAAATAATTAACAAAACGATATGCTAGAAAGTCGTTTATCATATTAATAATTTCACAAAGAATGTCAGCACTTCGATGCTGCGCATATTATTTTTCATTTTTTTAATTTCAGATGTGTAACAACAGATCATTTATACGTCAAATTTTTATCTGGCAAAAGCATAAAACACTTTCAAAAACCTACACTCAAGAGCCAAAACATTATGACCACTTGTCAATAACGAGTTGGCCCACCTTTGACGAGCAACACAGCTTCAACCCGCCTTCGCGTTTATTAATACCACCACTTAATACCAGTTAAATACCACTTCCACCTGATCACGTGCCTTCCACGTCATCCAGGCGAGTTCATTGCAAAGTGTAGGGGTGGCCATAATGTTTTGGCTCTTGAGTGTGTTTTCATGTATTTATTTATTAATCACGGGCCTTTTATTTTTTGTTTCTTTACTCATAAACTTATAAACACTATAATTATATACTGAACTAGTCTGCTGGAGGATTGAGGTTCAAAATCACTGATGGCGTCCGTTGAAGTCCTTGCTTTAAGAAACTTAGAAGTTCAATGGCGATTTGACGGCTTGTATAAATTGTTTCGCACCGATAAAAAAATTGCAAGTGAAATAATTTTTCTAAGGGGAAAGTTTTCATGGCACACAAATGTAGGATAATTATCCGTTAAAATCTTGCCAGAAAGCAATGTTCCAATTTTCTCACTACATCACTAATTGCGGTAATCAAAAGTGAAACCCAAGGCATAGTGAGGTGCACATAATGAAACAAATTAGTCAAAAATAATAAGATTATGATGATGCATTTTCAGAATAAGAATGATTTACGAAGTGATAAGAATTAAAATTACTTTTTGATGTGTCTGCTTTCGACTTTCTAACCTTACAGAAAAGTCACCGTTATAAAAGAAAAATCTTTGTAAATTACGTCCTTGCAAATTATCTTTTTTTTTTTTTTTTTTTACTATAGCAGTAGAGTTGGACTCCCACCAGACACTAAAACAGCACATTGCAGGGCCTAGGCCAATCGGAAAGCTGATCTACTGCCCACTCAAACTACATATTAGCTGATGTTAGTGACGTGACATAGTATTTTAGGGAAATTAATTAAGCATTGAGTTTTTATATTTCTACTAGCTTTAAAAGAATATTATTCCAAAATGTTTTGGAAAAATATGACTATAATTTTATTCAGTTACCATCTACTAAAAACATTTCCCAGTTAATTTATAAGAAATAACATTATATTTTTAATGCTTTTGAGAAATTCTAAACAATTGGCTCTTTTTTTTCAATGGGATTTGCCACGAAATGTTTTTGCACAGTTTACTCTTATGTGGTAATTTAATAATAGAATTTATTTAAAAAGCGTTCCATGTCTTGTAATGGATCGTTATTAAATTGCAAAATATTAAAAAAAAACTTTTCAATTATTTTGATATATTTACATTATTAAGGTTGTATAAGAGAGCACCTGTACTCCATATTCATCAAAGGATTTAAGTTAAATATAAATCTGTTAACAATTCAAACAACGTATTAATTTCATCATTATCATCTACGTAACACCCCTATAGTGGGCCAGTAACGTACCTTGGGCTAGTGGCAGATTTCGAAACAGAAGATGTTTTATTTTTATGGGGTAGAGATGTCAGACCTATGTCCAATGCTCTGCAGTCATATTAGACCGGGAGCTACGGTTTAAGGTGGATTCTGAACCACTACAAACATCCATGGTACCACCAGGAATCAAACCCGAAACTTGTTGCACCGAGCACTAGTCACTCGGTCATGAGTCCCACATACTAATTTAATGGTTCAAAATAATATTCTTTACAAATTTCAATTGATATTTTAAATATTCCACGCAAATTTTAGTTTTTCAGTTTAGTTAAAAAAAGAAGAAGAGTTATCAAGGAAAAAAAGGTACCTTTTTTTAAAAAAAAAAATATCAACACTGAATTTTTTTTTTTTCTTTTTTTTTTTTTTTTAATATTACTTACAAAAATAAATCATCAATAAAAAAACTAATATCACTGCATCTTTAATATTTAGAAGATGGATCAAATATGATAAATAATTCAATTTATGAAAATAATTAATTCGTGAAGCTCATTTTATCAAAAAACGATAGATAAATAAATTTTAAATGTAGATACGTAAATTCTAAAAATGTTTATTTTTTAATAGGTAATGTAACAAAATTCTATGCGAAATATTTTCAGTAAGTTATTGTTTATTAAATATTTAAATGTTAGTAAGTTATATACAAAAAATTTAATATTTTACTTTGTAAGAAAATTTTAAAATCATGCATTAAAATATTTGTGATCAAACTGAATACATAAATTAAGATTTGGCACTTTTTAAAGATTACTAAAACCTAAACGGTATTAATAAAAAAAAAATTGAAAATATATTTAATTAAAAATTTACTACATTTAAGCATCCCTACCAAATTTTTAAACAAATTACACTTGTCATTTTAAAAAATTCAGTGAAGTGTAACCGTAACCGTTTCAAAATTAAGCTACTTAAAAACGAGGGACCTAAAAGAAATCATTCCTTCTAAAATGGTTATTTTTTTAAAGGTAAAAAAATAAAATTTTCTGAAATTTTTTCAATAAACTACTGCTTATTAAATATTTTTTTTTGTTCTAATGCAGCTGGCAACGATAATTGCCTAAGCTCTAATGCACTAAGAAAATTGTCTTTGATGCCTTAAGGCAAGAGCTGCACCGACGTTACTCACGTAGCACTACCCAGGAGATGCGTGTAGCTTGAAAATAAGCTAGTACGCGGAGTAACAATACTCCCGCAACGCTCATGTTAGACCGGGACCTACGATTTAAAGTGGATTCCGAACCACTACAAACATCCGTGGTATCGCCGGGACTTGAACCCAGTGGTACCGAGCGCCAGAGCGCTAGCCACTCGGCCATTCAGGTCACTTATTAAATATTTAAATGTTAGTGCATATAAAAAAAATTTAATGGTTATAACGGTTATTTTACTCTGAAAGAAATTTTTTTTTGTTCTAATGCAGCTGGCAAACACTTAGACAGCTTGGTCTTGGATGCCTTAAGGTAAGCGCTGCACAGACGTACTCACTTTGCATGACCCAGGGGCGCGTGTAACTTGAAGATAAGCCACGGACGCGGAGTAACAATGCCCCCGCAACGCTCTACGATCCTATTAGGACCGGGACCTACGGTTTGAAGTGGATTCCGAACCACTACAAACATCCATGGCGCCGCCGGGTCACGAACCCGAAACCTGTGGCATCGAGCGCCAGAGCGCTAGCTACTCGGCCATTCAGGCCCCGAAAGAAAATTTTAAAATCATGCATTAAAATGCTTGTAATCAAACTGAATATATAAAATAAATATTTGGCACTTTTTAAAGATTAACAAAAACTTAAGTTGCATCACTTAAAAAAATTAAAAAATACATTTAATTAAAAATTTACTACGATTATACATCATTATCAATTTTTAAACAAATTACGCTTGTCATTTTAAAAATTCAGTTAAGTGAAACTGTAACCGTGTCAAAATTAAGCTACTTAAAAAAGAGGGACCCAAAAGAAATCTTTCCAATTCTCACGAGCCATCATTAATCATCCATTAATAAGAGATTCTCATTAAATAAAAGTCAAAAGTGGATAGATTTTAAAGGTGGCTAAAAGATTAATTATTTCCGAAGTTGAAAAAAAAAATTCATTTAACAGCAAAAGTTCACCTGTCGCCAGTGACTATCCGTGCTTCAATTAATAGCAAATTGAAGAAGATGAAGAAGAAAAAGAAGAATCCCGTTTTGATTTCTCCCCTTTGTCATCAAATTATTTGATCTGGTACTCCAAAGAAAAAGAAAAAAAAAAGTTCATTGTAAAAAAAAATAACTTTAAAAAGAAGGAAGAAAATGTGAAAAGACTCGATTAAGTATAATGAGTTCTTCTTCTTCAAGACTTTTTATCTAAACATTTTACGATCTTAATTTTACTGGAACCATATTTGGTCACAAAAAATGCACTTTTTTTTAATGAAGTTTTTTATACTATTAAACAATGAAAGTGAAATATATAACACTTTAAAGAAACTCTCTTACAAAAGTCAATTCCATTCTAAAATAAAATAAGTGATTTTTCATACTGTTTGTGATCTTCTGCCGTAGTGATAATTGTCACTATGACAGAAATGTTATCATGTCAAATAATAATTACAAAATCATAGCAAAGACAGAAAAGAGAAATTTTATGTAATAATTGCGCATGAACACAATTGTTAAAAAGAATCAGTGAAGTAGTTCAAAAAACTAGAATAAACCATATTTGGACTGTTTGTGATCTTCTGTCACAGTGTTAATTGTCACTATGACTGAAACGTTATTATATCAAATAATAATGGCAAAATCACAACCAAGACAGAAAAGCGTAAATTTATGAAATAGTTGTGTATGAAAACAACTGTTAAAAAAGAGTCATTGGAGTAGTTCAAAAAACTAGAGCAACATATTTGAATTCTGAAAAATAATGAAAAAACTAACAAAACATGAGACTTTTTTTACGGAGCCCTAACTGGCCACTAATAAATTTTGGCTTTCATAAGTCATCATGCTTCATGCTTTAATATAACTTCAATAGCCATGACTAACGACCATCATCATGTTTCAATTATAACTTCAATAGACATGACTAACGGCAATTATAATGCTTTGATATAACTTCAATAGGCATGGCTAACTATCATTATCATGCTTCAATTATAACTTCAATAGGCATGACTAACGACCATCATCATGTTTTGATATAACTTCAATAGACATGACTAATGACCATCATCAGGCTTCAATTATAACTTCAATAGACATGACTAACGGCCATTATAATGCTTTGATATAACTTCAATAGGCATGGCTAACGATCATCATCAGGCTTCAATTATAACTTCAATAGGCATGACTAACGACCATCATAATGCTTTGATATAACTTGAATAGACATAACTAACAATCATCATCATGCTTCGATATAATATCAATAGACATGACTTGAATAGAACGAAAAAGATAGAATTGTTTGGTGGATTATTCGTGACTTATCGTCATATTATATATCAAATATAGAATTATCGTCATATATTCCACTTACGTACGAGGAATATGAATCAATCAGCTGTCCAAAATAATAATAATAATAACATATAAAATAATTTATATTAAAAAATTTTCTTGTTAATTTCTTATATTTGCAAACCCTAAGATTTCTCAAATATTTATAACGCAAGAAAGCGTATTTCAACTTCAGCAATTCATAGTTTAAATCAGTTTGAATATCATCTAACAATATTAGAAAATGAATAGCATTAATTATCAGTATAAATGTTGATTGAATGAAGTCCATTTCCTCTATTATGAACTTGACTGTAAATTAAGTCTATTCTAAGTTTCTGATCTATTATGAGATAAGTCCATTATGAACTTGATAGACATCTGCTGCTATAAATAGCTATGCGTTGTACAATGTGATATCTCGCAGAGATGCATTCATGAATCGTTATTTATACTTATCTTGGGAGATACGACCAAACATTCAATTAGAAAATTGTACAGAAACACTGTAAGCAAGAAAAGACGTCATTTTTCACAAGGATACAATAGCTGAACTAACAAAAAATATCGTAAACTGAATGAGATACTACGTTTGGTTTATGCAAAATTGGAATTTTCTCGAAAGCGACGAAGAAAATTTTTCTTCTTTGTGCAAATACAACTTTATTAAATCAGAAAAAGAACGTATCCAAATATAACTATTTGTATTAAATTTTGTATGACTAAAATAAATAGTCGTCTGTTACTTTTGCATTTAAAAATAAAAAGTTAATTTTAAAGTTGAAGCTTTTAATCTGCGGAGACAAGTCTGTTTGTAATTGTAAAAATAAATTTATGGTTTTCCATTTGCGTCAGCATTTTTTTTCTTAATATTTGCATGCGTTCGTTTTTTGATTTAATAAAAGTGCATTTGCATGCGTTAAAAAAATCTTGTCTCGCTTTTTCTTACACAAAACGTTTTATATCTGTTTCGGATATTTTGTATTGTATAACATACAATTTGGATTCTGATGGCAAAGTGACTAGCGTTCTTGCTCTCTGTGCCATAGGTTTCGGCTTCGAATTCCTGAGGTGCCATAGATGTTTTAATTGTTTGGAATCTATTTTAAGCCGTAGATCAGGCCTGATATGACTGTAGAGCATTGGGCTTAGGGCTGACAACCGTACACTGTAAAAAGGAAAGCATCTCTTGTCTCGAAATTTGCCAGTTGGCCTTGGCCCACCTAGAGGTTGTGAACAATGAATAAAAGCCAAATTCGGATACGAATAATAAGGACAGATTATAAATAATAGTCATATTATGAAATGAATAATAACGATAGAATATCAATAATACTCATATAAGGATAGGAATAATAACACTAGATTATGAATAATAATCATTTCGGATATGAATAATAATGATAGATTATGAATAAAAACCATATATAAAAGTCATATTCGAATATTTTGGGTTGTATAATATACTATTTGGAGCCTGATATCCGAGTGACTAGCTCTCTGTGCCCCAGGTTTCGGATTTGTGCCCCGATGGTGTTATGGATGTTTGTAGTGGTTTGGAATCCGCTTTAAACAGTAAGACACGCTACTGCGTCCAAAAAGTAAGGCCAATTTTCAATTTAAAATTCCAGAGGCTTATGTAATTTAAATTTCTTTTTTAGGTTGCTGGTACTGTCCTTGACATCTGTGTGAAATTTGACGTCAAAATATTCATTAGTGTTTGAGTTACGCTTGGCTTTGTGAGACGCTAAAACTGATTCCGGCGATTTTTGAAATGTTTGAATTAATTAAGCAAAGAATTTGCATTAAATTTTGTTTGCAGAAATATATAGAATGTTGCAGAAGGCATTCGATTAGCATTCCTATATCGGAAAGAAATTTTTACAAGTGGTATAAACAGTTCAAAGAAAGCAGAGCGCGTTGAAGACGAAGATCCATCTGGTCAACCATCAATCTCAACCGACGAAGCTCACGTCCAAAAAATTAAAGATTTGGTACTACCGTCGATTTACAATTAGAGACCTTGCTGCTGATGTTGGAATTTCAAAAGGATCGGTCAATTCCAATTTGGGCCTCAAACGCGTAAAATCTCGATTGGTACCGAAAACACTGAATGAGCCAGCTCACACTGCAGATTCTTCGTGACTTTTTCGTCAAAAATGAAACCCATATCATTCCACAACCACGGTATTCACACTGTGCGACATCTGGCTATTTCCTAAACTCAAAGGACCACTCCGAGAACCCCGTTTTGAGTCGATTGAAGAGATTTAATCCCCGCGCGCTTTGAATGCCATCTCTGCCGATGACTTTTTAGCATGCATTGAGGATTGAAAAAACGTTGGCATAAGTGCATTGTGTCCGGAGGGGATTACTTTCATGGCGGTGAATTAAATTTGGAAAAATAAATTTTTGAAAAATAATAATTGGTCTAATTTTTTGGGCACAGTAATATACTATTTTTTTTTTTTTTTTTTTTTTGTAATAAATTAAAACTTGTCTTTGATGCTAAATCTACAATGATCTGCAACTGTGTAGTCTGTATCGTAGTTTTTGATCGTATCACATACAGTTTTTTAAGGCACTCCTGTATCTACAGCTACGTTGCGTTGCACATATTCATTTTATTATGTCTAGACACATCCATGGATTATTTCAAATATAAACAATTTAAATGCTCATCCCATTTATAAAAATAGCACACGACTAAAGAATTAAACGCCAAGGCGTATCATAATATCTTAAATATTTAAATATCAACAAGAATTTATTAGAAAAACTCACGTGACGTAAAATCTCCTGACGTTGCATCAAGAACGCCTGCAAAATATCGCTCTTAAAGCACCATTAACGAGAGCGTTTGATAAACAAGCCAAATTACCATCATCTCGATCCCAGAGCATCCATAAGCAGCCGAGTATCTGGAGACCCATTCGGGGCACTCCCATTAACCCACATGCGCGAAGCACCTCCCCGGACGCGACATCTGACCAGGGAGGAAGTTTTTCTTACTTACTGCAGAAAAATGGCCTGTGGGTCCTTCGGTTCCGTATCACTCATTTCCAGTAACTCATGCCTTAATTGTGGAAGTGGTGTGTTTCCTACCCCAACCAGGTCGGGCAAAGAAATTTTCGCAAAAATGTTTCAACTTGCTGGATTCTACGAATTTAATAACCTAATGGATCAAATTTAATAACTTATTAATCAACTTTAATAACACAAGTTAAATGGAGCTCATTTCAAACTTCTTGATAGCCATATTTTTATTTGGTGAAAGGAATTTGAATTAGTAATACAGAAACGGTTACAGCACTCGTAAACAAACATTTTATGTAATTTTTTTTTTTAAACTTGAATCATTTCAATTTATTACTTGGGAACGAATTTTTTCACTTATCACTTCATCATCAGAACTTGAATTTACAATGATTAAACAGTTTTGGCGAATTAACTTTCATAAAGTGATCTTGAATTCATAAAAATTAAATTAAGTTTCATAAACATAGCTGATCCTTACTCATTATTAATAATCTGCATACGCTCCAAAAGGCAGAGAATTCAAAAGGAAATGCAGTTTGGTTTTGTTAGTCGCTCTACGGTCAGTTTGTGCATACTATAAGCTAATTAGACCGGGACCTTCAGCTTAAAGTAGATTCCGAACCACTACAAACATTCATGGCACCTCCGAGAGTCAAACCCGAAACCTGCGGCACCCAAAGCCAGAGACACTCGACCATTCAGGCCCCAGGTCTAATATGACTGTAGATCGGTGGCCGTAGTGCTGACAGCACTACCCAGTAAAAAAGAAAGCATCCCCTGTCACGAAATCTGCAGGTAGGCAGACCCCCATGAGACTCTTGAGCCAATGAAGAAGAAGAATACATTATTTGGTTTTTTTTTTTATATATATAATATATTAAAACTTGTTTTTGTATACAATATATCTTCGTTACTAAATATATACTGCTCTGCAATTGTGTAGTAGGTATCGCAATTTTTTATCGTATCAAATACAATTTTGGAGGTACTCCTGAATCTACAGCTACATTGCGTTGTACATATTTATTTTACTATGCCCACGCATCACATTCATGGGCTATTTCAATATAAACAATTTAAATGCTCATCCCGTATTTGAAAATAATGCGTATTTGACTAAAGCATTAAATGCCAAGGAGCATCATTATATTTTAAATATTTAAACATCAACAAGAATTTATTAGATAAACTCACGTAACGTAAGGTCTCCAGACGTTGCATCAAGCACACCAACAAGATATCGCTCTTAAAGCACCACTAGCGAGCATTTGATAAACAAGCCAAATTACCATTATCTCGGTCCCAGAGCATCCATGAACAGCCGAGTATCCAGAGACCCATTCGGGGCACTCCCATTAACCCACATGCGTGAAGCCCCTCCCCAGACGCGACATCTGACCAGGGAGGAGGTTTTTCTTACTTATTGCAGACAAATGGCCTGGTGGGTCCTTCGGTTCCATGTCACTCATTTGCCGTAACTCACGTCTTAAGTGTGGAAGATTTTATTCCCCAGCAAGGATGTCAAAGAATTTTACGAAAAATGTTTCAACTTGCTGGTTTCTACGAATTTAATAACCTAATGGATCAAATTTCATAACTTATTCATCAACTTTAATAACCTGAAGTTAAATAGAGCTCAATTTAAAACTTCTTAGGTCATATTTTTATTTCTTGAAAAAGATTTGAATTAGTAATGAAGAAACAGTTTAGAGCGCTATTAACACAAATATTTTATGTGATTTTTTTTTTTTTTTAATTTGAATAATTTACGAATTTCAACGTATCACATGTAAACGGATTTTTTTCACTCTTCATCAACAGAACTTAAATTTATAATGTTTATATAACATTATTGATGAATTAACTTGCATAAACTGATCTTGAATGCATAATGTTGTTGTTCTAATGCAACTGGCAATACAGAGAGAGTTAATCTTTACGTCATAAGCAAGGGCTTCACCGATGTTACTCATTTAGTGCTATCAAGGGAGCCACATGCAGCATGAAGATATGGTACGGACGCGTGTCACACTACCCCCACAACGCTCTACGAACCTATTAGACCGGGACCTACGGTTTAAAGCGGATTCCGAACCACTACAAACATTCTAGGCACCGCCATGACTCGAAACCTGTGGTACCGATCGTCAGTGCGCTAGTCACTTCAGCCATCAGGCCACCATGTTAATAAATCTATTATGATCTTGAATTGTGTAGTATGTATCGCACTTTTTGATCCTATCACATGCAGTTTAAGAGCTACTCCTGAATCTACAGCTACATCTCGTTTACTTAATTGCATATTCATTTTACTATGCCTAAACATTACATTCATGAATTATTTCAAATATCAACAATTTAAATACTCACCCCATATACAAAAATAATGCACGACTAAAGAATTAAATGCCAACGCTCATTATTATACTTTAAATATTTAACTATCAACAAGAATTTATTAGATAAACCCTCGTAACATAAGGTCTCCAGACGCTGCACCAACAAAATATCGCTCTTAAAGCACCATTAGCGAGAGCGTTTCATAAACAAGCCAAATTACCATCATCTCAGTCTCGGAGCATCCATAAACAGCCAAGTATCTGGAGACCCATTCGGGGCACTCCCATTAACCCACATGCGTGAAGCACCTCCCCAGACGCGACATCTGACCAGAGAGGTGGTTTTTCTTACTGCAGAAAAAATGGCCTTGCGGGTACTTCGGTTCCATGTCACTCAAGGATGGTCAAAGAATTTTACGAAAAATGCTTCAACTTGCTGGATTCTACGAATTTAATAACCTAATGGATGAAATTTAATAACTTATTCATCATTTTTAATAGCCCAAGTTAAATGGAGCTCCATTTAAACTTCTTGACGGTCATATTTTTATTTTGTAGAAAGGGATTTGAATTAGTAACGTAAAAACAGTTAGAGTACTCGTAACACAAACATTATATGTAAAATTATTTTAAAAGAAAAACTTGAATCATTTACGAATTTCAATTTATCACATGTGAACGAATTTTTTTATTTATCACTTCATAAATAGAACTTGAATCTATACAGTTATGTATCATTTTATTGCTTATTCTGTGCTATATATAATTGCATATTTTTTGAAATGTAGATTTTAAAATTTTTAAGAAAATCTTAAACAAATAGGAACATAGAATCCCACAAAATATGGATAGCTTTACTGTTTGAGTATAAGCGGGGACATTTCGCTATCCAAGAAACAAGAAGTAGTGAGGAAACATTTATGAATGACGCAACTAATGTTTCCACTGTGAGATAATGGTTTGAGAAGTTTAAAACGGGAGATATGAGCTTAGAAAATTAATCCCGTGGAAGACCTGAAAGTGTCCTGTAATCATGTTCTGAAGTCAAAAGTCAAAGCTAAACCTTTAATTACTGTTTTGGGAAGGTTCTGGTGATTCGAGATATCTTGCAAAACAGTTTCAAGACATTTTGCAGCTCTTTGAAAAGAGAAAATACTTGACAAATGGACTCCATATGAGTTGACATATAAGCAGAAATTGTAATACTTACAGATTTGCTCATCATTGAGTATTCGGTGAAGAAATTGTTCCTTTTTGGACCATATCATTACTAATTATGGAAAGTAGATATTTTATGATAATCGAAAGCACCAACACAGTGACTACATGCAAATGAAAAGCCTACACAAGCAGTTATGACGGTTTGATAGAATGAAAGAGGAATTAGCCGTTACAGTTTCCTTGGAATAGGTCAAACAATTATTGCACAATATGATTTTCGACAACTGATATTATGCATAAGAAATTGTTATGATCAAAACTACCGTTACTGAATCGAAAAGACATTATTCTTCACCATAATAACTAAAGACCTCGAGTTTCACAAGTCATATTGCAATGACAGAAGTCAAACCAGTTAATATTTTTTTTTAAATTTAAGCTTTTAAAAACATTTATGAAATAAAATTGTATCTACTGTTACGTGGTGCTATGATTAAACCTAAAAACATTTATATACCATGGAAATAAATTATTTTGTTACTGATAACATTAATAAATTTTTAATGTTCAATAAATAAATATAATTAATAAATAAATGAACGATAGTTATTGATAAGTATATAAAACAATTAACATTCACTGATTCATGTTGCACGAGAAAAGTGTTTCCAGCTCAGGGAAAAAATTGGGTTGTCATATTTTGCAACTTATCGCTCATTTGGCTACTAGGAGAAAAACTACCATAAAAACTTGTCCCCTAAATACCAATTTGGCCGCTTTGTCAATCATGGAGCTGTCAAAACGTTCTTTACTGAATTTATTGACTATCAATCAAAAGTGTTCTTTGAAACTTGCATAAAAATGATTTGCAATCCATGGCAGAAATACATTGATGCACAGGAAGCATATTTTAATTAAATATTTTCAGTTTGTGTTTGTGACTTCAAACATTCTGTACTCAAAATTTAATTTAATATAGAACAACCTAATAGAAATCCAAGAGTGGCAAGGGTATTTAATAGTTTTTACTAGTTTATATCAAACATCGTTTCATAATTTGTATCTAAAACATTGTAGTGTAGCTAATTGTTTACTATCAAATGACTAGATGCTATATTGCTATATACAAATATCATCTATGGCAAATAGTTATTTGCTTTTTAGGAACACTTTAACAAATGACGTTCAATGAAGTAGAGTAATTCTAAATACATTGAGCTCTAAATATGTGTTTGGCTAATGAACACTCCTTTTAACATCCATACAAGATTTTTCAGAGTAATTTAGATAGTCAGTATCGATCAATATCATCTAATCTTAGATAATATATTAATTATTGATAATGATTGTTTTATTTATTCTGTGTAAGTCTAAAAACAATCGTTTATTTTGAACTAATTAATTAGTATTGCTAATTATTCATTGTTCAAATTGCCTAATGTATTGATTTTTTTTCTTTTGTATGTGTAATGAAAAATATGCCAAATGCATATTGTATAAGAATAAACTTAAAAATATCGTTAAGTGGACGACAAATATGGCGAGATATTTTGCTATTCTAACTATCAATCTTTTCCGAAGCTAGCCACCATTTTCTATAAGCCTTACATCAACTTTTGTTATTTGCTTTACTTACATTTATCATCTAATAGACAGTTTTAATAAAACTCTGTTTTTAAAGTAATATTCAATTTATATAATATATCTCCTAAATCCAGATTTTTGTCACAATGCTATTATAAAAAACAAACCGCTAGGGTGTTAGGGTGTTATACATATTTATAACCCTAATCTATCTTAAAAATTAGTTTTTATGCAATTAAAAAAGAATTTGTCATTATTTTTAATGAGGCATCAAATAAAACTATGCTGATTTGGGAAAAAGTAGATATCTCGTAGTAAATGTTAAGTTATAAACAAATCTACAGATACTTGCACTTGATATTTAAACATTTCATTTTAAACATCAAATCTTTCTTAGTAATCACAAGTCTGACTTTATTGTTATACTTAATTGATTCAAGACACTCTTTAAAACAATTTTCTTCTTTATAACTAAAACCAAACAGGAGAGAATTCGATGTCTTGTCATTTTTGGAATGTCGCCCATCATCCTTATAATCATCCGAGTTACTTTTCTTATTTGCCCTTATTACTTCATTTCATCAAAGCTGCATTTTGGAGGATGTTATTATTTGAAACATCATTTAGTTGCGCACTTTCTCTCTGTGTCCCAGAAGTTATTTCCGGCAAATTCTTCTCCTTTCCTCAAAAGACTAATTACTCGGTTGTTAGGACTGAGATTGCATTCCGACGACTCAATTCTCAGTCGTCGTCGGGTTGTCCTTTTCGACTCAAATCTTGATTATTCTCCATGCAACTCATTAGCATAAAGATGGGAAAAATGCAACCATTTCTTAACTAGAAATAATTGCCATTCTGCATGTGTTTACATTTCCATGTCATTAGTTATGATTAACAATGTAAAGATGTGATCAAAATCCAAGTTTGGCTTACTTTCGCAAATGTTAAAAATAGTTGTTTATTTACAAAAGTAAATTATTAAGCATTTAAATTTCTATAAGCAATTCTCTAACAAATCTCGACTTAATTAATGCATTAAGTTTATACTAGCATTTGTAACAGAATAAAAAGTATTCTTGTAATGTATTTAAACAAGAAGATTTATATTAAGCACTTATAATTTCCTAGTCAACTCAGTTTTTGAAGTTTTCAGATAATGATGCTTGAAAATATGTGGAATTTACTTATATGTAAATATATATAAAGTTTTACGGTTAAACTTATATGTAAAGTTTTATTCCTTATTTAGTTTTCAAATTTACTTTTATTTTACACTGGTCGACCAGCTATTCGATAAAGCAAACAGTTCACTCTTAGGTATATATATATGTAGAGTTCTAAATATGTTGCACTCAAAATATATAATTACCAAAAAAATACTTCTTTTAACATTCATACAAGATTTTTTAGAGAAATTTAGAAAATCAGATCGATAACATCCATTCTCTGATAAATTAATTATTAATAATGATTATTTTTATTTATTCGTGTGAATCCATAAACAATCGTTTATTATGATTAAATTAATCATTATTTATAATTATGCAATATTCAAATTGCCTAATGTATTAAATATTTTATGTAAAACCTTTTGAAAAATATGCCAAATGCAAACTGTATAAGGTGAAAAACTAAAAACATCGTTAAGTTGGCGACAAATATGGCGATGTATTTTGCTATACTACGGTAATAATCTTTTCCAAGCTAAATAAATAGCTAAATATTAGCTAGTTTATAGGCCTTCATCATCATTCATTTACTTACGTTTGTCATTTAGGAGACAGCTTTAATAAAACTCTGATTTTTTAGAGTAAATTTAAGTAAAGTATTTTTTAGAGTATATTTTTCAGAGTAATTTTATTTAGCTTAAAAGTACATACACAAAAAATTATTCTAAATTCGGATTTATGTAAAAGACAAACCGCTGCAAAACATAAACATTTATAATACCCTAATCTATCTTAAAAAATAGTTTTTATTCAACTAAAAAAAGAATTTGTCGTTAATTTTAATGATGTATCAAATAAAATTATGCTGATTTTAGAAAAAAAAAAGTCTGTCCTAAAAAGCAAATCTGTAGATCAGTATATATAAAAATTTCATTTTAAATATCAAATCTTTCTTATTAATCACCAAGACTGACATTATTCTTATACATAATTGATTCACCAAACTTATTTAAAACATTTTTCTTCTTTATATCTGAAACCAAACATGAGAGAACTCGATGTCTTGTCATTTTTGGAATGTCGCCCATCATCCTTATTATCATCCGAGTTACTTTTCTTATTTGTCCTTATTACTTCACTTCCTCAAAGCTACGTTTTGGAGGATGTTATTATTTGAAACATCATTTAGTTGCGCACTTTCTCTCGTCCCAGGAGTTATTTCTGCCAAATTCTTCTCCTTTCCTCAAAAGACTAATTACTCGGTCGTTAGGACTGAGATTGCATTCCGACGACTCAATTCTCAGTCGTCGACGGGCTGTCCTTTTCGATTCAAATCTTGATTATTCTCCATGCAACTCATTAGCATAAAGATGGAAAAAAAATACAACCATTTCTTAACTAGAAATAATTGCCATTTCTGCGTGTGTTTACATTTCCACGTCATTAATTATGGTTAACAATGTAAAGATGTGATCAAAATCCAAGTCTGCTTCCTTTCGAAGTTGTTTAAAATAATTGTTTATTTACAAAAGTAAATTATTAGGCATTTAAATTTCTGGAAGCAATTCTCTAACCAATCTCGACTTAATTAATGCATTAAGCTTATACTATCATTTGTAGTAGAATAAAAAAAGATCCTTATAATGTATTTAAACATGAAGATTTAAATTAAGCGCTTATAATTTGCTAGTTAACTGGGTTTTTGAATTTTTAAGATAATGATGCTTGAAAATACGTGAAATTTACTTATATGTATATGTATGTAAAGTTATTTTTATTCCTTGTTTAGTTTTCAAATTTACCTTCTTTTTTACATTGGTCGGCCAGCTATTGGATATAGCGAACAGTTCACTATTACGTATATATATGTAGAGTTCAAAATACGTTGCACTATAAATTTATGTTTGACAAAAAAAATACTCCTTTTAACATTAATACAGGATTTTTTAGAGAAATTTAGAAAATCAGAAGTCATCGATAACATCCAGTCTCTGATAAATCAATTATTAATAATGATTATTTTTATTTATTCTTGTAAATCCGTAAACAATCATTTATTAAATTAATCAATATTAATAATTATGCATTATTCAAATTGCTTAAAGTATTAAATTTTTTTTGGTAAAACCTTTTGAAAAATATGTCAAAGGGGAACTGTATAAGGTGAAAACCTAAACATATCGTTAAGTTGACAACAAATATGGCGAGGTATTTTGCTATAATAGCTATCAATCTTTTCCGTAGATATTGTGTTGTTTCTTATCCCACTTGGTAGGATCCTATCGTGGCTTGGCAACGATCTACCTGGATGGTCTCAAGGTTGAAGGTAAAAGCTTTTGTTTTCATGGAGCACCCGTAGGTAGAAGTCTGACTTGGCTCCGTGACCCTCTACAATCATATGAGACCGGGACCTACGGTTTAAATTTGACTCCGAACCACTATAAACATCCGTGGCATAGACAGGGCTCAAGCCCGAAAATGCGCTAGACACTCGGCCATTCAGGCCCAAAGCCATTCATTTTTTTCTATCAGCTTTTAATCACCTTTTGTTGTTTGTTTTACTTAAGTTTGTCATTTAAGAGACAGCTTTAATAAAATTTTGCTTTTTAAACTAAGTTTAGTTCTACTCATCTTGAAAGTCCATACACAAAGAATTTACCAAATCCGCCTTTTTGTCACAATAACATAAAAAACAAACCGCTGCAAACAATAAATATTTATAGTACCTTAATTTATTTTAAAAATTAGTTTTTTTCAATTAAACAAGAATTTGTCATTATTTTTAATGATGCAAACAAATAAATAAAACTATGCTGATTTGGAAAAAAGAAATCTCTCTTAATAATTTTTAAATTATAACCAAATCTGTAGATCAGTGCATTTAAACATTTCATTTTAAATACAAAATCGTTCTTACTATTCACAAAACTAACATTCTTCTTATACTTAATTGATTCAACAAAATCTTTAAAAACAATTTTCTTTATAATAAAACCAAACATGAGAGAATTCGATGTCTTGTCATTTTTAGAATGTCGCCCATCATCTTTATAATCATCCCAGTTACTTTTTTTATTCGTCATTATTACTTCACTTCATGAAAACTATGTTTTGGAGGATGTTATTATTTGAAACATCATTTAGCTGCGCACTTTCTCTCTGTCCCAGGAGTTATTTCTGGCAAATTCTTCTCCTTTCCTCAAAAGACTAATTACTCGGTCGTTAGGACTGAGATTGCATTCCGGCGACTCAATTCTCAGTCGTCGTCGGGCTGTCCTCTTCGACTCAAATCCTGATTATTCTCCATGCAACTCATTAGCATAAAGATGGGAAAAAATGCAACCATTTCTTAACTACAAATAATTGCCATTCTGCGTGTGTTTACATTTCCATGTCATTAATTATGGTTAACAATGTAAAGATGCGATCAAAATCCAAGTCTGCTTCCTTCCGCAGATGTTTAAAATAATTGTTTATTTACAAAAGTAAATTATTAATCATTTAAATTTCTGGAAGCAATTCTCTAACTAATCTCGACTTAACTAATGCATTAAGCTTATACTAGCATTTGTAACAGAATAAAAAGTATTCTTGTAACGTATTTAAACAAGAAGATTTAAATTAAGCACTTATAATTTGCTAGTTAGCTCTATTTTTGAATTTTTCAGTTAATGATGCTTGATAATATGAGGGATTTAATTATATGTATATGTTTGTAAAGTTATTTTTTATTTCTTATTTAGAGGTTCCTGAATGACTGAGTGGCTAGAGTTCTGCCGCTCTGTACCATAGGTATTGGGTTCGAGTCCTGGCGGTGTCATGGAGGTGTCATGGAGGTTTGCAGTGGTTCGGAATCCACTTTAAACCGTAAATCTCGGTCCTAATAGAATCGTAGAGCGTTGTGGGGGCATTGTCACTCCGCGTCCGTATTTTCAAGTTGCACGCGCCCCCCTGGGTAATGCAAAGTGAGTAACGTCAGTGCAGCGCTTGGCCTTAAGGCATCCAAGACCAAGCTGTTTCAGTGTTTTCCAGCTGCATTAGAACAACAAAAAAAATTCTTATTTAGTTTTCAAATTTACCTTTTTTTTTTCATTCGTCAACCCGCTATTGGATATACCGAACAGTTCACTATTAGGTATATACACTGAAGTGACAAAAGTCATGGGATACCTCTTAATATCGTGTCGTCCCTCCTTTCGCCCGGCGAAGTGCAGCAACTCGACGTGGCATGGACTCAACAAGTCGTTGGAAGTCTTCTGCAGGAATATTGAGCCATGCTGTCTCGATAGACGTCCATAATTGTGAAAGCGTTGATGGTGCAGGATTTTGGGCACGAACAGACCTCTCGATGATGTCCCATAAATGCTCGATGGGATTCATGTCGGGCGATCTAGGTGGCCAGATCATTCGTTGGAATTGTCCAGAATGTTCTTCAAACCAATCGCGAACAGTTGTGGCCCGGTGACATATCGCATTGTCATCCATAAAAATCCCATCGTTGTTTGGGTACATGAAGTCCATGAATGGCTGCAAGTGATCTCCAAGTAGCGGAACATAAGCATTTCCAGTCAATGTTCGGTCCAGTCGCACCAGAGGACCAAGTCCATGCCATGAAAAACAGCCCACACCATTACGGAGCCACCACCAGCTTGAACAGTGCCTTGCTGACAGTTTGGGTCCATGGCTTCGTGG
Source organism: Caerostris darwini (assembly GCA_021605075.1). NCBI lineage: Eukaryota > Metazoa > Arthropoda > Arachnida > Araneae > Araneidae > Caerostris > Caerostris darwini. The sequence goes on along the minus strand of BPLQ01005633.1, from coordinate 303,057 downwards.
GGTCTGCGCCACACTCGAACCCTACCATCAGCTCTTACCAACTGAAATCGTGACTCATCGGACCAGGCCACGGTTTTCCATTCATCTAGGGACCAACCGATATGCTCACGTGCCCACGAGAGTCGCTGCAAGCGATGTCGTTCTGTCAGTAAAGGCACTCGAGTCGGTCTTCTGCTGGAATAGCCCAAGAAAGGCAAATTTCTCCGCACAGTTCTAACAGACAAGTCCCTTGTACGTCCCACATTGATTTCTGCGGTTATTTGACGCAGTGTTGCTTGTCTGTTAGAATTTACGACTCTTTGCAGACGTCGCCGGTCTCGGTCGTTAAGTGCAGGCGGTCGACCACTGCGCTGTCCATGTTGGGATGTTATGCCTGAAATTTCATACTCTCGGCACACTCTTGACACAGTGGATCTGGGAATGTTGAATTCCCTAACGATTTCCGAAATGGCATGACCCATGCGTCTAGCTCCAACTAACATTTCGCCTTCAAAGTCTGTTAATTCCCGTCGTGCGGTCATCATCACGTGAAAACCTCTTCACATGAATAACTTGAACAGAAATGAAAGCTCAGCGAAAGCACTGCGCATTTATACCTGTTCTACGCGATGCTACTGCCATCTGAAAATTTGCATATTGCTATCCCATGACTTTTGTCACTTCAGTGTATATGTAGAGTTCTAAATACGTTGCACTCTAAATTTATGTTTGACAAAAAAATACTCCTTTTAACATTCATACAAGAATTTTTAGAGAAATATAGGAAATCAGTATTGATCGAAAACATTAATAATTATTATTTTTATTTCTTCGTGTAAATCCATAAACAATCGTTTGTTATGAATAAATTAATCATTATTTATAATTATGCATTATTCAAATTGCCTAATATATTAAATTTTTTATGTAAAACCTTTTGAAAATATGCCAAATGCGAACTCTATAAGGTGGAGAACTAAAACTACCGTTAAGTTGGCGACAAATATGGCGAGTTGTTTTGCTATACTAGTTAATTATCTTTTCCAAGCTATAGGCCTTCATCATCATTCGCTTACTTAAGATTCTCATTTAGGAGACAGCTTTAATAAAACTCTGATTTTTAAAGTAAATTTAATTTTATTCATCTTAAAAGTCCATACACACAAACATTCTATTAAATCCGGATTTTTGTAGAAACAAACCGCTACCAAATATAAACGTATACAATACCCTAATTTAATTAGTTTAGTTTAATTAATTAGTTTAGTAAAATTAGTTTTATTCAATTAAAAATAGAATTGTCATTATTTTTAATAATGTATCAAATAAAATTAAGCTGATTTTGGAAAAAAAAAAGTTAGATCTCTCCTAATAAGCAAATCTATATTTAAACATTTAATTTTAAATGTAAAATCTTCCTTATTATTCACAAGACTGGCATTATTCCTATACTTAATTAATTCAACAAAATCTTTAAAAACAATTTTCTTTATAATAAAACCAAACATGAGAGAACTCGATGTCTTGTCATTTTTGGAATGTCGCCCATCATCCGAGTTACTTTTCTTATTTGTCATTATTAATTCACTTCATCAAAGCTACGTTTTGGAGGATGTTGTTATTTGAAACATCATTTAGTTGCGCACTTTCTCTCGTCCCAGGAGTTATTTCTGGCAAATTCTTCTCCTCTCCTCAAAAGATTAATTACTCCGTCGTTAGGACTGAGATTGCATTCCGACGACTCAATTCTCAGTCGTCGTCGGTCTGTCCTTTTCGATTCAAATCTTGATTATTCTCCATGCAACTCATTAGCATAAAGATGGAAAAAATGCAACCATTTCTTAACTAGAAATAATTGCCATTCTGCGTGTGTTTACATTTCCATGTTATTAATTATAGTTAACAATGTAAAGATGTGATCAAAATCCAAGTCTGCTTACTTTCGCAGTTGTTTAAAATAATTGTTATTTACAAAAGTAAATTATTAGGCATTTAAATTTCTGAAAGCAATTCTCTAACAAATCTCGACTTAATTAATGCATTAAGCTTAAACTAGAATTTGTTGCAGAGTAAAAAGTATTTTTATAATGTATTTAAACAAGAAGATTTAAATTAAGAACTTATAGTATAATTTGCTAGTAAACTCAGTTTTTTAATTTTTTCAGTTAATGAAACTTGAAAATATGTGCAATTTACATATATATATATAAAAGTTCTTTTTTATTCGCCTTTATAATTTATTTTTTATTTATTTTTATTTTTCTTATGACATTGTTAGAACAATAAAACAGTATACACTTAAAGAATCAATAAAAAAAGCAAAATGAAACTGTCACATTCACTGATTCAAATAGAACTACAATCCCGCTATTTAAGATCATCCTACCTCACTGACCCCCGCATAACAAAAAGTTTTATTTTTTAACATTTATTTATTTTTTTCCTTATTTAATTTTAAAATTTACCTTTATAGTATACCTTGAACAATTCATGACAAATGTCCGGAAAGGATTTTTAAGTGTAATTGCATCTCATTTGCATGTAATATGTGAGGAAATTCAGAAAACTCCCATTCTACATGCAATACAGGTTCCTGTGTACAGCAGCTACGGGAATTACGGGATCGTAAGTCAGGTTTCTTAAAAATCTGAATATTTTTTATTGATAAATAAATTATTCAAATTTATTATTATCATTCTATGTATTAAAAATAATTATAGCCCGACTCGTGGCTCAGTGGCAACGTAATGAGCATTAGAGAAGAGGTTCAATCCACTGGCTGCTTTGTTGTTGTCAAAAAACGAGGCTCGATGGCGTTTGTGATGTTCAGCCTCTTGCCTTATAGTCGGACTACCTAGTGAGAGTTGTCCTTGTTTTCTCCCATACGATACGCAAATGCGGGGCAGTTTTCCCTAAAAGTCCACCTGGAAGGCACTGTGCTCCTTCTTCAGCGGCATGGAGCCAAGTCAGATTTCTACCTATGGGGGCTCCATCATAACAGAAGCTGCTCCCTCCCTCTTTTAAGGAGACCACACGGGTTCACGGACTGGGGCTAGATGTTGCTGTCTACCAAGTGGGATAAGAAAAAAATGATTATTGTAAATCTATTTATTTTTTTAAAGTATCTCACATACCCCAAATAGACATTAGGCACAATTAAATGTCAAAAAAAGTGTCAATTTGATGAGAAACGTTGAGCAGAAAATTTCGTGGTATCTATGATTTATGATGAAATTAATAGACATTTTAAAAGTTGCCAATCTCAAACTGGAGTACCCACGGCCCCTTAGGGAACCATTAAAGGAAAGTTTGGGCTATTTGAAATTGCTGACGCATTTCATTTGTTAATTGATTTATTTTCTCTTGATGAGATTTCATTTTTAAATGATGTGTAATAATGATGGCATAAAATAATGTTTAAAAGATGTACATGATTATACTTTGAATTCTTTGTTATCTTAATTACTTAGCCTATGTAATTCAGTTTTTAATTGACTAAATAATTTAATTTCTGTAAAATTTTTATAAGGTCCGCGAGTCATCAAAAACATTTTAAGAGACCACCACACCAGAAACCCTAAAAAGTTTCGAAACCTCTGTTCTAGTGCATATCTGAATCATCTAGTAACCTGTAGAAAAATACTTAAGTGTAGTTAATCCAATATAACGGTTTGATATATTCTCCGTCTAGGTAGTTATATATAAGGAAACATCTCTTCAGATATTAATGAAGTAAATGGAAGTAAATAGAAATAGATGAAGTAAGTGAATTATAGTAAAGTTTACCGACACTAGCGTTGAATTTTCGAAGAAGTTAGGAATTATTTTTTATCACAGGGTTTGTTAAAAATATAATTTATTAGAAAATATGAAAAATAAAGTCAGTTATAAATTTAAAATGAAGGATATATTCACTGATACTTTAATTCCAAAAATAAAAAAAATAAAAATTTGTTTTTCTTTTGCCAGGCACCATTATGTTATATTCCGCTGGGACAGCTAATCAGTAGGTCACCGATTAGCTAATTTCTAAAGAGGAAATAGTAGAAAAATTAGCACTGCAGAGAATTTTTCTTGTAGAAAATTAGCTAGACCCAAGTATTCCGACTTCCTCTATAAATAACTCTTAGATAAGGGTTTTTTTGTTATGTGGGGTTAGTGAGGTAAGAATGTCTTAAATAGTGGGAGTGTAGGTCTATTTTAATTAGTGAAATGGCAAAATTCGATTAAATATAAAAATTCTAAAAATTAAGGAAAAGTATGAAAATTTTTGATTGTTAAATTCCTATTCTTTAAAGCTTAGTGAAATTTGTCAAAAAATAATTACTAAACAATGCATCACAAATCTGGCATAAAATAAAAATATTTGACTAATTTTCTGTCTCGAAAATATATAAAAGGGAAACATACTATCAGAGTTCAGTATGTGATCAGTTTCAGTATAATCAATCAGTATAATCAACCTTAATATCTAGCCAGGTACAACGGTGATATTCAATGCTCGAAATAATGGTTTTTATTAACGCAGTTAGTAGCAAATGCATTTCGTGACATTGCATTTCGAAAATCCTGAAGATGGTTAAGTTCAGTAATACACCTCTCTAGAGCATCACGAACATGCTCGATTGGTAACATGTCTGGAAAACTTGTCCGTCCCCCTCCCCCATACGCATAATAGTCTCCTTAAGAAAGTTATTCTCTACCAAGAGACCTGTATGTGATCTAGCAATAGGATGAGGATGAAGGAAGTTATAGGGCATAGTAGTAATCAACTGCACCAGCGTGAGGGAGAACAACTAAATCGAGAATGTCGTCTCTATATAAGTAATGGCGTCTGCTGGGACGATATACATGTCACTGAGACAGAGAACTTTCCCCTCCCGTATAAGCTGGGCCTACCAAATCTGTCTCTTTCATGGATATACGGCTGGGGTTATAGCGGAGATAATTCTTAACCGCTTTGTAAGCAAAATGTGAGGTTATCCACAAAATATTTGTCATACATCAAAGACATCCAGTGCAATTGACAAGTGTATGTGTGCATAACTAAATCTTTAATTTCAGTAGCTTGATATGATTAGTACACACCGTGTTGAACACCTTACATATAACCCTCCTTCGTAAAGCCTTTTACATGCAGTTGATTTGGATATCAACTTTCCAGTGGTTGCTGCAAATGAAGATCTGAGATTCGTCAGTATAGAGGTTCTGCACATCCTTGCAATTAGTTATGCGGTTCTGTGCCTCCTTATGTTACTTGTAGCTTCAACTAAATCTCTAGAAGCTGATTTTATTCTTAAACATTCATTCGGCATTTTATGAATTACATGTGTTTGAGTTTTTTCCGATGAACTATAGTGTCAGGTATATATTCCAGGAAGTGTTAGGCGGCTACATCCAATTAGAGAAAAGTCAGAAAATCGATATTTTAGGTTTATCGTAGGTGATTATATAACTATTCAGAATAGCTATAATATGGCTATAGCCACCTAATTTACACAATAGCTCCTGCTCTTTTCTTTAAATGAATGTAGAAAACACATTCAGACAATTCAATGTTTATGGCTGCATTACAGCTCTTTTTCATTTATTAACCAACATCAATTTATGAGGAGCATAGCATTTTGTCTATATTTATCAAATTGCGACTCATTTCCATTGACTAAAGCCCCCAGGTTGTACGTTAGTGGACTATAATCCACGCAAAGACATTTTAAGGTTCCTTAACGTATTGATGAAAAAAACAGGAACTTAAATTTGACAAAATATACAGAAGAGTACATAAAATATCATTATTTAAATCACTACTTAAGCGTATTCCACATTCATGCCACACTCTTATCACATTCATAGCATAATTATGCTACACTTAGTTCTCGATCCATAGATTGGTAAGTCCTGCTCTTAATTTTTCGATCGATCATTGAGATAGCCCGCAAACCACTACGGAAAAAGAACTTAACTTAATTTTGACAAAATATGTAAGGAAGCCCATAAAATATCATTATGTAAATTCAATACTTCATATGAAGCCACATTCATTGCAGAGTTGAGCTACATGTGATTCGTGATCCATATATTGATAAGCCCTGCTTTTAAATTTTCAATCGATGAGATCGCCCACAAACCGCTATGAAAAAAAGGCTTAACTAAATTTTGACAAAATATCTAAAAAAGCACATAAAATATCATTATCTAAATTCATTACTTCATATCAAACCATATTCATAACAGAAATGGGCGACATGTGGTTCGCTATCCATAGATTGGTAAGTGCTGCTTTTAATTTTTCAATCGATCACTGAGATCGCCCCCAAACCACCACGGAAAAAAAGTTTTTGAACCTTAAACAGACCTTAGAGTACCTTTGTCGAATCAATAGCACCCAAGACTCACGTCTCCAAAGAAAATAATAAAAACTTCAGGTTACACTTGTTCAACCCAATGAGAAATCTATTCTCCAAGACAAGACCACCTACCCTTTTAGAAAAAGAATCGAACACCGCCCTGCAGCAAGAGCCGGCTGCCAGTGCGTTTCTGCTTCCGATTGGAATCATGCGCTTAACTGGTCTTCTTCAATTACCCAACTCTTTGGGAAGATCGGGGAAATAGCAGCGACAAGAGAAGAGAAGAAAAAAATGACAAACGAATGAAGCTTTTATGCCTCCAGACTGATTTCAAATGAGCAAAAAATCCCAATGGATTTCTTACTTTTTTTCCCCAGCTTTGTTATAATAAGGTGAAACCCAAACACACGATGAAGCTGCAGGAAAATATTTGGTTAATGATTGGCATGCTTAATAAAAGCTCTGATTCCGTATTAACCTGGAAGGGATGTTATCTCTGTATCCTGCTCATTAAATTATATAAAAAGGTTAAACCATAATGGTTCTTCATGATAATTATTTCTATTACATTGAATAAGGACATTTGGTTATGTATATATATAACAATTGTCAATAAAATTTGCTGGGGTTTTTTCCACTAATTCTTATTTTAATATAAAACAAGTTTTTGCTGAAGCAAACTCGGTAAAATACGTTATAATAAGGCGAAAAACTTTATTTGCTGATTATTGTTCTATTATTTATATAGAGTTGTTATGTTATTTATATAGACTATCTGCTGTTCTATTATTTATTTGTTATTATTTATTTTTTTTATCTCACTTGGTAAAAAGCAACATCTAGACAAAGTCCAAGAACCCACGTGATCTCATATAAGGAGGGAAAGTTTCTGTTGTGATGGAGCACCCGTAGGTAGAAGTCTAATCAATATTGGAGAAAATTCAACTTTTATATACTTCCCGTTAGTTATATTTACTAAAAATTTACATTCCTCTTAACAAACGTAACACAAAAAGTTTCACTTATGCGTGAAAAAATTAACCACGATGTTTATTTTCAAAGTATGTGATTATTTCGGGCCTAGATTGAGAGGTCGTTTATAAAATTAATTAAATCAATACGACATTGAAATCAGGATACAATAATTTCCGCAAGTGTTTTCAGAGTAATTGCCTGCCCCATATATGTCTTAAAGGAAAAAAAACTCTTTTCCAATCACGCCCAGTTACAATCTGATTGCCCAACTTGCACACTAGAACATCTTATATACTTTGTACTTTATGACGCAATATATATATATATATTCATACATCGAGTTTCTAGTATTAATTTAAAATCCATAGGGCTTTTAATGTAAAAGTAATCATCTTAAATTGAGCCAATGATAGCATTTTAAAAACAAACGTTATTAATAAAAACTTTATTTTTTATGCATTATTTCTTAATAAATATTTTCAACGCTAATTTTGCTGAATCTCTACATTACAATTTCGCCAATTTTTTCAATCATAAAATGAATATAAAATTAGTTAAGCAGAAAACTGATCGAAAATAAAGATAATTTGCCTACGATTTCTGAAATACAAGTAATAATTTGGTGACTCCTGTTTTATTATGAAACGTCAGCATAACACAAGATGTTACGTTAATAGCAACTTTCTGTTCTAAACACGACCTACGGCATAAAGCAGACGACCTTGGCCCTTTCTCCCTTTCGCCTCTTGACACTTAACGTTTTAGAGATAAAATACACAGGGAAAAAAATCAAATGAACAAATGCTAGAAAAATGCTCAATTAGCTTTAAAAAATTGACGGTTTATTAATTTGTACAGAAAGTTACAAATTCTTAAAGATTTAAGAAAAATGATATTGTATTTTTAATGAATCCTTTTTAAATCTAATTATTTTCCCATGATCGCTTTCAAAACTTTCTTTATTGCCAATTTTTAAGGATAGTTATAGGTTTTAATTTAAAGTAAGTTATGGGTTTTAATTTAAAGATAAAAAAAATGCATAACATTTACTGTATTTCATTTATATGGATAATCTATTGTTATAACATCGTTTATAAATTGAAGAACTAATTTATTTATTATAAATTGTATTTGTTGTCATTCTTATTATGAAAGATTTGCATGAATATGCAATTTATTATTTAAAATTTCGAAACATATAATTTAATTCTTTGATTATTTTATCCTTTTGTAATTTTAATTTGGTTATGATAGGTTTGTTTTCATAAGAAATTCCTTTAATTTTTTTTTGTCTTACATCCAGTTTTCTATAATTACAAATTTTAAAAGATAAATCAAAATGTACTAAATCATTTAATTTAGAAGAAAGGCATATTGAAATAATACTCAATAGGTTAATAAACTACTTTTGTTATATAATATTTTGAAATTTATAAATTATTTTTTTAATATCATTGATTCCTATGAAGAAAAAATTTATATTATATCATAAATGCAATTTCCTTTCTTCAATTACTGCTTATAAAGGGCACACTCAAAAAAACATATATATTTTTTTAAATTTTTACAGGAAAAGCAATACATAACAGAGCTGTTTTCGGTCCCCAATAGAGACAATCGCAATAAGGGATAATTTAACAAAGAATCGTAAGCAGTATATAGCAGGGCTGATTTTGGCCGCCAACATGGACAATCGTAATAAGGGATAATTCAACAAAGAATCTTAAATTTCTTTAAGATATTAAGATTTTTATACAACTTTATTTCTCAAGAAAAAGTTTTTTTCTCCATTTCTCCTTTCTTTCTTTATTAAAGAAATGCAATTATTAAATAAATATTACATAATCTTCTATTAAGAAATATTTTATTAAATGGGCATAAGAAATGAAGATAGTTTTTTTTAAATTAAATTAAACCCATTTTATAAAATATTTGTTGAGGAAAAACTTCTTTACCATCCCAATGGTTTAAAAAAAGTTGAAATCAAGTCCTAGTCATAGACGTTATTAGTTGAAATATCAGCGATTATATAATATTTACTAAGTTCCTTTTGCATAAGAATTATTCTTATAATAATTATATAAAATTCTAGAATTATTATATGCAGTCCAAAAAATATGTGCATATGCTTTTTTTTTTTTTTCAAATGTTGCTTAAAGGGATTAAAAAGTTTTAAACTTCTGGTAAATAATTAAATATCGAAAAAAATAATATGCCCTAAAAAATATTATTCAAACTTAATCAATAGTAAATAAAATGCATTAATCAATATCACATAAAATAAATGGATTGAAAACAAAATTTTACCTTTTAAAATCTCCAATTAAACAGAACTTGAAGCGGTCAATCTCAGCAGCTATAGATTCCAGTATCTATTAATTCCTCGTAAACACACACGTAAACAATCCACGAATGAAGTTTTAAGTGTCACTTTACCGAAGTAAACAAACAAAGTACTCCTTGACTAATATGAAGATCTCGATGAGTGTGAGCGACGGGGTCGTTGGACTCGTTTGGCCAGTATCTGGAAGCCGAGTGACTTCCATCGGATGAGCCCCAGCAAGCAAAAAAGGTGGAGCACCGTTCATCTGACCTATCACTGGATGCACTCACTCACAAGTTTAAGGTCAACTTTAACTTTTCTCTTTTTTCTTCTTCTTCTAGGCGTCTTTTGTCGCTCACAGGTATGGGGAAGTGAGATTATCGCGCAATCGGGTGATTTAGTTTTTTAACCGAAAGGTTGCACTTAAGAGAATTTGGCTATGTCTGATGGAAGAGGCTATTAAGAGAATTTGGTTATGTCTGATGGAAGTGGCTATTAAGAGAATTTGGCTATGTCTGATGGAAGTGTAAAAATGCAAAATGAATGTTGTTAAAAATTATAAAGGCAAAATATAGTGTCATCAATTTACATGATTATTATCATCACTGAGAACCTGATGGCTGAGTGTCTGGTTTGGCTTGTCGCTCTACGGTCATTTTGTGTACATTTTAGGTTAATTAGACAGGGGCCTACAGTTTAACATGGAATTCGAATCACTCACAAACATCCATGCTACCGTCAGGATTCGAACCTGAAGCCTGTGGTACCTTGGGCCAGAGCGCTGGCCAACTGGCCATCATACCGCTGCACAGTATCTAGCGCTCGGCGTCACAGGTTTCGAGTTCGAGTTCCGGTGGTGCTATGGATGTTTGTAATGGTTCGGAATCCACTTTAAACCGTATGTCATAGTCCAATATGACTGCAGAGAGCTGGGCGTAGGTCTGACAGCCCTAATCAGTAAAAAAAAACATCTCCAGTCTAGAAATTTGCCAGAAGGCAGATCGCCTTGTCCCACCATAAAGCTCATGGACGGAGAGAAGGGGCTTATATTGTGAGGGAGCACCCGTAGATAGAAGTCGGCTAGTAGGTAGAATCTTAAGACTTTTAGTGGAACTACCCTGCATTTGCTTATCATATGGGAGAAAACCCGGAAAACTCCCACCAGGTAGTCCGACTCACGAGGCAAGATGTTTAATATCACAAACGCCATCAAATCTCCTCGTTTTTTGAAACAGTGTCTGCAACATAACCACCAGCGAATTTAACCTCAGCCTTAATGTGCCGCACGTTGCCACTGAGCCACGAGTCGGGTACAGAGAACATTAAAACTAAAAAATATTGCACGAAAAATAAACAACTTCTAAATAAATATTACATAAGCAAATTATAAATTAAAATTCAATCTTCTTTTATCATCGATTACATTGCTTATGTCAACTGACTATTTCGAATAAAATTAAATATATTTTTTTTTATTTCCAATGGCAGATTATGAACAGTTACAGCAAAATAAAAAGAACAACGAAAAATAAAAAAGAACAGAGAATACAACAAAACATGCTGAAACAGAGTTCATTAATCTAACATAATGCCAAGTTGCAGATCTTTTAGCCACTAGAAAGTGTTACCAGGTGCACCACGGGGAGGTAGATCTACTGCGCACCTAATTAAATAAAATTAAAACAGGAAAAGCGCCATCTTAATCAACAAATTCAGGAACGATAATAAAAGTGATACTGATAAGAAAAATACTGATTCATTGAAAAACTAAAGATTTAATAATAAACAATTAAGTCTAAGTGAAAAGTGGCCTTAAGTTTGAATACATACACACATTTCCCTTATGGGCATGGGGGGGCAATTCCCTTATGGGTTCAAGCCCACCAGCCCTGGGCGTGACTTTCCTGGGATCTCACTAACATAAAAGTGTGTGTGATAGAAACTTTTCCTCGTTGTATCATTAGAAAGAACATTATTAATTTTTGCAACATATTTTTCCAACATGTTATGATATTGAAAAAAGTTCTGAGGGGCAGAAGTCGTTTAATGCTTCATGTAACATAAAATCACCTTAATACTTTTGATACCTTGTGATCACATGATCACTGAAAATATGCAAGGGTTTACAAGTCAGTATTAGTTAGTATTTTTCCTTTCATTTCAATAACAACAGAAATACATAAATAAAAATTAGACTGAATATAAAAAGGTTCATTTAAAAATATAGTGAGTGTGCCTAAACCTTAGTATCCTGCAGTGTGGGAAGGAAATCCCAAGAGCAATCTACTCGTGGATGGAGGCAGCTTCTGTTGCGATGGAGCACCCGTAGGTAGAAGTCTGACTTGGTTCCGTGCAGCTCTTACAGTCATATGAAACCGGAACTTACAGCTTAAACTGGACTCTGAACCACCACAAACATCCATGGCAACACCGGGGCTCGAACCCGAAACCTGTGACATCGAGCGCCAGAGAGCTACACACTCGACCCTTCAGGCTCTATACAGGAAGCATAGGTCATATAAATATATTGTTTAGCATAGGTCATTGAATCGATTTGTATATATATAATGAACACAACGTACCAATACAATAAAAAAGCAGGACTGACAAGAAGACGAATATGAAACACAAGCATTCTGCTCAACAAAAACCACAACAATATTCATTAATCATAAATTATCATGTGCTTCATAGACAAAAAAAGAGAAACACAATCATATTGTAAACAAAACTATAATAGCATTCGCAATATATAAATCCTGAAGTGTCTTACATTCAAATCCCTAAAAAAAAGACATTGTTAAAGATCTAAAGCTGCATAAGCTACAGCAATGAAACTGAAAAAAAAAATGAAAGCCTAGAATTGCAATGGCAGATAAAAAAAAAGAACACAAATGTATATTAAAACATCTAGGCTTACACTAGACCTATAACGGCTTCAAGAAGAGGTCACTTTCAGGTTCATGGAAAACACGCTAAATTTCATTTACAACCATTATTTATATATACAGATCTCTATTTACAATGATATGAAAATTAAAGATATAAATTGCATACACGAATGCAGTTCCCTCCAAAGTCGGAGATTTTCAGAGTTCTCGAGTCTACGTGGAATCTCAAAACGCGTGGTTTGAGGCAGACTTTAATTATCACACGGCGTGATACACGAAACCGCAATAAGCTCACTTCGGAAACAGGCGGAAACACCAGGCCTGTTCAGTCACTTCAGAGAAAAACAACATTCGTCGCAGAACTCTCTTTTCTTTTCCGGAAACCTCCTTTTAAGAAAATCCGTCAAGAGGGTGGGTCAGCTTCCCTCACTTCTCATTGAAGTAGACACTTTCTCAACCCATGGTCCAACAACTCATGGTGTAGTCCATATTCCATTTATAATTGTTTCGACCTGTGAAGATCGGACAGACAGTCGCTAATTTCATGAGTCTCATTATTCATGACACTACTTATCTGCTGTGATATTTGAGAGAAGTGTTGTTATTATGTGTCAAAGAATATACATTTTCTCCTGTTAATGAAATGCCAAAACTCTTCACGTAAAAAATATTACAATATATGTAATGTACAGTAAATTTCAATGCTTCTTATATTAGAAATTTATAGTCCAACTCATTAGTTAGGTGATCTAGGTATTAAGAAATGGATGGCTTGATGTTTTATAGAATATTAACAATTTCATAGCTTGCATAGCTTAATAATTTTTTTTTCAATTCCTTCTATTAGCTCACACTCTCCTTATATACACTGAAGTGACAAAAGTCATGGGATACCTCTTAATATCGTGTCGGCCCTCCTTTCGCCCGGCGAAGTGCAGCAACTTGCCGTGGCATGGACTCAACAAGTCGTTGGAAGTCTTCTGCAGGAATATTGAGCCATGCTGTCTCGATAGACGTCCATAATTGTGAAAGCGTTGATGGTGCAGGATTTTGGGCACGAACAGACCTCTCGATGATGTCCCATAAATGCTCGATGGGATTCATGTCGGGCGATCTAGGTGGCCAGATCATTCGTTGGAATTGTCCAGGATGTTCTTCAAACCAATCGCGAACAGTTGTGGCCCGGTGACATGGCGCATTGTCATCCATAAAAATCCCATCGTTGTTTGGGTACATGAAGTCCATGAATGGCTGCAAGTGATCTCCAAGTAGCTGAACATAAGCATTTCCAGTCAATGTTCGGTCCAGTCGCACCAGAGGACCAAGTCCATGCAATGAAAAAACAGCCCACACCATTACGGAGCCACCACCAGCTTGAACAGTGCCTTGCTGACAGTTTGGGTCCATGGCTTCGTGGGGTCTGCGCCACACTCGAACCCTACCATCAGCTCTTACCAACTGAAATCGTGACTTATCGGACCAGGCCACGGTTTTCCATTCATCTAGGGACCAACCGATATGCTCACGTGCCCACGAGAGTCGCTGCAAGCGATGTCGTTCTGTCAGTAAAGGCACTCGAGTCGGTCTTCTGCTGGAATAGCCCAAGAAAGCCAAATTTCTCCGCACAGTTCTAACAGACAAGTCCCTTGTACGTCCCACATTGATTTCTGCGGTTATTTGACGCAGTGTTGCTTGTCTGTTAGAATTTACGACTCTTTGCAGACGTCGCCGGTCTCAGTCGCTAAGTGCCGGCGGTCGACCACACATGGTGGGATGTTATGCCTGAAATTTCATACTCTCGGCACACTCTTGACACAGTGGATCTGGGAATGTTGAATTCCCTAACGATTTCCGAAATGGCATGACCCATGCGTCTAGCTCCAACTAACATTCCGCGTTCAAAGTCTGTTAGTTCCCGTCGTGCGGTCATCATCACGTCAAAACCTCTTCACATGAATAACTTGAACAGAAATGAAAGCTCTGCGAAAGCACTGCGCATTTATACCTGTTCTACGCGATGCTACTGCCATCTGAAAATTTGCATATTGCTATCCCATGACTTTTGTCACTTCAGTGTATATCTTGTTCATATTTTCAATCCTTAATAAAATACTTTATTCGTCCGCTCAAGTTCAAATACATTTTTTTGAACTTGTAGTGGATGACACTTGATGTTAATACAGTTTCATCAAATATTAATTCAGTAATTAAATTTAATTAATTAATTTCACCTTTTTTTAGATTTAAGTTGCATATATCTACCAATAGATGGCGCCAGATAAACTTATAAAAATGAATGAAAATTATTTATAAAGGACTTTCTGCAATATAGTGAGAAAAAAGTAGGAATTGACTGTAAATTTTTTTTTTATATTAGTTGTTATTTTTAAACTTACTATACATTATAATTATAGATTAGAGAACTAACTATGATATGGATAATCTATCAGAAAAATAAACTGAAGTGTAATTCACAGTTCCATAGTTTTATTATAACTTAAATTGCCAAGATGGATTATGCAGCGTCTGTGCCCTACTTTTATTAAATCTCCCATTTAATTAAAATAATTTTTATTTTTTTTATTATATGTAACAACTTTATCACGGATGTTGATAGAATGCTGCTGATATAGCAATTTTATTTTTTTAAAAAGAACAAAGTAAAAAAATCACGCCAATTCTGTTTGCAGAGAATTATTTCTATCTTCATTATTGAATAACGCGCATGGGAATTCAAAAATAAATGAACAGGACATTTACGGTTCGTTTAATCTCAGTTGCTCATAAAAATCGAAAAAAGAATTATTGGCATTCTTGAGTAATGATAATTAATTTTATTGTCGTTTGGAGAGCAATAAGGTTCAATAACTTTCTTAGTCCGCCAAATTTTTATATATCTGATGGAGGTTTTTTTCTGTTGTGAATATACTATAATTAATATTTTTAAGCTGTTTTCTATCCTCTTTAAGAATTAAAAATAATACAGTTTATTAATTATTTACTTTTGGATTTGATTATTTCTTTTCAAAAGAATTAAAATCATTTTCTTGTCTTTTATCAACCAGTTTCAAAATAATACAGTTTCTCTATTTACTTTTGGATTTGATTATTTCTTCTTAAAAGATTAAAATCATTTTCATGTCATTTTATCAACTAGTTTCATACCAGACATAAATAGTTTCATATGAAATAACTTGACATTTTAATTTATATAGGAAGTTAAAATTTTATCTATACAATAGTGTGCCTATTTATGGCTTTATGATTTTAATAATTTAAAAACAATGAAAGGTTCAAACGTTTTTTCCTTGCAACAATTATTCCTGTTGGATGGTTAATAAAAGAAAATTTTCAAAATATTTCTCATTGCTGGACACAGGACTCACAATACTACGATATAGTAGAATTACGGAGTTCTACGGATCTTTCTGTGTTAATACTACGATATAGTAGAATTAACACAGAAAGAAGTATTATCTACCAGATAAGTTCCCTCTCCTACTACTTCATTAAGCCCATCAAATGAACTTCTTGCCAGACCAATTTATCGTGGCTTATTTCTGCCATAAACATGATAATTTCATTCAACTTCGTTTAATGAGTTTCCAACCGAGCAATTAATATTCTTCTTCTACTTCAATGGCGCAAGAGACCCTTGGTGGTCTAAGGCCGTCTGCCCTCTGGCAGATTCCGAAACAGAATATGGTATCTTCTTACAAGGTACAGTTGTTAGCCCTACGTCTAACAGTCATATTGGACAGGTACCTGAAGTTTAAAGGGGATTCCGAGCCACTACAAGCATCCATGGCACCATTCTTGCAACATCTGTATTGTTGTTGTAACTAAACCTCAGTGCGGGACGGACACAACATGAGTGGAGGGAAAGGGGGCAGCTTCTGTTGTGATCAAGCACCAGTAGGTAAAAGTCCGATTTGGCTCCGTGACGCTCTTACAGTCATATGAGACCGGGACATACGGTTTAAAGTGGAATCTGAACCACTACAAACATCCATGGCATCACCGAAATTCGAACTCGAGACCTGTGGTATCGAGCGCCAGGGCTCTAGTCTCTCGGCCATCAGTCCCAGGAACTCCTATTATAATATCCATTAAACTATTTCAGACCCAGTATTTAATTAAGTCTTAAATGCAACTTTGTTTCCTTTACAAATATTAAAGAAAATTTATACAAAACTTCACAAATCAAATCTTTTACAAAAGTGGTATTTTATTTTTCAAGATGCAATAAAACTCTCAGATTTTAAAGGAAATTAAATTCTTAAAAAATAAAATAGTTTTGCATATATATGTGTTTCTAATTTATTGATTAACCAAATACCAATAAGGACAATCACCCAATAAAAATAACCAATCAATAAGGACAATCAAATAACAAGGATAACCAATCAATGACAATCAACCAACAGGGATAACCAACCAATAAGGACAATCAACCAATAGGGAAAATCAATCAATAAGAACAATCAATCAATAAGATGATCCAACAGATTAGGACAACCATTATTACTTGATTAAAAACATAACAGGCAGTCATTTTTTTCTTTCTTAAAATTTCGTCGGAATGAAGTCCTAGAAGTTTATTGTATGGAAAAATATGGGTTATTATTTCTCCATTCTCTACAGGGAGTGTCTGGAAAATTCAATTCAAAAAGCAGAAACATCATTTGAATAGTATCTATCATGTTGTTTTTGTAATCCCTTTTTATGCATTTAGAATGGACACGAGAAGTTTCTTTGTGCTATTTCCTTAAAAAACCCTGCCCAAATAGCCATTTTAAATAAAAAATACCGCACACACCCATTTTATTAATATAAAGTATTTCATGGAAAAGATATGTCTTTTATAATACAACAGTTATAAAGCTATCAGATGCGACATAGACACGCAAAATTATCGAGATATGTTTCTTAAAAAGATTTTTTGAATGGAATGAAAATATCTTTTTCTCTTTTCTCTAATGCAAAATAATAAAGAAGGCTTTTACAAATAGGAACTTTAACATACGTTGTATATCTAGATCATTGTTTCGATACTTATCTCAGGTTAGAGTATAGTAGTTAGGTAAGTAGTTTTTATACTATAACCCAAACAAAGGAATAGTTAGCGGTTTTCATACGAGTCCTGTTCAGAGGTAGTAGCCGCTAGATAGAAGGCCGAAATAGTTCTCCATGAGAGAAAATTTGGGAAATCACATAATGGGCAATTCTAATAAAATTTGCACTTAAATTTTTTTTTTAAATTTATTTAGAATTTTAACTCGACCTTTGATTTTGCAGAGGAACTGTGTAATATATGAATCTTGGGCATTGGCTTTATTCAAACAAATTTGATTTTTAAATGTCATATGAAAATTCTCTATTTAAAATTTAAAAAAATACTTAACACCATAGATTCTTTAAGTAAACGTTAAGGCCGGATATGCGTGTGGTCTTGATTCAGTGTTGTTCGTAGATACAAACTAAATTATTTCTAAAAATAACTACGTGATGTTCAGCTACCATATTTATTAAAATTTGCTAAGACAGCACTGCACAACTGCAACACATAACATACGAAACAAAATTGTATAGTATAAAATATTTACAAAATCATCTTAAAATCCAATTCGTTTAAGAGTCTTCGTGCCCTCCGTATTGCCTAGAACTCTTCACTCAACTCTGCACACTCCTTTTTCTCTTTCGCCCTCTCCCTTTATCGGTTCCAAAGGCTAATTGGCAGGGGGGGGAGTGCAAAGTCCAAAGTCTAACTGGCGGGCGAAAAAAACGTGCAAAGTCCAAAGTCTAACTTAAGGATCAATCAGTCCTTGAAATAAGGATTTATCAACCTTGAACTTTTCTCCTTTGGCTATATTCTGTTTCGGGAAGACACGGTGGATCCTTACTTAATATCACAATGTGAAGGAATACGAGCATTCAATAGCATTTGAAAGAAAGATCTATTAACTTTGAGTTTAAGGTTATAGCTTTTTGGGGGATGCATGGTGGATCCTTACTCTTTTCTTCTGAGAAATGTTATTTGTTGTTTTTGTTTTGTAGATGTGTAAATAATTCTTAAATTATAATTAATTTTTAACATTTTAGTTTAGTTTACATTGTTGATTTGTTGAATTATGCGATATATTTGTATTTAATAGTATGTTGTAATATGCTTTATTCCGCAAGAGATTAAAATACTGCCAAAATTAGAGATGGTGCAAAAATGTTTCACAGCAATACGATGCGCAACATTTTCATAACGTTTTCAGGAGGTTAATCCGTTGCATAAAACATTCCCCATGTTAAAAATGTACGCAAAAGATAGTATTTTAAAATAGAGAATGTTTTATATGACAGAGAAGAGATAATATTTTATGATATTTAATTTCATTAAGCATATGAAGCTGGAAATAAACATAAAATACATAAGGTTATGAAATTAATGAAGAAGTTCCAACACAAAAGTTCAGATTTATAAAAAATGGAAAAGACAAACACAGAACAGGGCAACTGAACGTCATGTGATCTCTGAAATGTTGTACTTCAAAATTCAATTAAGGATATTTTTTCTCTCTCAAGTAAGTAAAAGTAGAAACTGTATGATATTTGTTAAGAGATGTATGACATTCGTTAACGAGAAAATAAAAATAAATAATATATGTCAAGAAATAAATATAAAATATAAAGTTATAAAGTTACAAAATGTCCTTCTAGTTACAAGTTTCAAAAAAGCCTACCAGACACTTTCAGCCTTGAAAGCGAATATCTCTTCCTCCCCCCTCATAAAAAAAGGGGGCACTTTAGTGGAAATCAACAATGAAGTCCCACACGCTTCCTTAACCAGCAGACGAAGTACACATTCGGCCATTCAGGCATTCGTTAGTCGGACTACCTGGTGGGAGTTTTTCCGGATTTTCTCCCATACGATACGCAAATGTGGAGTAGTTCCCACTAAAACTCCTCCCGGAAGGCGCTGCCTTCCTTCTTCAGCGACACGGAGCCAAGTCTGATTTTACCTAAAAGGGCTCCATCACAACAGAAGCAGCTGCCCCACTTTACCTCGTTCCATGAGATCATACAGGTTCTTGAACTTGGTCTAGATGTTTGTTGTCTACCAGGAGGGATAAGAAAAAAACAATTTTCATTGTTGATTTGACGATTCTTATGAAATATTTTTATTTGTTATAGTACACTGTAATACGCTGTATTCTGCAAAAGATTAAAATATCGCCAAACTTAGCGATGTTGCGAAAGTGTTTCATAATAATACCTACCACCTCATTTTCGTGTCGATTTTAGGAGGTTAATCCTCTGCATAAAATATTCTCCGTGTTAAAAAATCTATGCAAAAGATAGTATTTTAAAATAGAGAAAATTTCATATTATGGAGAATGTAAAATATTTTCTAACATTTAATTTCATTACGCATGGGAATTTGGTAATAAATAGGCACAAAACACATAATATTGTGAAATTAATGAAGAAGTTCCAACACAAAAGGTCAAATTTATAAAAAATTGAAAAGACAAACACAGAAAAGTACAACTGTACGCCATATAATCTTTGAAATATACTTAGAAAACAGAAACGAGGATAGTAGAAATGAGGATATTTTTTTATCTTGCAAGTAAGTAAAAGCACAATATGCCATTTGTTAAGAGATGTATGGCATTCGTTAACGAGCTCTTTGAAAAGTTACTAAGTATCATCCTTCTACAAGTTTACAAATAAGCCTACCAGACACTTTCAGCCTTGAAAGCGAACATTTCGTTCCAAAAAAAACTGGGGGGGGACATCGAGTGCCACTTTAGTGGCAACCAACAATGAAGTCCCGCACGCTTCCTTAACCAGCAGACGAGGTGGTGGAATAATTGACGAAGCAGAGCGTTCGCCCCCATTTTTCTGTCTCCAGCGGAACAGAAGATCCACCGGAGGGAAAGTTTACGCTCCTCGAACCTTTTGTGGAAAGAAAACAAATGTTAGCAGAACACGCCCTGCGATTTCGCATCCATGATGGCACTGCATGGAGGATTCTGGGATTGTTCAAATTGTTTCTACAATCGAGTCTTAAAGCATGCGTGGTAAGGACTTGCATGCCGTCATGGTTTCGAAATTTCATTTGAGGGTCCTTGTTGTCGGTGCTATTAAGATACAGTTGTAGTGCTTTGTTGAAATTTGCGTGGGACTGGTAAGTTAATGGAAAGGTATATCAGTGTAAAATATTTTCCATACAAATCTAATTTCATTATGTTAAACTTCAAATTATCACATATCACGATAATATTGACTTATAGTGTTAAATGAACACTATAAGTCAATATTATCTGCATACCAAACACAATTTCAAACTTAACTATAGATGTAAGAGTACAATTAACTTTATGCTTCATGCATCTTTTATATAACTTCTAATACAGCAAAATAGAAAAAGATATTCAATCATAAATTATCAACGAACTTAACTTGCTACTACCATTAAATAAGCATCAAAATCTTAAAATAAAGAGACATCTACGAAATCAGATCTTTAGTGATCTAGTACGCTAGTAATTTTCAAATTAAAATCCACAACACCTAATGGAAGACGTGGAATATTTTCTTAATTCTCAAACTGAAATCTGCAACACCTAATGGAAGACGTGGAATATTTTCTTAATTCTCAAACTGAAATCTGCAACACCTAATGGAAGACGTGGAATATTTTCTTAATTCTCAAACTGAAATCTGCAACACCTAATGGAAGACATGGAATATTTTCTATGCCAATTAGAATTTTCAGGATATTTATTATGAGACAGGATTCATTAAAGCATTTTTAACTTTAACTTGGCGATAAGGCATTAACTTTTGGTGTGAAAGCACTTTAAAGAACAAAATTCGTTTAGTGAAAAAATTTGGCTATAAAGCATTTCAAAGAATTAAAATTTTGGCAGGATAGTAATAATATTTGGTGTTAAAGTGATAAACTTTGGCTTAAAAGCTCTTTCAGGTGTAAACTTTGATGTAATAGCTGTTTGGCTACTAATGTATTTGGCACAAAAAAATACAGGATTCCAGATTTTTACCAAAAATTCATATTACATCAGCTGCTGAAAGCAATTGATCCTTTCAAATGTACACACACATTTGATACCTCACAAATTTAATGCATGGAAATTATTGAACTATTTGTATGTACAAAAAATTATTTTGAAATCTATAAAAAGTAACGTTTTAAAAGGTGAAACAATTATTACTAAAGGCACTGGTTCTCAAATCGTGATGAGCAATGTATTTCTTCTTCTTTATTCTTCATTGGCTCAACAGCCTCATGGATGGCCAAGGCCCTCTGTCAACTGGCAAATTTCGAGACAGAAGATGTTTGTTTCAACAGGATAGGTTTGTCAGACATATGCCCAACAGTCATATTAGATCGGAAGCTACAGTTAAAGTGGATTCCAAACCACTGCAAACATCCATGGTACCACCAGAACTCGAACCTGAAACCTGTGGTACCGAACGTTTGTCACTCGGCCATCAGGCCCACTCATAAAATTCAATCACCTTAAAATGATAAGAGAAAACTATAAATGAAAAATAGTACTGAAAATCTTTTTTAATAAGTACATGATTTAATTACTGTAAATTTTAAATTTTTTTTAAATTACTCATTCATTAATTAGCAAGTAATTAGTAGTTTAGAGATCTAAACAATTTGATTTTTTTCCACAATAACGATGTGAGAGTTTACATTGATTTTGCTGCTACCAAATAACAGTTTAAGTAAAAATACTTCTTAATAAAAGAAGAGAACTTTATGACCATACATCATGTTTTATAAATAAATTCGTAAACACAACCCTCACATTATATAAATGAAATATTATACAAAGTGAAATATTTGTTGTGAAATATCGTTGAAATATTTATTTATTTCTGATGTAAAAAATACAATATTTGTTTATTAGTTAAAATTTTTATTTCATTAAAAAAACCGGATTTTTGAGGTACAATATTGTGAACACTTTTAAATCAGTACAATAAACATCAAAATCACTATAATATTTACTATATTCACTACCGGGCCTGATGGCCGAATGGCTAGCGCTCTGGCGTTCGGTACCACAGGTATCGGGTTCAAATCCCGCTTGCCGATGGGTGTTTGTAGGGGTTCGGAATCCACTTTAAGCCGTAAGTCCCGATCCCAATAGGATCGTAAAGCGCTGCAGGGGCATTGTTACTCCGCGTCCGTGGCTTACCATCAAGTTGCACGCCGCTGCACCCAAGTTGCACGCTGGGTAATGCAAAGTGAGTAACATCGGTGCAGAACTTATGGCGAAGATCACGGTCTATTTGCCAGCTGCATTAGAAGAAGATAATATTCACTATTTTTTTACAACAAATGATAGTAATTATTTTCATAGTTAAATATTACCGATCAAATTATACTTGAGTTGAGCATAAAAATAAAAAGGCTGAGAACTACCGATTAAATGAATGAATAATTTTGTTTTAGTAAAAACAAAATTTCAAAGAAAATAATTTTTTAAATTATTAACTTGACTTTTAAATATTGCTAAACAAACACAAAAAAATTCTAATATGCCTTTAAAAACATTTTATTTAAATATATTTTTTTTTTTTTAATTTCTTCGATCAAGTCCCTTAACTATAAATAGATTATGAATATATCTATGAATAATGAAAAATAACATACTGTGTATAATTTAGTAAAATACTGTACTGATTGTTATGCATAAATTAGAATATACATTTTTCTGACTCACAGTTTTCATGATATAGCAGGAGTATTATGTCTAGACGGTCTCGTCACATTCTAACTAACTTGACCTTGACTCAAGTAGATCAATTTACAATGTTACTGTACTGAATTTTGTATATTTGTCTAGTTTTTTAGGTTTTTTTTCCCCGTGTTTGACTTTTAAGTTATAATAAGCTTAACCAAAATTTATTTAAATATTATAATAGAGAAACGGAAATAACAAAGTGACTAATAGTTACTTCTAATACTTTTTCAATTCCTTCTATTAGCTCACACTCTCCCTATATATATCTTGTTCAAATTTTCAATTGTTAATAAAATACTTTTTATTCATCCACTCAAGTTCATACACATTTTTTTTTTTTTTTTTTAAATTGTAGTGGATGACACTTGATGTTAATACAGTTTTTTCAAATATTAAGTCAGTTATTAAATTTGGTACTTACGTATTAACGATACCTTGGCGACAGACTTGGCGGTTTTTAAGTGTCGCCAATCTAACAGCTACAGATTTGGCGGTTTTTAAGTGGCGCCAATCTAACAGCTGCAGATTTGCTGAGTTTTGACGCCATTTTGTAGTGCTACGAAAATGCGTATTTGGGATTTGCCAGAAATAGAACAAGATGCTATTTTATTTTTTCAGAAGGGAAATATTTTACCAAAACAACGAAAATGTCCCAATTCCCATGGCATGAAACTTTATTTTAGTAAACGTAAGTTTTGGAAATGCAATTTCTGTCAGTGTGCTTATCGTGTGGGACTTAGAAAAGACAACTGGTTTGAGGGAAGCAGAATTCCATTTTGTACAGCTTTGAGATTCATATACTGCTGGTGCGTGGAGTTGACGTCGATTAAATTTTTTGAAAGGCAACTTGATTTATCGGATAAAACTGTTATAGATTGGAACAATTACATGTGTGAATTATGTGTCTTGGATATGGAGAATAAACCAAAAAAGAAGGTAGGTGGACCAGATTGCATTGTGGAAATTGATGAAAGTGTTTTGAATTTTGAAAGCGTTTTGATTTTAAATGAAGTGTTTTATATATTTTATTATTTGGAATAAAAATTTTAAGCTTAGATTGGCGCCACTTAAAAATCGCCAAATCTGTAACTTCGGTTGGCACGTGTGCTCTTTATTGGCGCAACTGTCGCCAAGGTATCGTTAATACGTAAGTACCTTAAATTTAATTAATAATTTATATTTTTTTTAGATTTAAGTTGCATATATCTACCAATAGATGGCGCCAGATAAGCTTAAAAAATGATGACAATTATTTTTAAAGGACTTTCTGCAATATAGTGGAAAAAAAAGTAGGAATTGACTTTAATTTTTTTTTTATATATATATTACTTGTTACTAATGGCATCAAGTAGTAAATTATCCATTTTACAAGAAAATCCACAAATATTTGCCTTGTTTGTGGAATGTCGATAAAGACCATTGTGCCAAACAAAGTTGCTGTCAAGAAGAGAAATTCTAAGCATTTTTTTTTTCAATTAAAACAATAAAGTAAACCTAAATATTGGAGATTCCTCTCATTGCTGTTAGTGAGTGTTTAGGATACTACTAGATTAAAAAATCAAATTGTAGTGAAAATCGAAAGACTTTTTAAAGAATGGCAAAAGCTTAAAAATATCAAGGAAAATAAAACAAAATGCTCATAAGGCTTAAAACAGAAAGAAGAGAAGAGGTTTGGTTTTGCGCTCTACAGTCATATTTCATACTTTAGGCTCACGGGACTACAGTTTAAAGTTTTTCCAATAGGATCAAACCTTATTCAAAAGAAAAGAAAAAAATACTCTGCACGATTTTATTTTTATTCTTTCTGAAAAAGAAAAAAAATTTTTTTTTACTTTCTGAAAAACAAAAAGGGCAACCTGGTAAAATGTGAAATGTAGATAAAAAGAAGATGCAGGCAAAGTCTATTTTAAAAAAAAGGGGGAGGGGCTCGTTTTGAAAAAATGAAAGAGCATGAAAAAGAAAATAGAAAATTGCTATTTGGACAAATACAAAGTCCTTCGAATGGATAAGAAGATAAAAGTATCTCATTTGAAAAAGCGTGAAAAAGAAAACAGACCTTTTCTATTGTGATAATTACAAAATATTTCGGATGTAAAATGAAGATAAACGTGTCTTGTTTGAAAAAAACGTGAAAAAGAAAATCTGTGTCTTTGTCCGTGAGGCAACGGAAAATACAAAAATTACATTTGTTGGGTTTCGTTGTTGTCCTAGACATGAACATGCAAGATGTAGATGAATACGAAGTAAACAGAAACTTTGTTTGTATCTTCTCAAAATATTCATTTGTTAGTAGAAGCAGACAGATCCATTGTATAAAAGTCAAGGCAAAAAACAAATATTTCATTCATTAGAAATCGTAGTAATATCAAGAAACCATTGAAGAAAATGCAGAAAGGAAGAGGAAAACTATTCCAGCAGAAAAACTGTTGCATCCTCTCACTATTATTTTTTATTCAGTAGAGTCACACAAACATTGTAGAAATACTGATTTTTATATTTTACCAGATATATAGTCAACTAAATTTATAATGCTAGCAATTTTGCAAGAAAAGATTTGATTTCTAATTCCTATTGAATTTTGAAAATAACTTCCAAAGTGTTTTCTGAACTAGAAACTGGAAGGCTTTATTTGCATATTTCAACCAAGTTTTAATGTTTATCTGAGTCATCAAATACTCGAAAAGATTGTATTTGTAAAATAGTCTCTCAATCGGTATGGGTATCCGTTAGGCCGATTAGTAACATAGTAAATAATCGGTTTATTACACTTACTTGAATCAACAATTTTGCAACAAGGGAAAATTCCTATAGGTACATAGGCACTTGGAGTTAGTAATTCATCCTCGATTTCATCGTTATCATCAATAGTAATTATAATTGAACCAGCCTGACTCTTATCAATTGCAATTTCAGTAAAATCGAATTGAGGAGTATCAATAAATTTATCAGTATCTTCAACAAGCAACACATTGTTATGATAAATGAAAATTCGACAGCCCAATTTTTAAGGCTATAAATCAATACTTTAAATTATACTACTAATACTATTTATACTTATTTTATACCATATTTATACTTATAGCAAAATAATTTTCATAAATCAAACGCATAAAAGAAATGTACCAATACTCTCAACCAAACAGAAAAAGAAATAGCACTTACGGCTCTGGTCTCGCCCATAGTATTGTTTCAACGATTGTTTGAAGGCATCGTTTCAATAAGTTTTATTCCCATTGTTTAGAAACCATGTTCGGCCTGAATGGCCAAGTGTTTGGGGCCCGGGGACACAGGTTTCGTGTTCGAGTCTCGGATGCTTGTAGTGGTTCGGAATCCACTTTAAGCCGTAGGTTCCTGTCCAATATCCATGAGTAGATTACTCATTGGATGTCCGTCCTGCACTGCAGGACACTGAGGATTAGTCAAAACACAGAAATTATAGTTCTATTGTTTTTTTTAACCATATGCATCAATTACAACAATGCTCTTGCATTACGCAGACACATTAAACGTATGTAAAGTTTTAGCATATTTTTTTTTTCTTTTAGCATTTGGCAAAACATTTAAATTCTTAATACAGAGTTATTTTGGTATTAACCGCATACCATTAGCTAATGCAGCCCAAGATCAATCGCTAGTATTAATATACGCTGAAATTAATACGAGCAATCAATCGCTGTCCTGTGATTAATACGACAGTGCCAAAACAAATTAGCTAATGACATAATTTAAATTTAATAACACACACAGTGCCATTATCATTAATACAAGTACTAATCTTAAATTCATAAAAAGTCAATGAGATCATAATCAACTTCTTGCAATGTAGATGGTATTTTATAATCAACATTGAAATTGGGCTCTTTGATTTCTTTTTAAATAATCTTTAAGTGAACTTAAATGAATAGTTTATTTTAAAAACACACTTTTATTGAAGCCGTAATTTTTAAACAAAACACTCAGGCAAAACAAGCACAAAGTAATGTATAGATCACTAGCAAGAATGTAGCAGAGCCAATTATGTCAAGTTAACGAAGCAGAAATTTCAAGGAGTTGGCACTTTTCCTAGACCAAAAGAGAAAACAACACTTACAATATTTTTGACGTCCATAATTAATCAAAAAATATATCGCTATTTTCAAAGATAATATTCAAAGAGCACCTTTTTAATGTTCTAACAGTTGTTCTTCCAGTTGAAGAATTTTATTTGATGGCTGACTTAGTAACAACTCCTCGGAAAAACGAAGACAGTGATTTTGGATTTCAGGATCAACGATGTGAGATTGCTTGTTGATAATTTCATTGCATCAAACTCTACCATGGATATCACTACTTAACTAGCTACAGAGTCAATAATCCCTTGTTTTCTTAAATGTCTTCACATAGTTAATGTCTGATTATTGCAGACATCTGATTATTTAAATAATGGCGAAGAAGGATAATATTTATGTCCTGGCTTTACAGCAAATCTAGATTTTGAGAGGATCATGTTTTTGAAATTCCTATACCAGTGCATTAACAGAAAACAATATGAGTAGTTATTTTTTTTTATTACGAATATCTTGGCTTATTGTAGATAAGGAATCTAAATAATAAAAATAATAATAATTTATCTTCTCGAAAGTTAATCGTCGTATTTTCCATAGTTCACCTGCGTCTTATATATATATATATATATATATATATATATATATATATATATATATATATATATATATATATATATATATATATATATACATATATATATATATATATACATATATATATATATACACTCAAGAGCCAAAACATTATGACCACCTGTCAATAACGAGTTGGCCCACCTTTGGCGTGCAACACAGCTTCAACCCGCCTTGGCATGGATTAATACCACCACTTAATATCAGTTAAATACCACTTCCACCTGATCACGTGCCTTCCACGTCATCTAGGCAAGTTCATTGCAAAATGTAGGCGTGTGGTCATAATGTTTTGGCTCTTGAGTATATATAATATCAATTAAAATAAAATTTGTAGAACTAAAAGTAATATAAAAGAGGGCATAGTAGAATCATCACTAAAACAGTATTATATATTTTACATTCTGTCGAATTTCGATCAATACCGTCCTTTGGAGGTATAAGAATATATTGAATGTATTTTTTATTGTTGAATACCATGATGATTGAGGCATTACCCTTCCCAGAACAAATTACTCTTAAGTATTTCCCAAACGTGCACTCTTCGGTAATTTGTGTGCTTTCGCAGGGTGAACTCACAATGGATTCTCACTGGTGGGGGGGGGGTTTAAAATCCCAGAAACCCCTCTATCCCCATCAAACCTCCCTCAAAACATCCCACAGGTATGTAGGTTTATTTTAGGGAACAACTGAACAGCTTTGGCCAAGTTGCACCACACTATTTGTAATATTTAATGATAAAAGAGATTAAGATATCAATTTCCTAAAATCAATGAAAAACGGGGGTATTTCCCCAGTATTTACTTAAAATAGCTTGGAAATAAATTATCAATCTACTTGTAGATCGATTCATGGTTCAGTAATAATATGCGCAGCTAGTGTGCATGAGGGCACAGGTTAGTGGTTTGTTACAGTCACTGCTTTCAAAAATAAAGAGACTCGATTGTGATTGTGATAGCATATGTAAGTATCTCACATCGATAATCCAGTTTTGTGATAGGATTTTTCAATTTTTTCTCTCATGCGACATGCAAATGTGAAACATGTACCTCTAAAAATCCTCCCGAAAAGCACTGTCCTCTTTTCACAATACATAAGGGGAACACAAGGTCCACCGATGTTCAACAAAAAACATGTTCATGTCTCAAAGTTAAAAATAAAATATACTAATCGAATACAAATATACTAATCCAAAATTACATCTTTCTCATTATAATCCACATCATCATCATCATCATTAGATAAACTTCCCGCTGGCATGGATGTTACTTCTGAATCTATTGTTGACTCGGAGTTTGATGGAATATATGGTGGTTTTTAAATCTCTTCTTATTCAGCACTTTATTCCTTTTGTTATTTATTTTGTTTTTTCAAGTTAAATACTCTTTGTGGCTTGTACTAGATGTAACATTTGAGTGATTTTTCTGAAGAGTCACGAAGAGTCACAGTCACGAATAAACTGGCAAATTTTGAAGACTCAAATTTAAGATTCATTGTTGCAGGAGATTCGGTATATTAGATTTTGCGGAAGAAAGGGACTTAAATTTTTTTAATAATACTCAAAATAATATCAGTTATATTACAGTCAATCCTAATAGAAACCGAATGTTTTGATCAAACTATTGCGTTAGACATTATGAGCTTGTTTAATTATAATTAGATTGTCACTAGAGGTCGCCACTGCGAGGATAAGTAGAAAACGTTTTCTGTTTTGATAACAAGAGAGAACGTTTGGAGCCATTGATGGAGAAAACACGGTCTAGGACTGTGCGTTGCGAATGCTATTATTGAAGCCTAGTAAATCAATTGATTTGGGAAAGAAGCACTGGGTGTCATGTGTATTAAAGTATTGTACGCGTCAATTGTAAGTTTTACATAATTTTAAGTGAAATCATGTTTAATTCTTTGCCAGGAGCACATAATCTGAAAATCGTTAAAAAATATTCCAGCCGCTCAATTTTCAAAATTTTTTAATTGGAATCATGGTTGGGAATACTTCCAAGACGAGTTTATAACCGACGACAAAAATTATCATTGTAAAACAGTCAATCATCTGTCATTTATATAAAAGAATCTCTTAGGTTACTCATTTCCTCTAAAAAGAAAGCTTTAAATCTTATAATAAGTCAATAAATATTAAATAAATCTGTGACTGACTGCTGTGTGTAATCAAAAATATTTAATTATTATTATTAACAATAATAATTTTAAAATTAATAATAAATCTAACGCAACAAATATTATTTTTTTTTATTTCATATTCATATTTGTTAAAAATTTATCGAATATTAAATGCATTTCAATACGTGTTTTTTCTTTTGTTAACGAATATTTTTTTTTAAATTATTTATTGAAAAGGTTATTTCTTTTACGTTTTAATATATCAACTATATATATATATATCTGATTTCAGTGAGTGACAATATCCATTTTAAAAAATTGTAAGAATATTTCATAGAAGTAATTAATTAATTTCACAATTTTTTCTTTGAAAAAAAAATTTTATTTAGGGAGAGTAACTCAATTTTATTTGTGTAAGATTTTCGAAAACATCAAAGTAGTTTCTTAATATATTTTTAGATATTTTGCAATATATTTACTTTACAATTCATATTCAGTTTCTAAACTATTATATTACCAATAAAAAACAACATTCTTTGATTTATTATGATTAAATTATGCA
Organism: Caerostris darwini; assembly: GCA_021605075.1. NCBI lineage: Eukaryota > Metazoa > Arthropoda > Arachnida > Araneae > Araneidae > Caerostris > Caerostris darwini. Next base: position 272,396 of record BPLQ01005633.1, on the reverse strand, counting down.
ATATTAAATGTTTATCAATCAAAATATGAAGGGATGTTTTTACAAAATTTATTATTTTTTAAGATATTCGTAAGAAAAAAAATTTGAACATATAACGAATTGAAGATGAGTTTTTCAGTAGAGCGACAATTCATATTTACTTGCAAAATAATACACATTTTACAAAAAGTTAAATTTATATTTTAATAAATTCATTTACATTTTACAATTCCGTTCATCCGCTTAAGTCTGACTCAAAACATACGACTCAAGAATTTATTCAAAAATCAAAAAGCTGGGTAAACGTTAGGAGGATTTTTGATTAAAACCAACTTCTGCAAAATGTTTTAATTCATATTCCTGATAAATGCAGCTCTACACCCGGATTTACAAATATTTGCCAGGATAAAAAGTCATTATAAAAGTTTGAAAAGTTCCTACTTAAAATACTTTATTTTATAAGTGGTGCTGCCATCTATTGTACAATATGAAAAGTAAAATAAATCTTTTAAAAATGTAATTTGCTTTAAAAAATGCATACATCTGTTTGGGTAATAAAACTTTAAGAAATTTAAATAATGACTAGCGTATGAAATATGCAGTTCAGCCATGTACTGCAAATATTTTTTTTTACTTTTTTGAAAATAATCCAAATAAATTTTTTCAACTTATTCTTATTGTTGACTTCAGTAAAGTTTGTGAACAATATTTTAAATGTCTAAAATAATTATGCATAATTTTTATTTATAATACAAAATGTATCCAAGTTGAGTTTTTTAATACATATTATATCATTAACATAATTTATCTGCCAATGACCTGATAATTCGTTTGTTAATTAATCAGTGTTATGATAATTTTTATGTAAATCATGTTATACAAAATTATAACGGATTTTGTGAATTAAGTACCCGTATTTTAAATTAAACATCCTGAAGAATTTTAGAGGAATAATTTTTTCTGTCAATAATGCATTGAGTTCTTTGCATGATTCTTTATAAATTTAAAATCCCAGTGTTCTAATTATTTTTAAATTTTACCCTGAGCGTTATTGCTTACCTCCCAAAAATATACAAAAGTAGATAACACCATAATAATAATTTCACAATGTTCAACTTTGCCCGAATAGGAGATACTACTATTGTTGCTAATGCTGTGGATTTGGATTTTAAGCAATGTACTTATAGTTGCATTTTTACTTCCCATTTTTAAAATTCCTTTTGTCTGTCTGTGATTTTCAGATTTTATTTTCTTAAACAACCAATAGTAATACCTAATAGAAAACTCAATGTAGCTTACTTACATCATCCAATCAATGCTTTCCTCTACCGGATTTCTTGTTAGGAATCTTTAAAAATTGTTTGTTAGAAATCTTTATTAATAATCTTTATAAATTTCTTCGTTAGTAATCATTAAATTTTATTATCTTTACAAAAACTAGTACAGTTTCTACAGATTAATTCTGTTCATGACTTACTTAAACACATCAAAGAAGTCAATTATAAAATAATCAAATCGTCGAGACTCCAGATCATCTTCTTTTCAATATCTTATAATTTTAACATATACACAGTGCATTCAAAAAGTTCCAGAAATGATCGCATACAGATCATATAACATAGAGGATATACTTTCATTTAATATTGGGTCTCTACATAATTTTTTCCCGATTCAATACAATGCTTGGAACGAGTGTGTAACACCGTAAATGCCTTCTGAAACGCCTTCACTCGAGCACTATTGAGTTCCGTTGTTACAACTTCTTCAGTCCTCATCTATCTATGGCAAATAATTGATTGTCGTGGCCTATCATGGTCCAATTTTTTGTCAAAGCATTGTCATCAGAATTGATACTTGGTGTCTCGAATAAGATTCGTTGATAAAACTCCAAATTGAGAAGTAGACAAAAGGGGAAAAAAGTCGGCAAATGAAAGTTCGCTCTTCGAAATCAAAAGAAAAAAATGATCCTGGTCATTTTTTAACAGACGGGGTATCATTCATCGAAAATTTTATGATCAACAGTCCACTGTGAACGGGGCATTCTACAAAGATGTTATGGATCGGCTTTTTTAATGAGCCCTGGTCTGTTGCACAGTGGAAATTGGTGTCTCTACCAGACAATGCGCCGTCTCACAACATTATCCTTGTGCATCAATTTTTAACGAGAAGGCAGCTGGTCTGCATCAATTACCCCTTACCAAATATGGTCCCTCTGACTATTTTTTATACTTCCCATGTTGAAAATGAAGATGAAGGATCTGCGGTATGGGTTTATAGAAGAGATTGAATATGCTCTGTCATTGAAAATCACTGGTGTTGGAGTGAAAGAGCTCCAGAACGTGTTTACGGACATTTACACTCGTTCCAAGCCTTGTATTGAATTAAGAGGAGATTATGTAGAAACTTAATATCGAATGTAAGTATATTCTCTGTGTTTTATGGTTTGTATGAGATCTGTCTTGGAATCTGAGTTTTCGTATAAGTTTGTTCAGTCTTTTTCTTTTTTTTTTTATAAATTTTCCTATTATAGATGCTCGTCATATTTATTATGAACAATTCAATATTCAAATAGAGAATGAGAAATTTATAAATATTGATGAAGTTGGGGTAACTCGTTCAAGTTAATTACAAAATGAGAATCGATATTTAAAATACAACATTCCTTAGAACATAATAACGAAACATATAAATAAGTTATTTAGAAAAGTAATGCATTTGAAAAAGATAATTATATGTTATGTGTGGGCAAATTGAAATAGTTTTTAAATAATTTCTTTATCAAAACTTCCACCAGTAAAAATATATAAAACTTCCGAAGTAAAATTATATATTTCAAAATTATACATCCATTATCGATCATTTCAAACCAATATTATTTCCATTACTATAGAAAACTTCACCAGGAAAAACATGATGCCGTGCTTCCTCTGTAATATTTCCAATCAAGTTAATGTGAAATGTCATAAACAACCTAGATGTTTGAAACGTTAAAGGAACAGCAGAACAGATGAATATGAAGTAAAAACCAAAATTCTGGAAGTAAAATGCATAAATTGCTGCAGTAAAGGAAATGTAGTCTCTTGGCGGGGATCTCCAGCTTTCTCCAAATCTCAGATCAAGAAAAGGAAAGCCTCATCAAATGTTAGTCTTCTTCATAGATCACTATGCTCTGTTATAATGGTCACAACATCAAGATTACCACGCAAGCTGCCAGCGGCATTTCTCCAACCCATGCAATCTAGACCACTCAAGAAAATTCCACCCACATTTCATCAAGTTCATTGGACATTCTGGCTACAATTGCTCTACTAAAATAATTCAATCTCATCATGCAAGATTATTCTAAACTATATTCAACTTTTCATTTCAGCTGTTACCTATTATTCAAAGCATTGAAATTCCTTTAGACAAGTTAAATTTATTTAAAAAAACAAGTAATATAAAAAAAAAAATTTAAGTCAATTCCTATTTTTTTTTTTTTTTACTATATTGCAGAAAAAGTCCTTTACAAATAATTTACTTTCATTTTTTTAAGTTTATCTGGCGCCATCTATTGGTAGATATATGCAACTTACATCTAAAAAAAAACTAAAATTAATTAAATTTAATTACTGAATTAATATTTGAAAGAACTGTATTAACATCAAGTGTCATCCACTACTAGTTCAAAAAAAAATGTATTTGAACTTGAGTGGATGAATAAAAAGTATTTTATGAATGATTGAAAATTTGAACAAGATATATATAGGGAGAGTGTGAGCTTATAGAAGGAATTGAAACAAGCTTTTATTCTCATAGACCTCTTCCAAATACTCAATAATAGTTTAAATATTATTTTAGGGAATGCCAATAGTGGCTTAAAAAAGATTGAGTTTAATAATTTTATTATTCATATTCCACATTTAATGCGCTTTCAATAAACTTTTTTAAAATTCTAACAGAAAGTTCTATATTGCTAACTACAACTGTCTCAATAACGATAGGGACATTGCCCTTAAGGAACAAGCTACAGATGGAATTGCAATTCTTATTAAACGTTCTTTATACTACTATCGTGCTTTTGCCCCTCCCTTAAACTTAAGTCACTTTAATATCCCTAAATTTAAACAAGGAACTATTAAAACTGTTTATATTTATATTCCGACCACCTCAGACTCTACCCTCGTCATTCTTGATCAGAGAATATTAATCCAATGGGCCCGAATATCATTCTTTTCAGCCATTTCAATATTAATGTTTTTCGTCGTTAAAAACTTGTTCTTTTCTTATAGAATCTCTTTTAAATTTGATTTTTTTTTTATATATACCGTCAAGTGCTGTCAAAACTGACTGAAAAGTTTTAAATAATACGTTAAATTTTGATTCCGCAAAAACTGCATCTGCCTAATGTAGTTCACCCTAACGATCTTGGTCAAGAAATTAATAATTTTACTAATTATACTAGTAAGTCTTATAAAAATTAGTCTAAAATTATATTTTTTTAAACCAAGAATGGATCCCTCCAAACTTAAAACAGCTTATTAAAAATTGTAAAAAAGCAAAAAAGAAATGACAAAATTCTCATCCTGGTAATAAAACCATTCATAAACCATTCCATGCGTAGATTACATAAAAACATCTGATCAGCTTTTCAAAATTATTCAGTGGGTTTCAATTACTATTTATTATTGTGGGAAGAAAACTAATAGCCTTACACCCTAATGATGATTCTCTTAAAGATTTTTCTATAACATTTAAAACAATCGAAATAAAGTAGCTTACCTTAATGGGCCGGTTATACCGCAATGATAAAGAAAATGCTGAAGCGTTAGCAGTTAATTTATCTATTAACTTGCAAATCAATTTATTTTAAATGAATCTTGTAACAAAGTAATTGAAAAAACCAACCATGACAAGATACTCACTCAAATTTTTATCTTAACTACTATAAAGAAAAAGTTATCGATACTAAATCTTCTGAGATGACACTTTTAGTTAAATGCATTATCAAAAACGCTTCGGATCCTGATGAAATTACAAATAAAATTATCAAAAATTTCCACCTATCATTGTCATTCTATTATATCAGCTTATTGACAAAATTCAGGATTTAAAATACTTTCCGATAATTTGGAAAATTGCTGTCGTCATCTCGATTTTTAAATCCGGAAAGATCTTACCAATCCAGACAGATTCCTCTCCACTATTAGCAAAATAGTAGAAACTATTATTATCTATAAACTTAATCAGTTCGTTTGAATTCAAAACATCATAAACTCAGAGCAATTTGAATTCCGGAAAAACCTATCCAGTACACACTAACTTCTCCGTACTACTGAATACATTACTGCAGCTTTTCAGAACTAATCCTAAATTCTTCACAGTAATCTTTGCCGAGGGCATCGCTAATCTTTACTCCAATAAAAATCCCATATTTCTTGTTCGTATCCTTACTGATCATTTGAAAGTACTGAACTTGTTTGACAAATGGAAGTTTGAACTTGATGTTGAAAAAATTAAGTTATTCCTGTTCTCAAAAGGCAGTAAATAAAAAAAAAACTTAAAAAACCCTACTACTATGCTTAAAAAACAAATTCTTATTTAGAATGACAGTATCAAATATTCAGGAAACTTATTCGATCATCATCTTATTTGAGAAAAGCAGATTTCTTACACTATACAAAACTACCTCAATTGTATCCGTAAAATTTACCTTCTGAATAATCGTCACTGTTCTATGAGCAGAGAAAATGAGCTTCTTTTATACACAGCAGTACTTAACAGTTTTATCACTAAGGTTCATTTATAAAAACTTTAAATAATTTTTTATAAAACCTTCTAAATAATCTTTTTTATGTAAGGTTTTATATATTATTTATGTAACTTTGTCAAATAAGATTTTAAATAAGTTTATTTTATACACAAAGCAAGTACTGTTATCACTTAAGCTTGCCCTTTTGGGGACTTCACAGCAGACTCTAATTTTAAAAAACCTACAAAACAAAATCTTCCTACAAATTACAACTGCTAAGTTCTGCATGAGAAATGTAGAACAACACAAAGCTGTTCTACATTTCTCATGCTAAATGTACTTTTTTCTCATGCTAAAAGTACATTTCACATAAATTCTTTAATAGCTTTGTTGATCACGAGAATATTGCAATTCAAAACACAATTATTACATTGCACATTGAAACATGAAAAGGCCTCACAAAACTTAACTTTAATTTTTGAAATTTTTGTATTTGTTTAAATTTACGATTTCTTTAAAAATATTTTCTGATTAATTATTTTATTCTGGGCAACTGATAATATTTTTTTTCAACATTTCTAAGTCTGCAATTACAGGAAATGAAGCCTTTCTAGTCTAGTAAGCTCTCCAAAATTAACAACTTGAACTTATATTGCTGCATATTTTTCAGAAAAAAAAAATTAAATTTATTTTATCGTTACAGTGTTTCATTTCAATACCAGAACACAATTTTTACAAATTGTTTTGACATTTTTCTGGTTTAGTCATCATTGTTGAATAAAGATGTCGAGTGCCTGAACGCGAAGCGTTCATCTACTCAATGGTATGTGAAGGCAGTAGGAAAGAAAAGTCATGATAAATATACTCATGTTTGTGAAAATTGCAACACCATAAAGGACTTACGCGAGTGAGCTGAAATTTTCAGGTAATGCAAATTAGCGCATGATATGCAAATGATTAGAATTTCAAATCCGTAGCGCATGCGTATGCTGAGCAGCGCCCTCTGAACGGCGGATGAATCTGAATAAATAGACGGCTGTAGCGAGGTGTGTAGTGTTATCGGTGGTTATCTGCTAGTGGTAAACGTTAGATCAATCGTTACTTATGCCTCTTCGACGAAAGAGATCAAGATTTGAACAACTTACAGAGTTTGAACGGGGAGAATCATCGGCCTTCGTGAAGCTGGATTGTCTTATCGTGCAGTAGCCGCTCGTGTGCAGCGTAACAGCAGCACAGTGATGCGTCTTTGGAAGCAGTGGACGGACGAGTGTCGGACAACTAGGAAATCCGGGTGGGGACCCCGAAATGGGACGTCAGCTAGCGATGATAGACACCTGGTCCGCATTTCGCTGATGGACCGTACAGCTTCCTCTAGACAATTGGCAGCACAGTGGTCAACAGCTACAGGTGTTTCCTTGTGTACTTCATCAATTCGTAGACGTCTGCTGCAGCGTGGACTGCGCGCAAGGACTCCTTTATACAGGATCCCTCTCACGCTAAACCATCGCCACCTGCGGCTACAATGGACCGCTCAGCATAGAGACTGGTGCTGATTGGCATCATGTCGTGTTTTTAGACGAATCCCGCTTTAATTTGGGGTACCACGATGGCCGCATTCGTGTCAGACGCTAAGCCGGCGAACGCCACCTTCCGGAGTGCATTATCGAACGCCACAGTGGACGAACACCCGGAGTTATGGTCTGGGGTGCCATAGCATATCATGGACGATCTCAATTGCTAAGAATTACGGGCAATCTGAACAGCAACCGGTACATCAGTGAAGTTCTACAGCCCCAAGCTATTCCCTTCCTTCAAAGCTTGCCAGGCGCTGTATTTCAACAGGACAATGCCCGCTCTCATATCGCTAGGACTGTTCAATCCTTCTTTGCAACGCGGCAGGTACAGCTTCTTCCTTGGCCTGCGTATTCCCCGGATATGTCGCCGATTGACATGTGTGGGATTTCGTTGGTCGGCGTCTCGCTCGTGATCCTCGTCCTGTTGCTTCTGCAGACGAACTTTGGGGGCGCATACAAACAATATGGAATGTTCTTCCTCAGGCAGACATTCAAAATTTGTTTGACTCCATGCCACGTCGTGTAGCAGCAGTTATTGCGGCGCGTATTGGCTACACAAAATACTGATTCCGATCTCTTTTTATTGTTTGTTTGCTTTGAACATTTAATAATTTATTTGTACCACTACCACTCAACTGTGTGTTAAATTTCATTCAATTATGACGATTCCTTCATGGTGTTGCAATTTTCACAAACATGAGTTTAGATAATAGTAATCGTATAATTTGAGGGAAAAAAAGGAGAAAGTAAGAAAAATGTAAATCATCGGTGATGAAAACGTAACAAGAAATTTATGATCAGTAAATATGCGTTGACGTAAAATATCTAAAAAGCGATAAGTGAGCAGGAAATTATGCTGGTTTGAGGCTTCGATCCCATTTAGAAGTAGAGAAAGGATACTTGTATTTTCCATTCAATTGCGTAAATATAGTTTATGCCTTGATGAGAGGGTTTTCGTGAGTAGCAATGGTATTTAAAAAATTTCTAGAAAGTTTTGTAATATAGTTGTCAATAGAATCAATTTTTAAATCTCGATGAATTGTAGAGTAGCGGACAAACCAGGGTGCACCAGTGATGATACGAAGAAGTTTGTTTTGAATAATTTGTAAAGATTTATTGTTAGATTGGGGCAGAATAGGTAAGAATAGGCCTAAGAACTTGTTTGTAGAGAAGAAGTTTGTTTGACAAAGTTAATTTAGAAAATTTATTAATGAGTGGAAGAGTGAGATAAAATTTTTTCCAACATTTGTCTTTGATTTTTTGAATATGAACTCGAAACGTAAGTTTATTGTCTATAATTAGGCCGAGATATTTAATATTAGTTTCCCATTCAATTTGTTGATCAAAAAGGGAAAGATTAATAGATGGTTGTCTGGCGTGTCCTTTTCGGAAAATGATGGCTTGAGATTTAGAAACATTAATTGCGATGCGCCATTTAGTTAGCCAATCCTCTAGGATATTCAGAAAATTTTGAAGGGTATTGATGACATAAAGAATAGAAGCACCTTGGGCAAGAGCAACAGAATCGTCAGCAAATAGGCAAGTGGAAATGTTTCTGCATTGAGGAAAGTCGTAGGTAAAGATATTGTAGAGAATAGGACTGAGCACGCTTCCTTGATGTGTACCAGCACTAATACGACCGATTGTGGAGAATTCATTATGAAGTCGAACTTGAAAGGTTCTATTTTTAAGATAATGTAATGATAAATGTGATCCAAGTTGGAAATTGAAGTTTGATCATTTTGTAGATCAGTCCATCGTGCCACAGTCGATCGAAAGCTTTTTTGACATCTAGAAAGACACCTCCTGTAAAAAATTTATATTTATATCCTTCAGTGATGATATTGCTTACACGTAGAAGTTGATGACAAATTGAATGATGTTGACGGAATCCAAATTGTTCTACTGGAATTATGGAATTTTTATCGCAAAAAGAAGTAATATGTTTCACTAAGAGTTTTTCGTAAAGTTTTCCTACACAGCTAAGGAGACTGATGGGCCGATAATTTTGAGGAAATTTCCTATTTTGTTTACCAGGTTTAGGGAACATGATGATATTTGCTTTTTTCCAGATAGGAGGAAGTAGTGATATTTAGTACAGCTATTGTAGATTTTTGCAAGATGAGTAATGACATTAAGGGGGAGACACATTAAGGCTTTATTTGGAATGTTGTCAGGTCCAGAAGATTTCCGAATGTTGAGATTCTTGATTAAGTTAATTATGTCAGATGGAGAAAAAGAAATATTGTTATGATAATTGTGATGATCAGCTAGAAAGGAAGTGTGGCGGCTTTGTAAAGGTTGCGTAGTGTTATTAAAATCCAGACGGCAAATAAAGAAAGACGATAATCAATTTTCACATTTCCTACATCTTTATTCCATTTCTAACGCCAACTGCGTTCTGTTTTTATTCTAGCGGGAAAATTCCCTTTTTAACAGTGAAAGTAGAAGTTGTTCAATTCTTACTCCATTTTACATCAATAGGTGTCGCTACATCACTCCCCTACCAGTAACAAAGTTACGTTACTGTGAAAATGGTAGAAGAATTAATATATCTATACAAATAATAGCGAACAAATACACATTGATACAAATTTAAATTGCACAAAATAATTACAAATTCAATTACATATAAACATTTGCATACAATAAATCAAGTTAATTTTTAAAATGGACATGGATGAATTATAATTTTGAAGAAAAGTCAATAATGTCATCGAAACGAACAGGAAGTTTTACTTGTCTTCCACAACGTGTTGTTGTGTTTGGTTGTGCAACTTGCTGACTTGGTATAAATGTTTGCTCATTCGGCACAGATGTATGATCATTTGATGACGTTGGATTAAGAAGTTCATTAGGTTGTAACACATATGCCGGTTTTAATCTATCCACGGAAATATTAACTTGTTTATTTTTAATTGATAGAAGAAAGTTTTTCGGGGATCTTTGCAATACCAAATAGGGTCCTTCATATGGGGTTCTAAAGGTTTTTTAACTCTGTCAATTCGCAGAAACGCATGTGAGAATGTGTACAAATCTTTTGGAATGAAGATCTTTTGTTTACATTTGTTTTTGGATTGGTATGGTTTTAAGTCGGCCATCTGTTTTCGGAGATTGCTTACAAAATTATCATCAGATATTGGCAATCTGGATTCTTCGAAGAATTCGCCTGGTAATTTAATAGTTTTGCCATAAACCATTTCAGCTATTATATACTTACAGTCCTCATGTAGAGCAGCTCGCAAACCCATAAGAACCGTTGGTAATGTGTCCGTCCAACGAACATTGTTATGACATCTAATAGCTGATTTCAAGGTACGGTTAAGACGTTCAACTTTTCCATTACTCTGAGGATGGTAAGAAGACGTATGGTTTACTTTAACACCACATAGCGCAGCTAAACTTCGAAATAGTTCTGAAATAAATTGAGTGCCTCTGTCAGTAATAACACAAGTAGGTACACCAAATCGGGTAATCCAATGTTCATAAAAAGCTTTTGCTATACTTTCTGCAGTGATATTTGATAACGGTAGCACTTCCATCGAAGAGGTAAACCGATCAATACACGTCAAGCAGTATGTGTATCCATTAGAAGGTGAATAAGGTCCAATTAAATCTATATGAACGACACTAAATCTCTCATCTGGTGCTGGAAATTGTGAATATTCTGATTTTGTATGCTTAGTTATTTATTTTTCTGACAGTTGATGCAAGTTTGAGTCTACTGTTTAACATCTTTTTTCATATTTGGCCAAATGAATCTTTTAGTTATTCCTTTAACAGTAGTTCGAATTCCAGAATGAGCTAAACTGTGAATTGTATTAAATATTGTCATTCGAAAATTTTTTGGTATGAATGGTCTGACACTGGAAGTAGAGGTATCACAATACAAGGGCTTTCCTGATGGCAATTGGTGCTTTTTAAAATGCAATGATTTGGAATGTAATTTCAATTGTTGCAGTTCATCATCATTAATTTGTGCATCTGCTATCAAGTCATAATCGACAATAGGTGAATCAATGTCCTCAATTCTAGACAGTCTGTCTGCTACCACATTGTTTCGACCATGGTATAGGTTAGTAGAGAATTGTGAGATATATTGTAGGTGTCTTAGTTGTCTGGGGGAGGCTTTATCATTGTTTTGCTTAAAAGCGAATGTTAACGGCTTATGATCAGTATAAATATCGAAATCTCAACCTTCAAGTAAATGCTTAAAATGTTTAATGGATAAATATATACCCAAACGTTCACGGTCATAAACGCTGTAATTTTTCTGAGCATCATTAAGTTTTTTAGAAAAAAATGCAATTGGCTTCCATCCATTTGGCTCTTTTTGTTAAATAACTGATCCAATAGCCCAATTAGATGCATCTGTGAGAAGAGCCAGAGGGTAATCCGAGTTGGGATATGCCATTAACGCAATTTGAGCAACATCTTGTTTGCATTTTTCAAAACTTTGTCTAGTTTCATCGGGCCATGGTATTTTGCGTCGATCTTTTTTTGTAGATCCTTTCAAAAGTTCATGTAGAGGGGCTTGAGTTTTTGCGGCATTATTTATATAATTACGATAAAAATTGATCATTCCTAAGAAGGAACGTAATTCGTGCATAGTTTCTGGCAATGGATATTCTATGATAGCTTTGATTTTATGAGGTTGAGGTTGTGAACCTTCCGCAGATATTTGATAGCCTAAAAAATCTATTACAGGTACTCCCAAAACTGATTTGCTAATATTAATCCGTAGATCATATTTATCTAAACGCTGGAAAACTATTTTAAGATGTGAACGACGTTCTTCCTCGCAAGAAGAGGCGATCAACACATCATCTAAGTATGGAAACACAAAGTCTAGACCATAAAGAACTTCATTTATAAACCTTTGAAATGTTGCAGGGGCATTTTTGAGACCAAAACTCATCACATTGAATTGATAAAGTCCAAAAGGTGTGATGATGGCAGTTTTTGCCTTATCTTCATCTGCTACGGGAATGTGATAATATGCTTTAGTAATGTCAATTTTAGAAAATATAGTTTTATTAGTTAAAATATGTTGAAAATCCTGGATTCGAGGTATGTTATATCGATCAGGTATAGTTAAATCATTCAATCTTCTATAATCACCACACGGACGAAAAGAATCATCTTTCTTTGTTACTATATGTAAGGGACTTGCCCATTCTGAGCTAGATGGACTAATGATGTTATTGTCAGCATATATTTAAATTCTCTTTTAGCTATTTCCAACCGTTTTGGATCTAATTGTCTTGCATTACAAATTATGGGTTGTCCTTTAGTTACAATATGATGTTTTACATTATGTTTAACATTTGAATTAAGAAAATTTGGTTTTGTTATATTGGGATACATAGAAAATAAATCAGAATATTTACATAAGCTGCTCGTTGTATTTACACATTCATTAATAGAGATGGGTACAATGTCACCATAAACTGCAAGGTTAGCTACACCATCGATTAATCTTTTATGCTTTATATCAATTAATAAATTGAACTTATTTAAAAAATCTGCACCTAGTATAGGTTTACTAATTTTGGCCACAATAAACGGGAATTGAAATTCTCGGCGTAAACCCAGATAAAGATTTAAAATTTCTGTACCAAAAGTATCAATTGCAGTATTATTTGCAGCATATAATTTATACGTCACTAATAAATGTGTGTTTAGAAGTATAAGGAATAAGACTTACGTCCGCTCCACTGTCAACCAGAAAACGTAAACCCGTTTTTTGTCGTTGACAAATAGACGGTATTGACGGCAATATGTTGTATTTTCAGCAGCAGAGTCTGCCGTTTATTCTGTTGCTGATTCTGGTTTTCCAAAGGATTATTTTTCCATGCACATGGAGCTTTACATTTATCAGGAAAACATTTTTCTCGAAAACGAAAATGGTAATAACAGTATTTGCCAGAAGGATTATAATAGCGATTGCGAGACTTACTTCGATGAGAAGAAGAGTATCGACCTCGATTTCTTGGTTGGGAACGAGAGTTCCTTGTAACACTCAGTTTTTCAAGTTTATTATCCAAAGGTGCAATTTGTTGTCGTAAATCAGTTATGGCATCTGATCTTCATGAAATATTATTGCTTACGCAGTAAAGTTCTTGTTTTGGGTTGCATTTCAAGAATACAATCCGCCATTAATACCAGTTTCTCAATTCCTTCATCACTAACTAGTAATATATTCCGCACAGAATCAGGCATTTTTAGTAGAAATAATGTTGTTAGCACCTTATCAGTTATTCCATCAGTAGCCAGGTTTCTCATTTTTTGTAAAAGTTGACTGGGCTTAAGATCTCCCAAATCAAGTCCTGTCAGCAGTCTCTGAAGGCGCTTATTTTCGCTTTCTTTAAAAGTATTCAGCAAACGTTCTTTCGCAGCGGTATATTTTGTTCTATTATCATCACATATAATGTCCCACAAACTTTCAACAAATTTCGGTTCTAATTGCGAAACTAAGTAGTTGAATTTTGTATCCTCGGCTGTTATTCCACAAATTGAAAACTGTACTTCAACTTGAAAGAACCATATTTCAGGTTTTTCTGCCCAAAAAGGAGGTATTTTGACACTAAACCGCGCTACTTCATCTTTTTTCGCCGATCCATTAGTTTCAGTCATTTTGTAAATAATTCACGGTTTGCAAATAATTCACGGTTCACCAAGTATGTGGCGGCTGTGTAAAGGTTGCGTAGTGTTATTAAAATCCAGACGGCAAATAAAGAAAGACGATAATCAATTTTCACATTTACTATATCTTTATTCCATTTCTAACGCCAACTGCGTTCTGTTTTTATTCTAGCGGGAAAATTCCCTTTTTAACAGTGAAAGTAGAAGTTGTTCAATTCTTACTCCATTTTACATCACTAGGTGTCGCTACAGAAGTTACTGTATCTTCAAGAAGCTCAATTTGTGAGTAATCGCAAGGTTCAGTGTTTTCTTGAAAGGAGAGCTCAAGGTTTTCAGCAAAAGAGTTCACTTTATGAGAAGATGAGAATATAAGACCTGAGGATCCAAACAGTGGCGGAATTTTGAGATATTTTTTGGTAAAATGTTTGTTAATTTTGTAGAGAGAATTATCTTCTGGATTTATGCCTAATAAAAATTCATTCCATCTGTCATTTTTTAATTTGTGAATCATTTGCTTTATTTCTTTTTGAAGCTTGTTTATTCTGGTTTAGTAAATTATCGTGGAGGGAAAATATTGTTATATGGGAATCTGCTGAAACTACATATACTTTAACAAAAACTAAAAATTTAAAAAACATTAATATATTATTAAATAAAATTTGTTGGTTTGTTTTATATGTTAAATATTATGTTTACATTAAATTATAGTCCACAAAATTGAAAAATATAGTTACCTCGAAGATCTTGGTGCGATTCAAAAATGTCTTCAGTTAGAATTTCTGATAAGGCTTGAAGAATTTTTTTAGAATCCAAATTTCTTCCTAATCTTTTAGGATTCTTAACATTCAAACGACGTCTCTAACCACATTCTTATAATACTTGTAAAGTAAAAATAAATGTTTTGCAATTTATGGAATACCTGGAAATATTCTCTTTACTCAATTACATAATTAAATATAGCAGGCTAAGTTAACTGCAATTTTGACTCATATTAACCAACTTATTTGTTTACTGTTTTTAAAATTGCTAATATTTATTAATTTTTTTATTCTTAACAAAATTACTTTAAAATGAAATTTCATCAGCTTACTCGTAGCTTTTACCTTACAACGTATAGGCAATTCAACTGGAAATTTCCGTATCCCAAAGAATTGCAACCATCTCCACCAGAAAAAGAAGGTCCGTTTTTTGAACATTTTTATGTACAATATATACATATGCAATAAATGTTTTTGTTTGTTAATGAAGTAAAATATTTTTTCTGGAGCTTTATTCAATATTTTCTAAAGTAAAGCAATAAATTAAAATGTGATAGAAATTTTATAGGACTAAATTGAATCTTATTATTTTTCTACCTCTTTATTAATTGATGTTATACACTTATTTTTCTAAATTTTTATTTGCAGGCTTTCGAAATAATTAAAAAGAGAGAAAAAAACGAAATGTTTCATAATGTTGAATTCTATCTTTATAAACTTCACAAAATTTTCCTTTCTTGAAGAAGCTGAAAATTAAATTTTCATAATACTGATGAAAATAACAACGAAAATTAATAAAAAGTGACAAGAATGATTACAATTATAATTATTAAAATACAACTGAAATCGAAAACTTGATGTAATGCTATGATGATTAAATATATGATATGATGTTAAATATATGATATATATATGATGATTAAATTTGTATCATTTAATTACTTTATTTTGCCATTTAATTTATGTATATTTTTTTAGTAAAAATTCTCTTGTTAATTTTCCCCTCCTATTTTCTAAAGAGTGTTGTAGCCTTTACAATATATATAATTGATTGATATATTTACATTTTGATTAATTACTTTCCTTTGATTGTGATTTCTTGTGATTAATCTATGCAAAATGTAACTTAAAAAAATTATTATGAAAGTAAATGGATTTTGTAGAAGTGTTTTATTTTAAATCTTTCCCGTACCCCTTTCTAAATTATATTTCTTTGCAATATTTAGAAGTGGATGATTTCATTTTCACTGCTTAAGATTAAAATATTTTGTTTTTACAATCTTTCTGCACTTTTAAATTCTCTAATAATATATTTACATTTGTGTTTAAAAATTATCTTTTATGATATACTTAACCTATTTTTATTTGTATATACTTTTAAATTGCATGTCTTGAAAAAAAAAATGTTCTTTTTATGTATGAAGTTGTAGAGATAATTATCATTAAGATATATTTAATGTTGAGTTACCTTTATATCTGTAGATCTTGGATTTTTTTTTTTTATATATATATATATATATATTTAAAAAATTATTTTTAGCTATATTTTGTAATCCCTATATCTGAAAAAAAGTTAACATGCTCATGAGAAAAAAAAATTTTTTTTTTAAATCTCCATTCTTAATCCCTAGGTTTGAATTATGGATAAATTTAAAAATACTGTTTATTAAAAAGGATTCTGTATTTTATATATCGAAACCTATGACTTACTTTAATTTTAACTATCAACTAGATTGCTTATATCTTTAAAAACAATGGCTAGTAAAAAATTTTATTTTGCAAAGGAAATCTTTCGCCTTCCTTAACAGTTTGTAATTATTATTTTCCTATTTATCTTTTTGTTGATGATGTTGTTAATTTCTCAAAAATTTTACTTAAAAAAAAATCATTTCGTCACCTCTTTTTGAATATATATAACATTTTTTCTGAATATGTCATTCATATATTTTTAAAAAGTAATGGTTGAAATTAAAATTATTATTTTGCAACTAACGTAATAAAAAAAACTATTTGACAATTTCGCTAGATAAGTAGGCTGTAATTTATTTTCTAATTTTCCTCATTATTTGAATGATAAATTATACCTTATATAATTTGTAAAATTCAAAATTACAGGAATCAAATTTCATATATTCTTAAATCCTTCTTAAGCCTTGCAATGAAATTTTTAACTCTCAAAAACAATACTTAATTTTAGTCAATAACCTTTATGAATGATTTAATGTGCAAACGGTCCTATTTGCATATTTTTAACATATAAAAAGAATGTATCAAGTACCCTGTGTTTATACAACAAAGTATTATATGCAATGAGGTGGTGGTGTTTTTTTTTTAATTTGTTTTCTAAAAAAAAAGCAAAGGAATATTTTTCTTATGCAAATAAATAGTCTGAATTGTATGTTTATGAGATTATTCTATTTATCTTAATTTGTCTCTTAATTTATTTATTTCAGTTATTGATCCAAAAAATATTGCGAAAATAGATAATCCTCTTAGTGAAAATGACAAATTTAATAATGAATATATCAACAGAAATCCACGAAATTTGGAACAAATGCTTTTAGAAGTTAAACCAAATGGTTATCCTCTCGATGCACCTGATCGAGTATTTTGGAACAAGTATGTTGACATTCATTGCATTTCTTATTAGTAAGCTCTGGCATAAATAATTTTAACTTTTTATTCATATTATTTACTTTTTTAATATTACCAAAATTAATAAACTTTGTAAATCCGGTGTTTCCTTGATTTTCTTTTTAAATACTTTGCATAAGAGAGGGGGAAAAACTTGTCAATTATAAAAGTTATAGCAAATCATGTTTTTGTTTTTTTTGTTTTTTTTTATGTTTGCATTATTTAAAATAATATGTAGGCATATAATATATAATATGCTTACTTATTATAATTATATAGTGATTGCCTTTAATACTGTTGCAAATTAATGACAATTTTTCAGCTTTATTTATTATTATTTTTTTCCAAAATAAAAAATATTTAATTTATTTCTATTATTTTTTCAATTTATACATATTTTGTTTCATACAATTCATCAAAATGTGAACAGTTCACTCATTTTATGAAATTGGAGAATTTATCAAAATAATTGATTTATCAAATAAATCAGTATTTGGTATCCTTCTGGCTAGATTTATAAAATTTGGATTATCTGTATTAAATAACAATGTCTGATAACCTTACTTTATATCAAATTTCCCCTGTCATCAAGAAAATTATAAAAGTTCATTAAAAATTTATCAAGTGTCATTGTTTTTAATGCTATTTTTTTTTTTTTTTTTTCTTCTGTATTCTGTTGTTTGTTTATTTTCAGATTAATTTTTGAAAGAAGTACAAAACATATTGGAGCAAAAGTTGTACATCATACAGGATGCACTGTTGTTTCTGCATCAACAAAAGAGTGGGCCATAAGAAAGCACCTCACTAGGTATCATCTGTTCCAATTAATTTAATTAATTGTCCTTTTATAGTATTTATACTCATATGAAATTAAAGAGTAATTATGCAATTATTAAATTTATTATAAAATATTTTATTTATACATATAATTTTAAAAAATTAAAAGATGATTACAAACTCAAAAGTTTTTACATATAACATAAAGAATATTTCTCAAACAAAATATGGTGGAATCAAATATTTACTACATTTATATGGTTGAAAGCAGGTAATTTTTTTTACTAATATAGTTTCAGAAACTTTAATTTATTTTTAAAATATTTGATTATCATAATTTCCAATTATGAGTCAAATAATAAATTTTGAGAAAAAGAACTGAATCTCTCAATACTTTTTGTATTATTTACATCATAAATTCTAATTCTTTTATGAACTAAATTTAGTTGTTCACAATTTTTTATGAATATTAAACACATGTTGATAAAAGCAGACAATTCTTGGGAAAAACCTTTTTTTAATGTTATTTTACAATGAAAAAATGCAATTTTCAATTAACCAGTAGCAATTTTTGAATTTCATGCACCAGAAAAAAGATAATATACACAGACAAACATCGCTTGATTTATATTCTAAAATTTTTTTTAATGAAGCTGAAAATTAAATATACATTAAATAATAAAATTATTTTTTTATTATTATAACCAAATACACTAATATTATCATATAAGGAATTAGTTTTATATTTTAATTCAAGTAAATTATTTCACTTTAATGAACACTCCTTTCATTTTTTTAGCAATATTGATAAAACAGCTGTTTTTAATATTGCCCGTATTTTGGCCCAGAGATGTCTAGAAAGTGGCATTTATTTTGTTAGCAAAGAATTTACTGATAATGAATTAAAAACAAATAAGGTAAGAAATTTACATATTTTGTATTTAAATTTATTTTTACAATGAAATTGGTCATTTTTATACTTGTATAATATTTTCATGGTGTAATTTTTTAGAAATGTAATAATTTTGGAATTTATATTACTTGTTGATGCTTGATTAATGCTTCTTGCATTTTAGGTTCAACTCTTATTAAAAACTTTGGAAGAAAATGGTTTGAGAACTGAAGAATTAAGTGCTATTAGACCAAAAGATCATCATTATCTCTAGTTGTACATTTAAGGTTATTTTAAATTTTGTAAATATTTTCTGTCATGTGATACACATGTAAAATAAAAAAGACTTTTGTTGAATAATTTATTTATATTCAAATTGTTAACAAGTACATAAATGTAATAACAAATTCAGCATGCCAAATCAATAACAATATATTTCATATATTAAAATATTTTTTAAAAATCTCAAAACAATAACAAAAGTTTATAAATAATCTTAATTAATAATAACAGTACAATATAAAATAATTGTATGTTAACAGTTAAAATTTCCTATGATGAAAATATTAAAACTGGTTCAGGATAAGTCCTATGTTTTATTTTAAAATAAAATTAATACAATTTATTCCTTTAAAAGAAATTGTTTTAAACTAGATCTGAATTTAACAAGACTTAATTATCTCTTATAATATTGATAATCTAATTTCTTAATAAAATGAGAATTGTTTGGAAGTAAATTCATTCATCTATCTATTAATATATTTACTCTAAAAATCATAACATAATAATTGCAGGATTTAAATAATTGCTAATAAAATGTTTTTTTTTTAATTTGTTAAAAAATGGAAGATATTTTATAGATAAAATTAGTAAAACAAATCTTATTTTGTTCTACTTTCTTTTGTTAAAAATTTATTAATTATAGGTGCTATTATTTCAGGATTATTTAAATGTACAAAATGATTTCCATCAACATGTTCAAGAGTAAAACCTTCTAAATGTTTTGCATAAAAATCAAGAAATCTTGTAACTATTTCTGGTTCATCAGGTTGATAATATGGACTAGTTTTATTTGCAAGTATAACTAATAATTCGCATCTTAAATGAGACATGAATTGTTCATTAGCTTCATGGCTTCTCATACTTAAGTATTCTGTAGGTTTGAATCTTAAATCACGTGTAAATATGATGCCTTTCCCACAGGAAGATGGTTTGGATCCACGTTTCAATAATGCTCTTGCTCCTTCCTCACTTATTTCATTATGCATACCTTTCATCAATCTTTCAACTGCAGATTCTGGTTCATATACAGGAGGGGGATTCAATAATTTCTTCTCAATTTTCATAAATCTTGATATACCAGAAATTTTTACATCCAATACTAAATCTAATGGCGTAGACATTGGTTTAGCAATGTCAATCAAAACAACTTTGCTTACTAAATCAGGAAAAATAGATGAAAACATCAAAGCAAATGCACCACCTAAACTATGTCCCATTATATGAAATTTTTCCCACCCAAGAAAGTCAGCTACTCGCTTGAAATCAATCATTATACTCATATCTGTATACAATGTTCCAGGTGGTATATGTGAAGATCTGCCTTGGCCAGGTGCATCAATTGCAACAAAATAAAATTTATCAGAAAGTAAAGGTATTAACCTATCAAATGTCCCACAATTATCCAACCAACCATGGAATGCTAAAACAGGATAAGCCTTTTCATTTCCCCAAGCTTTGGCTGCTATTTTGCCATAAGGTACAGGAATTTCTATTTCTTTCACATTGTGCACGTTATGAACAGAAAAGTTTCTGAGAAGATGATATCTTTGGTATCTGAAAAGATTAAGATCAGAAGAATCAAGTTTACAGTATATTTTATAACAAAAAAAATGATCACTTAAAATTAATTTTTACATATAAAAGACTATTAAATATCAATAAACATTTTCAGTTACTATAAAAATAATTATTTACTATTATATTTATAAATACTTGTATCTAAATTTATCTCAATTTCCATAAATATATTATAAATTAAATATATAAAACAATGTAACGTGTCAAAAGATTTTAAGATAAATTTTACAAACTGGGCAAACAAATCATATAAAAAAAACATGAAATGGCACAGTAGAAATATTAAGAAAAGTGCTCATAAAATATACTATAGATTTGATACATCAACAACTTAAAATCATAATGCAAATGTTAGTTACAATTGTTTAGCGTATTAAAGTACATATTTAAAATTCTTCACGATGAAAATCAATGCATGAATAGCTAAATGTATTCAGCAATTTTAATTTACATTTCAATAGCACATTCTAATGGCAAAATATTCAGGTTTTGATATATGACCTACCTTTAAAAGTCTTTTTTTTTTAAACCTTTTTAACTAATAAATATTTATTTTTCTCAAAAGAAAATTTTTTTTTATCTGTTTATTTTATAATTATTACATTAAAATATTAAGTTGCATCTAATATTTTTTATTCTAATAATTAATAATTGTCATATTTTTAATGAATTATGATCTTGCAATAGATCGGTTTATGTAAAACATAAGCCAAATATCACTTTGATATTTTCTTTATCCTTAGCACATTTTTCAATGTTAGCTTATGGTCAATTTGACCTTCTTTCAAAATAACATTCAATTAAAAACCAATTCATTAAACTAAAATAATAAGTTCTAACAATTTAATGTAATATTTATCATATACTAAATATGAATTTGATCTGCTCACTTTTTTGAATTATGATTAGGTTTTAATGGAAGCTGAATAATATACTAATTTGCTATCGATGAGAATATTCACAAGAAGGTAATGCAGCCTTTGTTCTTACATTCTGTAATATAAACTATATAATATTTAAATTATAATTATTATAATAATTAATATTTAAACTATATAAATTTTGGATGTATTTTATTCTAAAATGAAAGAAAATATTTTTTCTTATTAACTTTTCAGACTTTAAGAATTCATTTTACTGGAGATATGAAATTATATTTATTGATTCACTATTCATTCCTTATCAAAATATTACATCATTTTATTAAGAAATCTTTTTAAACTATGAATTGGATAACTAGAAATGAAGTAATTGACGTACATAAGTTTCAAATATTGAAATCAAGCAGAAGTATTGTAGGTTTGCAAGCTTAGTCATGTCTTACATTAATTGGTGTGCCTGTAGATATTAACTATAGATAAAAAGTAATATTTATATTTTTATATGTATATTTATTACTTCAAAACTTTATGGGAAATATTTTGTTTCAGAATCCATTTTTCAGTTCAATTTAATACACATAATAAAAATAATTATTTGTCATGAAATTAAAAAAGAAACTTAATTTTTGTAACAAAATGGAATTAATGTAATAAATGCATTCGTGTTAATATTTAATGTTATACTTAAGTTTTAAGAATAAGGGTTTAAGAGCAAGAGAGAAGAGTTGGCAAAAAAAATTCGCGAACTGAATTTTTTACACTGATTTTCCAACTATTTATCATAATTTTTATCTAATATGATCTTTACTAATGGATTTAGATTTTCCTTGTTTTATTGAACTTATAAACACAGTTTTTACACTGACAAAACATTTATTACAAATTTAATGGTATAAGATATCTTTCAACGTAAAAGATATCTTTAAACTCAAAAAATATATAACTAATATCTTTATACTATCTCTTACAAAATAATATATAGCCTATTAAATTAACAGGTATCCAAGTATTATAGAATAGTTTAAGACAAGTAAAAGAAAATTGTACAGTTTAATGACAAACCAATTTTCATATAATTCCCTGCCATCCTCTCCCAGTTTTTTATTTTTTTTTTTTTTTTTTTTTTCAAAATTCTAATTCATCAGCCAATACAATTTCTATAAAAATAACACTACATAAGTTTCCAGAATTTTGAAAAAAAATATTAATTATTTTTATGGAAGAGTCATATTTTAATACTGAATCCTTCAAAACTTCTCCTGACCTCAAGTTTAAAGTAAAAATCAGACGAAAGCTAGCATTTAGTGCTACAAAGATAACCAGTAGACAATTTATCAGGTTAAATCTATATGATGATCCAATGTGAAAAGGCTGTAAAATTAATAATTGAAGTTGATTTGAAATGCCACACAATTGAATCTAACGATTAAATTAGTTTAGCTATAGAATTTCAGTTACACTTGACATATAGATGAAGTTTTACATACGAAATTTATTGATTGATGAGCAAAGACATTGAATGCACCACTTCTAAAGAATAAAATTTTAATAATTTTTAAACTGCATTATATCATATGATATATATTTGTTTATTTATACTATATAAAATAATTCATAAACACATCCTTATTTAAATATCTTTCTTCATAGTTTAAAAATGTAAATATATTTTAATAAATTGGTACCAACATATCAGCTCCTTTATGAGACTTTGGTGTCTGTAAAATTGAATTCAAAACCCTGCCCATACCTCTAGCAGAATGAATCATTGTTGTGGATAAAATTTACAAGAAGATGAACACAAATATAGTAGTTTTTTTATGAACAGTGACAAGCAAAGCCTTGTCTGCTATGATGGATGAATTTTAAGGAGCTTATTTTCCTCAATTACCTAGTTGTTTTTAAAAGGAAAATGTAAACAATGCCAAATAATAATAATAATAATAAATTTTTTTTTTTTTTTTTTTTTTTTGGTTTAAAAATTTTTAATGTCGTCAAAAATTTTAAGAAAAAAAGAGAAAAAAAATTATTCTGAAAGTGGTTTTGATTTATTTTATGTTTTTAAATTCACATTTTTCTTTTAATGTTACTAAATCAGAAAAATATTTAATATTACAATGTTTATCAAATTATTATATCCTTTTAACTTTTTTCCACTTATAGGAGAATAGATGTCTTTTTTGGTTGTTTTTTGTATTTTATTTTTATTAAATTAAATTTAAGATTATTATTTTGTTTTTTTCTTTATCTGCTTTGATGACTTTTGCGACTTTTACCTTTGGTGACTTTTGCGATAACCGTAACTGAAATCGAATTCGCTTTTGCATCACCGCCATTGTCTGTTAGCATTTGTAGTGTTCTCTGAATATTTATTGTTTTAAATATCATTTCATCGCTTCATCATGATGTCAATGGGTGGAGCTCCAATTTTAGTTCTTAGTCAAAATACTTCACGGGAATCGGGCCGAAAAGTACAGATCCAGAATGTACATTCAGCAAAATCGGTCTCAGATGTCATTCGCACGTGCCTTGGTCCCAGAGCGATGTTAAAAATGCTTTTGGATCCTATGGGTGGTGTCGTCTTGACCAATGATGGAAATTGTATTTTGCGTGAAATTACAGCCCAACATCCAGCTGCGAAAACTATGATTGAAATCAGCCGTACTCAAGATGAAGAAGTGGGAGATGGTACAACATCTGTGATTGTATTAGCCGGTGAATTGCTACAGAAGTCTTTACCTTTCTTAGAAGATAATGTTCACCCTACAGTTATTATCAATGGATACCGTTCAGCTTTAGAAGATGCTATTAACATTCTTCACACTCAAATTGCTGCTCCTATTGATGTTGATAATACTGATGATATGTTAAAGATCATCATGGGTTGTCTGAAAACAAAAGTAATGGGCAATTGGGGTGAAAAAGCTTGTCAGATTGCACTTGATGCTGTTAGAACAGTGCAATTTGAAGTCAATGGTCGTACAGAAATTGACATCAAGCGTTATGCAAAAGTAGAAAAGATCCCTGGTGGAAGTATTGAAGATTCCAGAGTGCTAGATGGTGTCATGTTGAATAAGGATGTCACCCATGCAAAAATGCGACGGTATATAAAGAATCCACGAATCATGTTGCTGGATTGTAACTTGGAATATAAGAAAGGAGAAAGTCAGACGGAAATTGAAATTTCAAAGGAAGAGGATTTTACAAAAATCTTGCAGTTGGAGGAGAAATATATTCAAGATTTGTGTGCAGACATCATAAGGTTCAAACCAGATGTAGTTTTTACTGAAAAGGGAGTAAGTGATTTGGCTCAACACTATCTTGTGAAAGCTAATATTACTGCTATCAGAAGAGTCCGTAAAACGGACAACAACAGAATTTCTCGTGCATGTGGTGCTACAATTGTTAGCAGGGTTGATGAGTTAAAAGAAGAAGATATTGGTACCAATGCTGGTTTATTCAAGATCGAGAAGATAGGTGATGAATATTTCTGCTTTGTAGTGGAATGTGAAAATCCTAAAGCTTGCACAATTCTTCTTCGTGGTGCTAGCAAGGACATTCTCTCTAGTATCGAACGCAGTCTCCAAGATGCAATGTGTGTAGCTCGCAATGTTATGTTAGATCCTAATCTTGTACCTGGAGGTGGTGCAGTAGAAATGGCTGTTAGCCAAAGATTAATTGAAAAATCAAAAAGTATGACAGGGATTACCCAAAAGCCTTATGCAGCTATGGCAACAGCACTCGAAGTAATTCCTCGTACTTTGATTCAAAATTGTGGTGGAGGTATAATCAGGGCACTCACTGCTCTTCGTGCTAAACATGCAACACCTGGTAACATCAGCTGGGGTATTGATGGAGGTACTGGCCAGCTAGTGGATATGAAGAATTATGGCATCTGGGAACCTTTGGCTGTGAAATTGCAAACTTATAAAACTGCAGTTGAAACTGCTATTATGTTATTGCGCATTGATGATATCCTGTCCGGAATTAAGAAAAAAGAAGATACACCTCAAATTAGCCATAGTCAAGAACCATCAGAAGAAGCTATGAAGGAATAGATGAGAACTTGAAAGTTCGATGCTTACTTAATATAATAAACTTTTACTACTATTTTGCTGTGATGGATAAATAAAGATCTTGCTTAAGCTCTGTATCACTTCAGATCACTTTGTTGGAAACTTAAAAACTTCAGTTTAATTAATATAAGTATTAGCTTTTAATATTATAATTTTATTAACATATTTTGTCTCTACTTTTGTGAATTGATTTTTTTTTATATTCTTACATGAATTCTTAACTAAGTTTTTTTTTCATGTTTAACTTTTTTTTTGATATTTCATATACATTTTTTTTTTTCTTCTTTTCTGAAAATAAATTTAAATATGGATAAAAAAATTTTCAATTTTTGTTGTTTTAAAGTGAATGGTATGTCAAATTTTTGTCTGGTATTCTATTCCTTATAAAATGCTTACTATTGGATGTAACAATTACCAATAACATCATTAAAAAATTATTTGATTGGTATTTCTAGTACTTTCTTTTTTTTTATTATTATTATTATTGAATTTTCTATTAAAATTTTTTACGTTTATTGGAGGGTGCTTTTTCTTATTCTTAAAGAATAATAATAAAAGTTATTTAATTTTTAAAATCTTTAAATTGTAATAGATCCTCCTGCTGATTTGTCACATTTTATTTTTTACTAAATTAAATATTATATTTCCATCCTAAGGTAGGCTTTGATGAAATTATATAAATATTATATATTCATTAAAAAATGTCATTATCTGGAAATTAAATGAGATGAAGAAACAAAAACAGTGTTGAAACTAATACCATATAATTCTATGCATGATGAGAGGTGAAGCTTGTTATTACTATTGCTTATCATTATTATTATAATAAAATAAGCTTTATAATATAGATAATTTGAGAAAAATATACAAAATAGAAGCAGGAAATTTGGCTGCCAGGTCAGTATCAAACTATAAGTCGTGTTCTGATTTAAATGCATCCTAATAATGAAATATTTGATTATTTTTGTGACAGAATTTAAAGAAAAATATAAAAAGGTGGTGTTTTCATGAAACAAAAAAAAATTATTGAAAAAAACATGACAAAGGTATTTGGAAATTTAAGGAATATGATTTTTTATAGATTAAAAAATTGGTTACAGAATTTTAAGGAAAAACAGAAAATGCTGGAAAGGACAATAACAAATTTAATGGATTTTCCCTATATAAAAATTAATCCATGCGATAACTGTACAAAAAATTTTAATTTAATGTCTTGATTCCTTGAAATAAAAATTATTATTTTCTGCCATGTTTCTAAAGGTATTGGTAAGTATGCAAAATTAAAAAGTATCTGACTGATTGCAATTAAATCAATGAAAAAAGAACCCTTTCTTTACCCCCATCCTGTTTTGTATGTAACTGCCTCCAGTATGTGATGCCAGAAAATTGTAAAACTTTTAAAAAGCTACTGTATCCAAAAAGTAAAACCAATTTTCAATTTAAAATTCCTGGGGCTTATGGAATTTTTTTTTTTTCCTTTTTTAGGTTGCTGGCACTGTCCTTGAAATCTGTGTGAAATTTCACGTCAAAATATTCATTAGTGTTTGAGTTATGCTTGGCTTTGTGAGACACTAAAACTGATTCCAGCGATTTTTGAAATGTCTGAATTAATTGAGCAGAGAACTTGCATTCAATTTTGTTTGCGGAAACATATAGAATGTTGTAGAAGGCTTTCGGCGTGCATTCCTATATCGGAAAGAAATGTTTAGAAGTGGTATAAACAGTTCAAAGAAGGCAGAGACTGAAGCTCGCGTCCAAACAATTAAAAATTTGGTGCTTGCAAACCATCAATTTACAATTAGAGACCTTGCTGATGTTGGAATTTCAAAAGGATCAATCAATTCTGTTTTGGACCTCAAACGCTTCCAATCTCGATTGGTACAGAAAACACTGAATGTGCCAGCTCACACTGCATTGATACTTTGTGACTTTTTAGCCAAAAATGAAACCCATATCGTTCCATAACCACCGTATTCATACGTGCGACTTCTGGCTATTCCCTAAACTCAAAAGACCACTCCATGGACACCGTTTTGAGTTGATTGAAGAGATTTAACGTGAATCACTGCACACTTTGAAGGCCATCCCTACCTATGATTGTTTAGCATGCATTGAGGATTGGAAAAAAAAGTTGCCATAAGTGCATTGTGTCTTGAGGGAATTACTTCGAAGGCAATGAAATAAATTTGGAAGAATAATTAGTTTTTGAAAAAAAAAATTAATCTTACTTTTGGGTCACAGTAGTAAATGCGATTGACTTGCATACCAAATTATCCTCTTGAGGATGTAGATAATGGAACCCTTCATAGCCTCTTGTCCCTAATCTGGTCATCATAAATAATTGGAGGAGTGAATTTTAAGCAAAGAGAAATCTGGGTTACCATACTAGGTGATGGAAAAATAAGTTGCCAAATTCCTATGTCTCCTAAACTATGATTTGATCAAACTTAATTTTTAATTGAGCCTTCCCATTACCTATAAAGCTAATAATTCCAATTAAAATAGTACAAGTAAAATAATTGCCACTAATGGGTGGTATATTTATTATCTTTAAAATATATATATATATTTCTTTTTCTCCTTGTTTCATATTTTAGAATATAACTAAATGTTGTATAGTTTTGATATTTTTTTTTATTTTTAGTATATTATTAATGGGTTTTTTAATGAGAATTAAAATATTGAGTTTGAAAAATTAGCCTCATTATTTATAAATCAATTTATGTTGAAAATTGTTATAAATAACCAAATTTACTATTCTATTTTAAAGAAGAAAAATATTTTTTTTTCAAGATGTGGGGAAATATAATAAAGACTTTTTAAATGATATTTGGTCTACCATTTTCATAAACAAAAAGTCAATGCAGAAAATATACTTTCACTTAGGAATGTCAGGATATTTGATTAAGTATATATACTAGTATAATTTTTTGTTTGAAGAAATAGGCCTACTAGAGTTATAATAGAAACACAAAAACTGTTCGTAGAAATACAAACAACCATTCAGTAACCTTTTTTAATTACTCATTATTATACAAGCTATTTTTTTGTCCACTTCGACAGATAAGTGAATAAAGCTTATTCCGTGTTTCTTTTTATTCTAAAAATATAGCAGCTTCGTGTTACACCATGTAAAATCGCTTGATTTGTCAGTAAAATTTCATCTATTTTCATTCGAATGCACATTCAAGCAGATAATAATGAATTTTGGAATACGAGAATAACATCACTGATTGTAATCAATAGTGTTTTTTTATCAATTTTCATGACTTTATTATTCTTTTGTCTAAAAAAAATTATGTATAAATAATAAAACCAAACAATATAAGTGAAAAGCAACTACAATTGTACAAATTCTATAAGGCTATAAGTTGACTTTAATGCATAATCAGTGGCAACAGAACTTGGATATTTAGTTTATATATGATATGCAGTTTTTTTAGATGTGAAAAAAACAAGCAAATTTGTAAAAATTATCGCATGCACATGATTTTTCTACAACTGAAGCCTAATGTCGTCAAGTTAATGATCATATTGGGATAAACTAAAGGTAACTAACAGCAACCTCAATGCAGCTTTTGAAAATATTTTTATTCACTCTGCTCTTATCCATGTTAATTACTTTTGGAAAGTCATGAATAATATATGCTATCTTAGGATTAAAGTAGATTCATTATTTTGTCAAAATTTCTAGTATTCTTTTTATATATAAGAAATGTAATATTCTGTTTTAATACATTTTTCAGGATGTTCATTCCATTTCTTTTAAATTAAGTATAAAATTATTTTTTTTTCCATATTAAATAACTTTATTAGTGTTTTTAATAATGTATATTATATACATACAGTGTATCTGAGTTGGGATAAAGCAGGAAACTAATATAACTGGAAAAAAAATTTCGCAGTTTCTGTAATCACCCTGATAATCCATTGATTATAAGCCAGAAAATTACAATGAAATAAGCATTATTTATAGAGAAGGTGAAAATAATTAGATAATAATTAATGTTATTTTTATTTACAAACTATTAGAAATACCAATTTTCATGGCCTAAGAAGCATTTTCTTAGTATAGTCAATTGTTATTAGCAGTTATGATTCATAATTTAAAAACTTATATAGGCATTTTTTTATTTAACTTCGGTGATTTGATGGCCAAGTGGCTAGTGTTTGGCCTTTGGCACCACAGGCTTCAGGTTTGAGTCTTGGTTGTGTCATGGTTCAGGATGTACATAAACTGTAGGTCCTCGTCTAATTAGCCTCAAGTGTGTAGAAAAAAATTAGTAGGGCAATAAACCATTTACCTTCATGGAATTTATATTTACATATTTTCTTGTTTACTTATATTTATTAGCGTATAGCTTTAATTGTTAAAAGAAGTTTCAAATAATTTTCTTAATTGATTCTGCATTTCTAATTCCAGTTATATTTGTTTTATAAATATATTTATTTTATTTGTTCACTCATTTTTAGTATTTAAAGTTTCATTAAATGATATTTCTATATATACTTGCATAAAATTATTAATGCAGCTTGGCAGTAATTTTTGATTGGTAAATCATAAAACTGCAAAGAGGAGATAATATAATGCATATTTGAAATTTTCTTTAACAAGTCTAAATTGAAAATTGCTATTCATTGTCTTATCATCTATCAGTTTAATTTTTCTTTTAATAGGTTTTAATATAAATTATTATTAAATTTGCAGCTATTCTTTTTTAAGATTTCGCATTACTTTTCCTAATTTATATAAACAATTATCAATAGGTTTAAAAATCATGATAATTAATGTTAAAAAACATACATGTATTTTTTATTTTTGTAATTGTTTTAGAATGGCTAAAATTTATATCTATACTGTACTGTATATTTGGAAGTATTGAAAGGCAGAGCATTTTATATATATTTAAAACATGTTCTTATTGATATGCTAATGCTTAAAAATTCTTATTTGAACGTAGGCCATTTGGTTTGTATTTAGTTCTGAATGAGCATTGGTATATAAATCAAAAATATGCATTATGTAACTAATATTTTTTTAAAAATGGTAATGCTGTTATACAGTATAAATTTTGGAAACATGTTATTTATGGAAATAACTTGTGTTGAAAAGATTTTTTTTTTTTTATCTCATGTTTCGTTTTCATCATTCTGTTACAGTTTACCTACAAGCCAATATTATGGAGATGTATTTGTAGATAGTTGTAGCAATCTTCACTTGAAAATTCTCTACTCATGGGAAATTATGAGATCTCTAGAAGCATGAAAATATTCCTTTAGATCTTTTTAAAAATTTCACTAGTTAACTTAGAAATTGAGTTAAGCCTCTTGATCATTAAAATTATTTTTTCTTATTACTGGAAACATTGCAGCAAACTACAAGATCTTTAAATGTTTATAAAATATTTTCAAATAATTGTCCATAGATTTTTTTTATAATATATGTATGTTCTTGCATAAAATTTTAAAACTGAATTTTTGAAGAAATACAATAAAAATATTTAAATTAATAAAAGACTGATTTGATACATTTCTACGGATAAGTGACAGGTTTTTTTTTTTTTTTTTTTCATCCTTTCCAAATTATAATGAGTAATATTCTTTGTGTATTGTTTTGCAAAACAATACAAATGAATTGCAAAATGTTTTTTAAAAAATCCCATAAAGAAAGGTGCAAGAATTTATTCAGTCTTACACAGAAAAATAGACATTCAGAGTTTACTGTTAACTGTTAGTAAGATTTTAACATAGTAAAAATTTGTCTCACTTTATTTCAGTGCCAAAACAATTTGTAGTCCAACAAGGGAGTTAAAAAGGAAGGGGAGAGAATTCATTCTTAAGGCAGAAATGTGTAAAATCCTTTTTAATTCTGTGCACTTATCTTTAAATATGTGATTTTTTCAAGAAACATTTATATATAGATAAATATATTTAGCTTCTTATAAATTTTACAAGTCAATCTCTGACATTTTGTTAATATCTAGAAAATATAGCAATATTTTTCTAAATGACATACACATGAAACTGCATTTCCAAATCACTCAATCTGTACTATGGCAATATTCTTATGAAAACAAAAATTCAAATAGAATGGTAAATCCAATCAAAACACAGTGAAAATTTTACTGAAAAGCTTCTGAACTTCTCTTTTAAAAATGGATTTATGTTAGCAGCCTAATATTAAATATAAATTCCAATTTTCTCAACAACAAAAAAAGAGAAAACTGAGGGAACGAAGACATTTTTTGAAAACTGATAGCTGTTGATGAGATTCAAAATTCCGCTGACAGAATAGAAAGGAAAGTCAGATATACTGTGGCAGAAGTGGAAGGATTATGGAGTTGGTATGAAAATCCAATTCTTTAAAAAAAATAACTTGTATTTTTCAAAAATTCTAAGAATTAATGTTAAGGAGGCAATTCAATTACATGCTTCAATATTATAACAAATATTGTTATTACTTTAGCAGCAGCAAACCAAGTAAGTGTTGATAGACTTTTTAGTACAGAGTCATAGATCAACTATGAAAGATCTGATAAAAGCTATTTTATTTTTAAGAACAAATAAGATTTAATGTATTACAAATATTGCATCTTAGATTAAAATGTATAATTTTCTTTCATTTGTCTTCAGCTATTCTATAATACTTTTCTATCTATTAATTTAGTACTGTTATTTAATAGGATACATTAATTTTTAAGTAAATTTAGAGTACAAGGATGTCTTAAGTCAGTTAATACTACATGTTTAAAATTGTAAAAAAAAAAAAGTACTTTGTTAATGCAAAATTTTTTATGAACTGAAAAAAATTACATTTATATTTATAAAATTATACTTAAATAGATTTAATTTTACAAAATATAACATAATGTTATATTTTGTAAAATTAAATCTATTTACACATTTATGAACTCAATAAAAGTTATTTCACGTTCTAAATCCATTAGTAAAAATAAAAAATTCGCCTGGCGTCAAAAATTCTTTGATCGATTTTTTTTTTTTTTTTTTAAAAAAAAAAATGGAATACAATTATTTTTTTAATTAAATAGAAACTTTTTTTATTGTTATATATTTTATGCCTGGTACCATGTTAATGCTTAGGGTTGACATTCCATGACGTTATCGCTGGTGTTCATTACTTTGCAACTGATCTTTCTCTCATCAGAAAATATGCTCCACTATCTCTTCAAAACAAGGTAATATTATTGAAATAAGTGCTCCGAACTATTTTAAAATACAATGTCCTAACGTGGGCCTAGCTGCCAAAACTAATACATACCATATTCAAACTTTACAGAAGAACATTCATAGAATTATAACAAGAGCTTCCTAGTAATCAAAAAGGATATTCTGGTAAATGGAATGATTCATCACGACCTCAAGATAAAATTGGAGATTTGATTGACTTCATACTTTTGAAGATTGCATCACTAAATTATCAAGAAAAAATTCTTCTTTAGCTTATCCAATCATGAAAATTATTTGAATTAAATACCAAACCTTTGACCACAACGAAGGAAAGATAAGCTCTATACTTATCAAGGTCCATAAGAATATAATTGTACTCATCTCCAATTATTAATACATTTAGTAAGATCATTTACAACCGGCACCATAAATGATCCTGAGAAATACCATAGAAATCTGGTACTATTCACCAATCCATTCAATTTCTATGAATCTAGTTACAGTGTACAACCTAATACGGTTTTTTAATATAATAAAAGAATGCAAAATACCATTTCAATTTTTTAAAACAAATAAATCACAAGTGGAAAAAAATAATTAATTGTTTTGTTTTTTTTGAAAAGTACATGTTACTTTGTTGACAACGGATAATTATTTTTCTCGATTAATGATAGTTTTCATAAAACATTTCAACAAATATATGAAAAAAGCTTGCAATTAAAAACTCAAACTCGTTAAAGGTTTCATTTGCATAGAAATGAGTGATTCCTTACAATAAATGGGAAAAATCAATATTGAAATGATAATATGAATAGACACGAACACAAGATATTAAATTTGTTAACAAAAATAATGTTATAAAAATTGTCCGCAAATCTAAAGCAATATTGTAAAAACATTTCTTTGTGATAATTTCATTAGTGATACACGAAACGAAACTTGGATTAAAGAGCAGTATATATCTTCAGATACAATGGAACAACTTACAATTTTAATTGATGCGAACATATCATAAAATATTTTAATTCAAAGTAAAATAAAATTAAACATATTGAAAGAAAAGATATTCTGTTCTTTTGAACATAGGGCCTTTCTACAGAAATTAAAGAAAATGGCTCTGGAGTAGACGGAACTATTTTGAGTTATGTAGAATATTCAATAAACCAGACGTTGTACACATTATTAAATTAAATTGTCTCAATCGGTTTGTTCAAGTTATTCTTATAAATGATAGCTGCACATTAAGATAAATCAGTCAACCAATAGCCAGAGGAGAAATCACAATTCATAGATCATATGAATGTGTGCCTTTCTCTTCATTAATTCATATCTCTATGTAGATATTGATGAGAAGGATTGTTTAATCCTTAAAATAAAAGTTTGGTCAAAGACAGAAATGTTTGGCAAGTTATTCGGAAGGTGGAATTTTTTATTAAGTTTTTGTTGTATATAGGTGCTCTACTTGTAAATTTTGCACTGCCCATTGACAGAAAAGAGAAAAAAGGGAATGCATTATTTACATTTTTGGGTAGAATTTCTTAGCGATAGCTGTTAAAATTTGCTTGTTATGTAGGTGAAAAATTTAACAATTCCCATCAATCAGCCTTTCATTGAATATTATCACATATGCTGTCATATTTGTAATTAAGTCTTCGTGTTTCTCAAATTAATAAGCTTAATGTTCTCCACCTGAGGATTCGAGCATGAATCCTCCTGCATGCTAGTTTATTAAATAACCCTGATCGCACTTGTCATTTTGAATAAGACATAAAATTAAAGGATGGCAGATATAAATCACAAAATTTCATCATTGTCTCTCCTTTAATGAAAAAATAAATAAATAAATAATGATTTAAAGTAAAATATAAAATTATATAATAAATAATTTTGCTTAGATTGTTATTCCGTCATAAAACTTCCTTTCTCTCAGTAAACATGCGAATTTATGATGATGTTTTTAAATCTTAAAAAGGTTATTCTGTTAGTATTTAAACAATGAATAAAATTGTCTTTGCTTTCACCAGACGATCTTTTAGAACAATTTCATATTATTCATTTAATTTTTTAATTAAGTAATTATTAGCTCATGAAATGAATATATAGATATATATATAAGGGAGGTCTGAACAAAAATGAATTGACAGTGAAAGCTGGTCTTATAAAGCAAAACATGAGTTACGTAATAGAATTTTCTGACTGTTTGTAATAATATAGCTATTTTAAGAAGCGTGTGATTGGTTGACTGACTACAATCCAAAATTCATTTGACCGGGTAGAATTATTGCCCTTTATAAACTTATCTTCACATTCATTGGAAAGATTTCGTTAATTAGCAACGTGGGAAAGTGAAATAACGTTGTAGATAATGGCGGAATGATTTGCAATTTCTTGGAAAAGAGAAAATTGCCATTATGCGGAAAATGTATGAAAGTTGCAAACTTGAGAGGAAAAATTACCAATACTGAGTTTGTAGATAATGTATTTAATGTATGTATTTGTGAAACTTTGAGTTCTTCCCTTTTTCTGTTGTTTAAAAGTATTGTTGTTACAAATGGAGTTAATTAATGATGATATTGCGATGTATTTTGGATATTGGAGAGGGTTTATTGAAAGTGAAGTAGAATTATTTCCTTTTAACAAATATAATAATTTGTGAGGAATTATGAATGTTAATGTTGATATCCAGAAAATAAACTTGAAGGTTATTTGTATTAGTCTGTTTTAAAACAAGCTCTATTGGGCACATGCCAAGACAAAATTTTTTGAAAATTTGGATGGTTGAAAAGAACAAGATCATCTGCACATCTAAAAGCACATTAGGGAATTAGACAATATATATATATTTTTTTATGTGTTGCAAGTAAAGATTATCCCGTATTAATGAATATACTTGTAGAATACCTTGCGTTTTAATGTAAAGATTGATACTAATAGATTTTGTTATTAAAAATGAAGAGATTAAATAGTTTTATCCAATAATCGAAGATTATTTTTTGAATATTATGATAGTCGGGCTAAAGGGAGTTTGAAGTACCTTGCAGGCTTTCAAAAGGAATGCTAATAAAGAGATCCTTAAAATCAAAGGTATGAATAGCAGAGATATTATTTGACTAGATATTGCATATGTATATATATATATATATAATAACCCTCTTTTTGCTCTTTCTGAACTCCTGATTCGTTCGCTCACTAATACCTATTAAAATTAGTTTCGTATTTTATAGAAATAACTTCTTATAAATGCGTTACTTCTATAATTTATTGCTACCTTATGGCTCTCAACTTTTTTCAATGCAAGATAATAACCAGGTAACTTTTAGTGGTATGTTTGTATTTTTATTCTCACTGACTGCAGACACTAAGAAATTTTCACAGCTAATGTATGTGGCTTTTAGATCTGCCGTTGTCTCCCAGAACCAAACCAAAATTTAATTCCCTTTCTTTAGTAACAAATTCCATTTGGCAATCGACTACAATTCATAGCAGTTACAAAAAAACAAAATCTGTAAGATAGCTAATGCATGTAATAAATAAATATTGCTATAAAATTGAATGGGAAATGAGTTTAGTTTTAAGAAAAGCTCAAGGAATTTTCTTGTCTCTGTAAAGGCGTCAAAGTTAGCTGAAGCTGCGAACTTTTGTCGCCTTGTTCTTTTGATATTCCATCTGTCTTTTGTGGCGATGTTCTCTGCTCTTTTTCTGTTATTCAAGTTTCGTGAAAAGCTACGAATTTTTATTTTTATGTACTTCTATCATGTATTCTTTGCTCTGTTATGATCCTTTCAACAAATCGTTTTCCTACAAAATGTATTTTCATGTTTTAAGATTAAAAAAATACTGATATCCTGTCTGCGTATTTATGACTCCGAAGTTAGTTTAAAAGGGTATAAGAAAACATTAAACAGTCATTGAAGTTTATGCTTGTTACCCATTTCATATGTTTTTCTTGTATCAATTAGTGCTTAAATTTTATAATTTGTATATTTGTTATACACTTTTGTTTTTTAAATTTACGTTTTTACTGAGCACCATAAATTTTATCAAAAGGGAGAGTTGATTAAATAAAGTAATTAAAAAAAAGTAAATAAAGTTATGGATCCGTGTTATTGTTTTTTTAAATGTTAATAAAATGTCAAATTGAAAATATGAATTAACAACATGAGAAAAAAAGTAATCTATGATGTAATCAAAAGTATGTTTATTGTTAAAAATTTATAAAAAGATTTGCAATTATGACGTATAGGACGATCGAGTACACTTTTACAACGGCAATTGAGAAAACAACATAAAACCTTGTTGAGATAACACAAACAACACATAACCTTGTTAAAGATAAGGATACTGAGTCCATTTCCTTAATTGATTAGTATTATCACATTTTTGTAAAAGATAAATATGAAATGTTTTTGTTATCTCACATTACATAATGGTATCGGAAATAAATTCATTTTGATAGTTCCGCATAACCTACCAATGACTAAAAACGTTTCACAAACAATATACAACTTTTCAGGGACTATTTACAGATATTCCACAAACTCTTTTGAACTAAGTTAAAACTGAAATTGAAAATGAATATCTAATTCCATTTATATATATATTATATTATATTATATTGCGGAGCCTGAACGGCCGAGTGACTAGCGCTCTGGCGCTCGGTACCACAGGTTTCGGGTTCGAGTCCCGGCGGTGCCTTGGATGTTTGTAGTGGTTCGGAATCCACTTTAAACCGTAGGTCCCGGTCTAACATTATCGTAGAGCGTTGAGGGGGTATTGTTACTCCGCGTCCGTGGCTTATCTTCAAGTTATACGCGCCCCCTGCGTAATGCAAAGTGAGTAACGTCTGTGCAGCGCTTGCCTTAAGGCATCAAAGACAAGTGTCTAAGTGTTTGCCAGCTGCATTAGAACAAAATATGTATATATATATATATTATATTGCTCTTGTTCAAAATCGTTTTATTATTCTCTTATTTATTATTCTATCGTTTTATTATTCTAAATTTTTTCAGCATTTACTCTGTTGTGATACAAACTTGCTTCATCATGCTAATCAGCTTCAACATAAATTGTGCGATATTTTACGCCTTATATTATTGAAATATTTTTATACTTTAATTGTTCTGCACTGCGTTATGTTATCTTTTGTCAAAAATTATATATTATTTTAAAATGTAAATCATTTTTGAGTAAAATCTCAGAACTCTCTCTCCATATTGTGCTATGGGTCCTAATGTCTAGCGCTCTGGCCATTGGTACCACAGGCTTCAGGTTCGAATCCTGGCGGTGGCATGGAGGTTTGTTAATGGTTCGGAATCCACGTTAAACTATAGGTCCCGGTCTAATTAGCCTAAAGTGAGCAAAAAATTATCTTAGAGTGACAAGCCAAGCCTGTTTGAGTACTTGCCTGTTGAGTTAGTGGTTCGGAATCCACTTTAAACTGTGGGTTCCGGTTTATTTAGCCCTCGTGTGTTTGTGGATTAGACACACTTATGCATATTTCTCAAAATTTGTGTATGTGTCCACCTATACACGGCCACAATTATCATCCAAATTTAACCAAAATTGTTAGAGATATAATATAAACAAAGCCTACACCATTGAAAAAAAAAATTTTTATCGAAATTTCATCAACATTTATTAAGAAATTACGCAATTAGATTTTACCCCAATTTGGCAATTTTTCGTGATTGGCGATTTTTCATGTTTGACGTTATTTTTTAAACTGGTGTACTGTTCATAGACAGGTTGACGTAAAATAAATAAAACATACTAACCGTTGAATTGCAACCACCTTTCTCTCCACAGCTAACTCCAATACTTTGGGATTTGTAGTGGAGATAGAAAAAACTGTTAATTCATTAATGGTGTTAACCGTTAATGCTAATATAAATTAGTGGTAAATTTAAATATTAAATTGAATATAAATTAGCACCCCTTAAATTTTTTAATGTGTGCTTAAGTTATGTACATGAATACTGATAACAATAGCATTAATTTAAATTCTAAAATATAATTTATTTATTAGAAGATCTAACAAAAGAAATGTTATATTTTCTATATCCAACAATTGCATTAAAGCTGAAAATTATATTTTCTAATTCAAAATAAATAAACAAACAAACGCATTTTGATTCAGTTTCTTATCTTAAAGTTTTAATATTAAAAGAGATATTATTTTTAGAAAAGTTTTGTTGTTAGAAATTTTTAATCACAATGGATATGTTGATTAATTAAATTAAAGACTGATAAAACAAATATGATTTGGAATATATAAATTTTTTCATATTTAAATGTTAATAACTTTCTAAAAATGTATTTCTGGAAAAATGGCAAACATAAATTAGCGCCTAAAAAATCGATCTCTTAATAAATCGAAAAATTATTGAATCATATGTAAAATACATTCTCGGTTAAGAATAACACTCTTTATGAAGATTTTTTTTTTTTCCCCAATATTTCTTAGTATATTACAAACAATGAAGATTCTTCATTGCTCTATTTTAGTTAACATTTTTTACTTTAGCAAAGTTTGTTGATAATAATAATAATAAAAAATAAATAAATAAAAAAATCACAATTCATCATTGCTCTATTTTAATTATCATTGTTTACTTTTAGCAAGTTTTGTTGATAAAAAAAATTAATTCCAATTCAACAGTTTTATTAAACAAAATATTTGTATTAAATAATATTTTTTCTTATTTCGTATTATATATTATCGTATGTATTAAGCGATTAGAGCAATCTCATTTGCAAAACATTCTCTGTAATATATATCTATAACTTCATCATGGAAAAAATAAATAAAATAAAATAAAAATAAATAAATAACATAAAATAAAAATAATAAAATGCGAAAAAAAACAATAAATAAATAAATTGTAGTTATCAAGCGATAGAAATGTTCAATAAAAATGCTTTAAATTTTAAATATGTTAAATTTATGTGGAATTAAAAAATAACGTATACATGAGATGAATTCAACGCAACTCTGCGTGATACGCTAATCAATCTTTCCCTACCAGAAGAGTAGAATTTTTTAACAGCCGTTAAAATCAT
Organism: Caerostris darwini; assembly: GCA_021605075.1. Classification (NCBI taxonomy): domain Eukaryota; kingdom Metazoa; phylum Arthropoda; class Arachnida; order Araneae; family Araneidae; genus Caerostris; species Caerostris darwini. The sequence continues at coordinate 232,342 of BPLQ01005633.1, read as the reverse complement.
CAGCGAATATAAAACCTATCTATCAAAATCAACAAGTGCTTAATTTCGTGCTATTCCTAATTTCGCCTGTCACTGTTAAGTAATCACTGAGATCAACTACTAAATTAAACCGTTGTTAAAAGTAGCCTACTCCAATCGTCATCTAGTATCAAGATCGAGTACCACTGCTAAAATTATTGACCGCTAATTTTCGTCAACGCAGTTAACGTTAAGGTTAATGTAAAGTTAAATGTTAATAACATTTTTACAATGCATTTCTGGAAAGATGGCAACCATAAATTTGTACTTAAAAAAATCGATCTCTTGATTCATCGAAAAATTATTGTAATATATATTCTCGGTTAAAAATAACACTTTTTTATGAGACATTTTTTTGTCCAATATTTCTTAATGTAATACAAACAAAGAAGATTCATCATTGCTCTATTTCAGCTACCATTCTTTACTTTAAAAAGTTCTGTTGATAAAAAAATAAAAATAATAAAAAATATTCCAATTCATCATTACTTTATTTTAGTTATCATTGTCTACTTTAACAAGTTTTGTTAACAAAAGAATTCATCTAACTGTTAATTATGCGTAGTAGACTTAAGCATAATTAACACTTATGTTAATATTTGTGTAAGTCTACTATAAAATTTCTACCAATTAAAAAGGTCAGGGTGGAATATCGGTGAGCCTCATGTATACAATGAACATCTCACCGAAAAACTATACAAGAGGACAGTGCTTTCCAGGAGGATTTTTAGGCATAATTATCATGCATTTTCGTGTCGTATGAGTGAAAAATTGGAAAAATCCAACCAGGCAGCCTAATTATTCAAACATTGTCAATAATCACAACTAGTCCCCTCATTTCTGAAAGCAGTGACTACAACGCCACTAACGGATTCGAACCTTAGTTCTGCTACCCATGTTGACATTGGGCCATAAGTCAGGCAATTGAAAACATCTAAAATTGTTTAATAAACAAGACAAAATTTGTATAGTCATTTTACTATTAAAAATGTCTGAACTTAAACTAAACTCTTGTACCATGAAAAAGTAGTTATTGTTGCAACCACAGTATATTGCCAGTTCCTTTAGGTTTCCATAGTTCAATTTAAGGAGTACACAATCTCAGGTCTCTAGGTATTCAAAACTTGATAACCAGAGGGGTGAGAAAGTATTATAGAGTTATTCGTTCAGGTTGTAGAAAATATTTTTGTCGAACATCACACTAATTTTTATTGTTAAATTTGCAATGTCATCTAAGAAAAGAAAACCATTCAATTGGACCAGAATTGACTATAAATAAGGAGCCACACATAGATCTAAATGTGGATATATCTGAAAACAAAAATGAATCCAATAGGTCAAAATAGCCAATGTTAAAGCTGAAGAAAACAGATGCCTTAAACAGACATGAATCTAAACGAAACAATTTACAAGTTTTATTTTCTGAAGTCATGCATTGCCAGGTTATACTTGCTAGTATAATATGTATGTATGAAATATATATATTAATTATAAAATTTATATACGTACATAAATATACCTAGAAATATTACAATCAATATATTTCATTAAAATTAAAAGTGTATCACTAAAATTTAATTAAAATTATAAAAATTATTAACAATTTTTAATACTAAAATTAAAAAAAAAATTTTGTCAATGTCAATTTTTTCTTTATTCTTTTTACATATAATTAAGAATTTACACATTAAAAAACAAGTTTATGTGTGAAGTTATTGGTAAGATTTGTAAATCTCAATCAGATCAGACAATTTCACAAAAGTAAAATTGCAATTAAAAAAAAGAAAAGATTATACAATATATAAATTAAGAAAATTTGATGATTTTTTTTTTACAATCTGATGCTGATTATGTAATATATATATATATTCAGCACCATAGTCCTTAAAAATTACATTGATAAGACTAGATAAAAGTACTTAGATAAAAAAATTTTTTTAATTGAAACGCACACGATTGCTTTACTTTATGACATTCTTTAAGATAAAAGTAGTGGGAAATAAGGGAATATCATAATTATAAATTTGAATGAGAAATTGTCAGAAATGTATTAAATTATAATTTTAAAACTTCATATAACTGAATAACCTATTGAGTTTTTTTTTT
>BPLQ01005633.1:213876-225218 GCA_021605075.1 Caerostris darwini | reverse complement strand
GACCTATCGATATCCTGACGTTTGGTTATATTCGTATTACTTCGATAATATGAAATACGTGTTAATGTTATTAGAAAAGATTCTTATTTCAAGATTGCATACACGATCATTTGATTCTCGCCGTTTGAGTCAGTAGGTTCAATACTTTAGTGAAGTGTTTATAGATTATTGAAAAATGTTTTTGTGACAATATTTTCATTTCGCTGAATTCTAGGTAATTTTATTTATGCACAATAATTAGTAACTCAAATATTTTGTTCTGGATTATAATCTAAGAATGAGAAAAAGATTTGAAAGTGGAGCTTGAAAACGCAAGAGAAAGAAGCTAAAGAGTATGAGGCGAAGAAGCTAACACCAATCACTGCTTACTTGCATGTGCCAACTAGTACTACTCAATTGGAAGCGATATAGCACGTTGTATGTGAGGATACGGTCGTTGCACTAACTCAAAGTGAAAATATGAAACTAATTCAAGAGCAACTTACTGAACACGAATATACAAACAAGCCACAAGAAAATAATACGAATATTCAGAATTTTTTTCAGACACCTAATGAGAAACACCATGTTCAAGATGTTGCAAATTTAGATAGTGATGTTAAATATATGTCTACTGTGATAGATGTTGGCTTGTGGACAAATTTATCGCAAAATGATGTATCATATTGGGTAGAGAAGGGCCCTTCTCAAGTTCAGTATCATTGTGGACCATTTTTAAATTCTAAGGGAGAATATAAGAATCAGTCCAGATTTTGAATAAAAGCAATTTTTTATTCAACAAAAGACAATGGAGAAAAATATATTCTAGAATGGCTTGTATACTCTCCCTCAAAAGTCCGCCTTTTTTTGCTTTGTTTGTAAACTCTTTCCAAATATTGCATCTTTTGCAACAGCATTAACTTTTGAAAGGTTTAATGATTTGAAAAACCCTGCTATCATTCAAACTCATAAAAATTCGGAAAATCATAAGAATGCTATGTTAACGTACTTAACAAGAGTAAAAGGGAAAACTTTAACTTGAAAGCTGGAGGAAGAAATAAGAAATGAGCAGTAATACTGGCTTTACGTTATAGAAAGAGTTTTCGCTGTAATTTGCACTCTCGCAGAGCGAGGCTTACCATTTAGAGGTGACAATGAAAAGTTCGGAACACCAAATAACGGCAATTACTTTCGTCTTCTAGAACTAGTAGCAAAATTCGATCCATTTTTAAAAGATCATATCGATCGATATGGAAATACTGGCTCAGGAAAACCTTCATATCTGTCTAAAACTATATGAGGAAATTATTCAACTTATGGCAAATAAAGTGAAAGACACAATTATGGCGGAAGTGAAAACGGATGGCTATTTTTCAGTAGATTCCACTTCTGACATATCTCATACTGATCAGTTGACCTTAATTATTAGATATGTGTCACCTGAAGACGGTTTGCCAACTGAGGGATTTTTAACTTTCCTTGAGCTAAAAGATCACTCAGGGGAAAGCATAGCTGATTTAGTATTTAACTACATCACTACTGAACTTAAAATTGATTTCAGAAAATGCCGAGGACAGTCTTATGATAATGCAGCCAATATGGATGGTACATTCAATGGTATGCAGCAAAAAATTATCGAAAAAAAAAATCAACTTTGCAAGATTTGTTCCATGCGCTGGTCACTCTTTAAATTTAGTAGGTCGCTCAACTGCTGATTGTTGCCTTGATGCTGCTAGTTCTTTTGGTGTTGTGAACGAATTTTTTAAATCTTTTTTTCGTCTTCCACAAAAAGATGGGCAGTTCTGAAATCACATTTGAAACCTCATTCTAAAGTGCCTAAATATTTATACATTAAGATAATAATACAAAGGGTGATACTAAATTGAGGGCCAACGATCTTTTAGAGAAGATGGAGGAATTTGAATTTGTGTTTATGCTCCATTTCTGGAATCGAATACTGAGACATTCTTCGAAAGTAAATAAAATTCTTCAAAGCTCTAATATTTTACTTAGTAGTTGTGCAGATTGGTACAGATCACTTTTGGATATTTTACGTGGAATTAGGAAAGATTTTGATGCACTTGAGCAACAAGCAAAAAACACGTTACTGAATACTGCATATAGAGCTTCCAGAAGGATAATAATAAGTAAAAAGTAAGGGAATTACGAAAATTCATCTGCCCCTGATGCCTTAGACTAGGGATCTCCAAACTTTCCAGCCTTAGTGCCATACTGTTTATTCCAGTACGCCAAGGGCCAAAACGTGTTTTAATTTTTCTGCCATTATCTATAATTTCTAGACTAGTCACCGATTACGCGCTCTGAGCGAGCATAAGCTTGCTGAATTCGCTGATTCAATTACTACAGTTACTATTGTGTGTATCGATATGACCGTGACACATGACGATATCTAGTGGTCAAAAGCAGAAATAGGTAGGTTGGGTAAATTGGAGTATAAAAAGCTAGTGGCGCGACCGTGACTCTGTCTATCTAGGGAAGGCGAAGGAAGCGGAACTGTGTCTATTGTGAAGTAAAGTAGTGCGTAACCCCGTTTAAAAGACCTATCCGACCAACGCCCATACGTAACTGAATTTTGATTTAAGTTGTAATTTTTTTTGAGTGTGGGATTTATTAATATGGAAAAGAAACGAAAAATAGACATTGAATGCAGAACATTAAAAAATCGGTGGAACATTCAATATTTCGTGATTGAATCCAGTAATAAGGTGTTATGTTTGATTGGCAATGAAACCATAACCATTCTCAAAGAATATAACATTTAACATGTTGCGGATAGAAAAATTTGAAGCTTTGAAGCGCGGAATGAAATCGCAGCAATCTCTGCTTACAAAAGTTAATACTGAACCAGAGGCTGCAACTCGTGCCAGCTTTCGTGTGGCTCTTGAAGTCTCAAAACGTGGAAAAACCATTCACCGATGGAGAAATGATCAAAGAATGCATAATTGCAGTAGCCGAAGAAATGTGTTCCGAAAAGGTAAATTTATTTAAAGCTGTCAGTTTGTCAGCAAACACCGTGGCTCGGAGGGTACAAGACATTGCAGAAAATATGTCATCTAAACTGTCTGACAAAAATGAACATCTTGAAAGGTTTTCTCTGGCCTTGGAGGAATCTACGGATGTGTCAGATACGGCTCAGGTGTTGATTTTTATTCGAGGAGTAAATAAAAGCTATGAAGAGTATGAAGAACTTCTTAATATTGATAGTATTCACGGCATGACTACTGGGGAAGATATTTTTAAGAGAGTTAACAATGCCATTAATAAAAAGAACCTACGATGGAAAAATTTGAAATCTATTACAACTGATGGAGGCAATAACATGTGTGGTAAAAATAAAGGAGTGGTTGCACTTGTGTCAAAGGCAGTAGAAAATGATGGTGGTTCAAACCCAGTAGTCTTAATTGTATCATTCATTAACAGTCCTTGTGCGGAAAATGTTGGGATATGTCTGAAGCTCTAAAACCAATCATATCAGTTGTTAATTTCATCAGATCCACTGGGCTGAATCACCGATAATTCCGCGAGCTTATTGAAGATATGGGAGAAAATGATTTACCATATCATACTACCGTCCTGTAGCGCTGTTTTGAACTTCGAGCACAGATCGAAATTTTTTGAATGAGAAGCATCGCCCTCTTACTAAATTACAAAATAGCTAATGGTTGTGAAAGTTAGCCTCCTTTGTCGATTTGACAAAACATATGAACGAACTAAATTTGAGATTGCAAGGAGAAAATCAGCTTCTCCCTTATCTATACACTAATATCAAATCATTCCGGCAGAAAATAATATTGTTTCAAACACAATTACGTAAAAAATGTTTCACACATTTTAAAACATGTGAAATATTCAGCCGCACTACTGAGACTGAGTTTCCCGTCGATTTTGCAGTCGAAGTTTTGAGTGCTTTGAAGATAAATTTTGATACTTGTTTCTCAGATTTTGATGTCATTGCAAATGAAATTAAGATTTTTCAAAATCCTTTTGATACTGACATTGAAACCCTAGCCTCGGAACTTCAAATGGAAATTATTGATTTACAGTGCAGTGATATAATTAAGAACAAATATCAAAACTCATCTTTGTTGGAGTTTTATAAGAGTCTTCCCCTGATACAATTTGATAATTTACATAAATTTGCTCGTGGGCTGTTTTCTGTTTTTGGTACTACTTACTTGTGTGAGAAAACATTCCCCAAAATGAAGTACACAAAGAATGTTTTCAGATCTAAGTTAACCGATGGCATCTTAAATCTCTTTTAATAATTGGTACAAGTAAAATTGATCCCCAACTACAAGCTATTGTCAGTGAAAATTACATAAATCTCATTTTTTTTACAAGTGGATACCCCGCGGTTTCAGTCACGTTAATTTAGTTTTCCGTTCCTGAGGGATTTTCAGGATAAAAATCATATGTTTGATTCAGGATATATACATTTTGTTCTCGTCAATAGCACTCACACATGGCTCATAGTGGACTGTAACTTTGAATCACCCTAACACAATAAAAGCACAGGTTAAAAACTTAACAAATAGATTTATTTCACTAAACAGTCACAGCCACTCGCAGCCGTGCTGTTCACTCTTGCCAAACAGGCACTACACTCCTTAGACTCGGAGTTATGCGCACGCAAGCGCATACGCAACCATACACTTTTTTCGCCGCTAGGGGTATCCTTGCGCGTAGGCGAGAACACATTCCAAACATATGCGATACTCTTTACCCCAACATAACTACCGAGGGTAACCGCGGGATGTTCACTAGTTTATAATGCTAGGGCAGGGGTCGGCAACCTTTTGAGTCGGAAGAGCCAAAAATGACAATTTACAAAATTTCAAAGTTTTAAAGAGCCACAAAATTTTTTCCTTGCCAACAATAAATAAGCGGTGGGCTGAAAAGTTCGTAGGCTGACACATAGATGGCCCTACTAGTATTAAATCCATACGATTTTTAGTTAGCCCAAACCTTCAGAAGGCACGTGTATAAATTTGATAGCTGTTCACTATTAGTATGTGAGTTATAGCATTTTTAGTGTTCACGTGCAGTCCACTCGGCTGACTGTCGATTGGACTCCGGTGTGAAATGATGGAGCCATGTTTCATCCATTGTCACATATTGACGCAAAAATTCGGGTTTATTATGATTGAACAGCTCCAAACACAGCTTAGAATCATCAATTCATTATTGTTTTGGGTCGATTGTGAGCTCGCGCGGCACCCACTTTGAACAGAGCTTTCGCATATCCAAATATTCATTCACGTTATGTCCAACACGTTCCGTTGATATCTTTAGGGTCTCAGCTATCTCAATCAACTTCACTTTACGGTTATCAGAAATTGTTTTCTGGACTTTTTTTGATGTTTTCGTCGGTAACAGCCTCCTTGGGGCGTCCACTGCGTGCATCGTCCTCGGTGCTCATTTCGCCTCGTTTAAATTTAGCAAACCACTCCTCTACGGTTGATTTTCCTGGTGCAAAGTCCGAATAATGTTTATCGAGCCAAGCCTTGGTTTCAACAGTATTTATTTTTTTTCGCCAAGCAGAAATGCTTTATTAACCCACGAAATTCCTTTTTGTCCATGTTTTCAAACTAACAAAAGTTGCTTCACTAAAAATGATATAACTCACATACTAATATTGTAACAGCTGTCAAATTTATACACGTGTCTTTTGAAGGTTAGGGTTAACTAAAAATCATATGGATTTAATACCAGTAGCGCCGATTTAATAATACTAGCCCACCTGTTAATACTCGCATAAATAAGGTTTTTTTATAAAAAAAACAACTAATCTATTTATTCATAAGAAAAAATATCTATTTACTCATTATTAGATAACTTATTATTTATGTAAAAAATTAAAACAATTAAACATTTACTTACAACACTAACTGTAACTTGTAATTTAACAAACAATTGAACAAACAAATTCAATAGGAGCGATGGCTTTGCATGGTTATTCAAGTAGAAAATTTAAACTTTATAAAAAAATGTAATTTGTACTTAAAATAAAAAAACAATAACATACATTTGAGCAAACATATTCAATGGGAGCATTGGCTTTGCATGGTTTTAGAAAGTTTGGATAAATTTGGCTCATAACTTGTTGCTTTAAGTTTTAAACACGACTCTAAATTTTCATTTGTTTGTTGGCTTCTTACTTTACTTTTAATTATATTCATGCAAAAGAACGCTTGCTCGCACGAATATGTCGATCCAAAGATAGTCAGTACTCAAATGCCAACTTCTTCACCTCACTGTAGCAATCTGGAAGACTATTCCATGCGTCGAATATAAGTGCCACAACTCGCGGCATTTCTTTTAAAGTTGTCCATTTTTGTTGCGTTACGTACATACATTTCTGGACCTCTAACTCTTCCAACTTGCTTTTCAACTCTGTAAATTTTACACTCCACAAAGCTTTACTTTTTAAATCGATCAATTGCATTTCTAGAGATCCAGTATCAATTTCAAATGGCTCAATGTGGATTTCGTTACTATTTGTGTTGAGAGGATTTACTATGAATGCTAGAGTGGTTTTATTGGTTTTGAATTGCTCAAATCTGTCAGAAAATTCATCTTTAATTTTTTTTTATAACTGTGCTGAAGTACCTCCTGTCAACAGTTGACTTGTTTTATCACGATATTGCTTTAGAATATGAAAATGAAGTAATTTACCGCTCTGAATATCTTCTGCAAAAAGAATTAATTTTTCTTCAAAACAAACCAATTTTTCTTCAAAACAAACCAATTTTTCTTCAAAACAAACCAATTCTTCTACCAAAACATAGGCTGGGTTTCCCTTTCCTTGCAACCATTTGTCGTTCTCTAATTCAGGGTGATTAATGCCTCTTTCATTTAGAAATGTATTTATTTCATTCAAGCCCAAGGCAAAACGTTTCAACACCTTACCTTTGGAAAGCCATCGCACTTTATTGTGAAGTAGGAGGTCGGAATACTGAGTCTCCATTTCGTTTAAGAATTCTTTAAACTGACGATGGTAAAGTGCTTTTGACAAGATGCTGTTAACAATCTTGATTACCAAATTCATGACCTCAACTATTTCGGGCGGAAATGTTTGCGCACAAAGTGCTTCTTGGTGTATTATGCAGTGAAACTTAAGAATTTCGTGGTTTATTTTGCTCTTAAGAATCGTTATTGCCCCTTTATTTTTTCCTGTCATACTTCTGGCTCCATCAGTTGCTATTGAAACGATTTTATTTAAATCGATCTTATTGTCTTCAAGGCATTTTTGCACAGCATTCGCTATATCTTCCCCTCTAGTTTGTGCCGAGAGCGGTAGCCATTCTAGAAGTTCTTCTTTTGGACCTTGGGAAGACATATACCTGACAAAAAGGGCAACTTGTGCCGTGTCTTTTATGCCGCAAGACTCATCTATAGCAAGTGATATGACAGAAGAAAGTTGAATATCTTCCACTGCAAATATGTTACATTTGTAGACATTTTAGCTATTCTATCTTGTACTGTTTTAGCGGATAATGGCAAATCTTTGATTTTTTTCAAGATTTCTGGTTGGTTTTTGAAATCACGAAACAGTTCTTCAGATGCAAGTATGAAGCAATCTTTGACATACTCACCATCTGTGAATGGTTTGCCTTTTTTTGCAATTTCTAGTGATACCGCGAAGCTTGCTAGATTAACATTACTTGTAAATTGCGCCAAGTTACTTAACATGGAACTTGATTGCTGTTTCTGGAGCTCGTCGACAGCTTTTTTTCGTTCTTCGCCGGCTGGATATTTACTAGCAAACTGAGTATGTTTTTTAGTGAAGTGTCTCTCTAAATTTGATTTCTTATTGTGTGCGAGTTTTTCGTGGCAATTGAGACAAGTCGGAAGGCCATCTGAGTTGCATATGAAAGCGAACGACTCCGTCCAATCCCGATTGAATTCTCGATGTTCATCTTCAGTTCTTCTCTTTTTTTTTTTGTAGATACTATGCTTGCGGTAAAGCTGTAATAAAGGATCTTTAAAATTATTATTTACGGTTGTCTGGGAAGAAACTAATAGCAAGCGCATTGTTTATTAATATTAAGTACGTATCGTGGGAGTTTGCGGCTGCTGGGAAGAGAAATATCATCAAAATTTTGAAGATCTTTGAGGACCTGGTTATTGGAATGAGAAACAGAATCATAGAACTTTGTTTCTTTGAGTGCGGTGAAAAGCGAGTACAAGTGGCTGAGAGATAGAATCGGTGCCTAATCCTCGTTAATCGATTCAGAACGATTTTTAAATGCTTTTTTTTTATAAAATAAATAATATTTGCTTATGGATCCAAAGAGCCGCAGCTTCCCATCCAAAGAGCCGCATGTGGCTCGCGAGCCGCAGGTTGCCGACCCCTGTGCTAGGGGGATTCATTTCAATTATTTGTTAGTTGTTATACTTAAGTTAAATCTTCTGCTTATTATGCTTGTCATTAAGCTTTACCAAGCAATTAAATAAAACCGAGTTATCATCATTCTGTGTTTTTTTATCCAACTTATTACAGCAACAATAAGTTATTAGTTGTCGCGGGCCGGATTGATGCACTGTCGGGTCGGATTTAGCCCCCGAACCGTACGACGAACTCTCTTCAAAAGATAAATTTAGGATTAAATCGTTTATTCCTATATTAGATGCACTAGAATCAAATTTAGGAAGAAGAGCTTCTGTTTATGATGATGTAGTGAAAATATTTTCCTTTCTTGCCGATCTTACGTTATCAAAGGTAGAACTTCAAAGAGGTGTTGAGCTGTTAATGCAAGAATACCCAGAAGATGTCAACCAAAATCTTAAGAACTATTTCATTTCCACACATATGTGAGACAAACGCATAAACCTTCAAAAAATTCTACATTGTCGCATACAGACTTGTATCAAATAATATTCAAAGAAAATATTCAACTTGCTTTCCCCAATGTAGAATCAATCTTACAGCTGTTTCTCAGTTTAATATTCACTAATTGTACATGGGAAAATTCATTTTCAAGACTTAAAAATACGAAAAATCAATTAAGAAGCACAATTATCCAGACGAGGTTGTCTTCATTAAGTATTTTGTGCATCAAAAATGAATCCTTCAGAAAAATAGATTTTGATGATCTTATAGAAGAATTCTGTATGAAAAAGTTTAGAAAGGAATTCTTCTAATCTACTATTTCGTTTTAAATGTATACTTCGATTGAATCACTTCTTAAATAAAATACCTTTTAACATAAAATTTAATATGATATACAATTTGATATTTTCTTCTTTGTGATCTGGATTTTGTTTAAATAAAGTTCCATTTTTGGTTTAGTTTAAAATTTAAAATTTATAATAATTCATACTTAAGCTTTAAATGCGAATTATTATGAAATAAATTTATCTTAATTGAAATTGCTTTAATCTTCAATGTATTGAATATATTTAATTTATTTTGATAGAAAATATGATAATTTTTATTGCATATTTTATTTTCGTAGTCAAAGATTTTTATTTTTTGAATTTTGTTTCTTTGTAAATGTTGTGTGTTATGTTTGATTAGTTATTGTTACAAATACTATATAGGGTGCTGATAATAAATGTTCAAATAAGTTTTCTCGCCTTTTTTATTTATTATCCGGGCCAAATTTTTTTATAAAGATTAGTACCAATCACAACATGTTTCATTTAACATATTGATATATATCACAGTATTGATGTATTTTATTATCTCTCATGTAATTTACAAACTTAAAAATGGGAGGTGAAAGAATCAATTCTCCGTTTTCGGCGCACACCAAGATAGCCGCCCGGCTATAAGTGATTCTGCGAAGGAAGGTTGCCCTGGCCAAGAAGCATTGGGAGAGAATCAATTTTCCTTTTTCGGCCCACACTGAGATAGGCACCCTGGCTATAGTAAGGATAAAGAAAACTTTTTTTTGTGTGTATCCAGCCGCCCTGGCGTAAAGTACTTTAGTAGAGAGTGACAAATTCCATATTTGATAAAAGGGCCGCCCTGGTCTAGGCATTGGATGAAACTTTCAGATAAGACGTTTTACAATAACTTTTGTTTTCATATTTGCATGGTGATATTTAATTTTAATTACTGTATTTTTCTTTGACTTTTAAAAGTGAAACTAATTCTATAAAAGTAATCGTTTTCATTGTGTTTAAATTTAAAAGGTTATTTTAGAAAGAGAGCTCTATACAGTTGCTATTTTTATTGGTTGTTTTAAATACTTAGTCACTATTTTTAATTTCTGATATTATTATGCATTTGAATCATATGCTATATATGCTTTTCTTTGAGAAATGAAATGAATATTTTAAGTAAAATATTAGAATAAGTTATATAATTATAATAAGCTATTATTCTGTCTTATTTTGGAATAGGAAAGAGAGTGGTTTTTTTATGTATGTAAAGAAAGTGCTATTTGACTTAACTACTTATGGATTTAACTATTTTGGCTGTAGATTATTTTTGCTGATTGATTTTATGGTAATTGAAATGTTTCTATATTTGGATTAATAATATTTTTGTGGATTATTATTTGTTTTGAGTTCTAAATCATATTAAGGGTAAAACTGAAAAACAAACAATAAAAATAAGTTTGTTTTGGAGATATAAGTTTCAGGAAAATTTAAAAGGGTCTATATGGCCAAGGGTTTAAAGTAGGATTTAAATATATTGTGTAGAAAATTAGGTATAAGCACAAATCCAGATTTTAGAATTATCGATTACAAGAATGCTATTCTTAGTTGGTAGAGCTATTTAGTTTAGACGATAAGCATGACTTTCCACAAAAGGAAGATGTAGTTCAGTTTCAAATGACAGTCGCGAAGGATGAATGTGATGTTAACATTAAAGCTGTCCGAGCAAAAATACACAGTATCGCTGATACAATTAAAGGTAATTTTGGATTTTTATCGTACGAAGCAGAAGAAAGGGAAAAGCTGTTATTTCCCATATCTGAAGTTAAAAGTGATGAAAACGTACAATCTGAGGATAAAATAGAGAATAATGGGTTAATTAGACCGGGACCTATGGCTTAAAGTGGATTCCGAACCACTACAAACATTCACGGCACCGCCTGGACTCGAAAATGCATATAAATGTCTACAAATATAATATTAATAATTTTTCAATATATTACCTTAAATTTGTACTAAACTTTTAATTGAAATGAAAAAATTTTGTAAACTACTGTACATTCAACTTAAAAACTAAAACAATAGAATAAGACACTTATGCTCTTAAAATACAAACTCTTTATTCTAAATAATTATATATTCATTACAGATAAGCAATATATAAAATTGAATTGCATTTTAATATAGAAATTTTTTTATTAACATGCATGATATAAGAATTTTCTATATAAAAT
>BPLQ01005633.1:190960-213476 GCA_021605075.1 Caerostris darwini | reverse complement strand
AAGTAAAATTAAGAAATTACTATTAAATGTTTATAGTTTTATTAAATGTTGCCTTTTATTTATACAGAAAATATCGTCTTGAGTTCCGTTTTAAGCAAAATTTAGAAAGTTTCACAGAAGAAAAATTAGGAGAGAAACACAAGAGAAAAATTACCATTTTCAAATCCAATATTTGCTAAAAACGAACACAGGGATAATACAACAAAATAATAATTTTGTTCGTCGGTTATTTGTAAAATTATATTTTTAAAGTGGTAAAATAAACAATAAACCCGATGTAACCATCTTTCACCTTAAACAAATGTTTTTTGAGATCATTATAAAAATAAATTACTAACAATAAATAAAAAAAATAAAAAATTTCTCCCAAAATTTTTAAGAACTCCATTGCAAATTTAAACAGCAAATACGCTTCTACGTGTCATCAATATCATCACTGAAGGATATAACTATAAATTTTTTACAGGAGGTGTCTTTCTAGATGTCAAGAAAGCTTTAGATCGACTGTGGCACGATGGACTGATCTTCAAAATAATCAAACTTCAATTTCCACCTTGGATCACACTTAACACTACAAATTATCTTAAAAATAGAACTTTTCAAGTTCGACTTCATAATGAATTCTCCACAATCGGTCGTATTAGTGCTGGCACATCTCAAGGAAGCGTGCTCAGTCCTATTCTCTTCAATATCTTTTCCTACGACTTTCCTCAATGCAGTAACATTTCCACTTGCCTATTTGCTGACGATTCTGCTGCTCTTGCCCAAGGTGCTTTTATTCTTTATGTCATCAATACTCTTCAAAATTTTCTGAATATTCTAGAGGATTGGCTAACTACATGGCGCATAGCAATTAATGTCTCTAAATCTTATGCCATCATTTTCCGAAAAGGATACACCAGACAACCATATATTAATCTCTGCCTTTTTGATCAGCAAATTGAATGGGCAACTAATATTAAATATCTCGGCTTAATTATAGACAATAAACTTACGTTTCGAGCTCGTATTCAAAAAATCAAAGAAAAATTTTGGAAATTTTTTTTCTCACTCTACTACTCATTAAATTTTCTAAATTAACTTTGTAACTAATCTCTACAAACAAGTTCTTAAGCCTATCCTTACATATGCCGCCCCAATCGAGGGTCTAGCCGCACAATCTAACAAGAAATCTGTACAAATTATTCAAACCAAACTTCTTCATATCACACCCTGGTTTTTCCGAAACTCTACAATTCATCAAGATTTTAAAATTGATTCTATTGACAACTATATTACAAAACTTTCTAGAAATTTCTTCAATACCATTGCTACTCACGAAAACCCTCTCATCAAGGCACAAACTATATTTACGCAATTGAATGGAAAATACAAGTATCCTTTCTCTACTTCTAAATGGAATCAAAGCCTCAAACCACCATAATTTCCACTCACTTATCGCTTTTTAGATATTTTACTTCAACGCATATTTACTGATCACAAATTTCTTGTTACGTTTCCATCCCCGATGATTTACATTTTTCTTATTTTCTTCTTTTTTCTCTCAATTCATACGATTATTATTATCTATTTGTCATGACTTTTCTTTCCTACTGCCATCACATACCATTAGATACCAGTAGATGAACGCTTCAGCCCGGTGTTTGAAGTGTGGTGAGGAACATTCACATAAGGACTGTAAACTATTTGATAAGCTTGAAATTCCAACTTGCATTAACTGCGGACAGTCGGGACACACAGCCGCCTGGAGAGGTTGCGCCAAGTTTCCCAAAATAAAAGTTAACTCCACCAAGTACGCCACATACCCAAAACACGTATCAGCCAGACAGGTGACACCAAACTTTTCCTATGCTTCGGCAACGAAAAATCAACCACCATCTCAACAACCAGCCACTACTGCCACCATCAACAATGACTTCTCCCAAAATCAATTGACTCACTTACGGAGCATCGCGGATCAAGCCCCCTTTATCCAAAATGCTTTGCTACTTATGAAAGAATTTGTATCCATTTTCTCGGAATTAAAAAACTCTGGAGAACTTCTCCAACAAATTAGAAACGCGGATAACAAGGTAGATAAATTGCAGGTCTTCATTAATGGCCTAGCAACTCAAACAACCCAAGTTTCCAAGTTCTAAGTTTTTATTTTTACTTTAAAATTATGCAATGTGTTTTACATTTACTATGGGCCTTGAGCCGACTGACAATATTTTTATGTTGCAACTAGGAGGTTTGGTCGCTTCGCGACCAAGGTACTCCGTTCACCTACACCGATTCAGATGAACGCTTCGCGTTAGGCACTCGATATCTTTATTCAACCATGATGAGTAGTAACAGTTAATGCACAAACAAAACTAAAAAAAATATTTATATAGTAACTTACCTGTCTTAAACGTGAGAATGTTATCAAACAGATGAATAGTAGTTTAAGCAAATTATCTATCAGTGAATACAATTTCTCAATTTGATAACTGATGCATAATTTATCCAAAAGGAAAATAAAATGCTATAAAAGAGAGAAAAGCAAATCTGACAGAAATTATCTTCTTACGATATGAATACGTTCCAAATTATCTATCAGTGAAAACAATTTTTTCAATTTGAAAACTGCTGCATCATTCATTCAAATATAAAGTGCTACACGACAGGAGGAAACTAACCAGAGATAGTAATTACCTTCTTAGGAAGGATATGAATGCATTTTCCTGATACAGTTGAAATATTTCCAAGTTTGATATTAATCTGAAAAATCTGGCATCGCTTTTTTTTTTTTTTCCAGAATTGAGAAATCAACGCGATTCGTCGTTGCTATGACAACCATGATAACGAGCTAGAATTATTTATTTTAAAATGAATAAATTCAGCACTTTTTATATTTTGAATTACAATGCTTAGTAATCAATAAAGTTATTATTATTCTTTTCAAAAGGTATTATCGAAATGCTGAATTAAAACTTAATAAAAGTTTTCTTTTTAATAATAGGTATTTTATAATACATTTTAAATAAAATATTTCGTTCATTATTAAATGGATATTTGAAGTGTATTTCATTATTGAATTATTTACTAGATATTTAACTCCATTACTTAATATTTATTAAAGGATTAATTAACTTAATATTTATTAAAGGATTAATTAACTTAATATTTATTAATTTAAATAATATTTCATGTTTTGCGGTTTACAAGATACTCAGATTTTAAATCTTGTTCAGGAATTAATTTCATAATCTTATAATGATTTTTGGGGTTTGAAAACATTTTATTTTGAGCAGCAATTTTTTTTTGTTAAAATTATGCCGCCAAGAAAAGTAAAACATAAATCTTTTTAATTTTGTTCAATATTTCATGTTCTGTGATTAAATTTCAGGTATCAGTGCTTGTATATTCATATAATTTATCTTAGATTAATTTATCACTTTTTTATTGATATTTCTATCTAATCATTTGTCTTAACGTTGTGAGAACCCCCCAGAAATCTGGAATAATAGTTATGAATTTGTTATTAATATAAATACAACTTTTTTTTTCTAAATTACAATATCTAAACATTCTTTGAATTCTTCTCCATTATAAATACACATTGTTGAAACACAAAAAAAATTTGTAGTTAAATAATTTATTAAAATATCGTTTTTGTTTTTTTATGTTTGCAATTTAAATTCAAAGGAATTTGATACGATTTTACATGCTTATAGTTATTATTTTCATCTCTATGGACAACTATTAATTTTTAATTCCATGATATATTTTTCACAAATGCATTCCAACAAAATGACAATATTGTTGAAATGCATTTGTAAAAATTAATAATACGATTTTAGATATTTTACAAACTTATTAATAGAATTTGAAAAAATAATTATTCCATTAAAATGATGCTTCTTGGAGTGTTATTATTAAAAAAAATTTATGGTTGTATGTAGAAATATGTATTGTTGAGCTTTATTAATAGTTTCATTTTGTATTTTTTCTTGTTAAAGGTGTAATTTAAAACTCAAGGAAAAGCTTAAAAGTTATTTAGATTTCTTTTCGGAAAAATTATCATTCACAATATTCTCAAACCCCAAATTTTTTAAAAATAATTTAAATAGGTTATTTAAAATTGCTTACCATATTTTAACATATATTTTTTGTTTTTACTCCAAAAAAAATGTCTACTTTATATAAGCTTAACTTACTTTAAAATTTAATAATTAATTAAAAAAAATTATGCCATTATTTGAAATTTTTGATAGTGATGGATTGCAAGTATTGTAGACTACTAATAAAAGTAGTTTTGAATAAAAAGGAAATGTAGGAGAAAAAAAAGCACTTTGTTGTTATCCTTAAAACAAAGTTAAAGAAAGTAAAGATTATATACTTTTTATCTTTAATAATTATATATATATATATATATAATTATTAAACATAAAAAGTATACAATCTTTACATTCATTAACTGCATAATAAGTATTCGAAGTACTATTAAAACATTCAGTATTCTATTCAGTATTTTATTAAAACATACATATATAAGTATTCTATTATTAGTCTTTAACTGCAAGTATATAATCTTTACATTCTTAATCTTTCTTTAACTTTTTGCATATATATAAAAATTATTATATATATGTATATATATATATATATATATTTTACTCCAAAAAGAATGTCTACTTTATATAACCTTACTTCCTTTAAAATTTAATAATTAATATAATATATATTTAATAATAATAATTATATATATATATAAATGCAAAATTGTTATTAGAAACATTATAATTATATTTTTTCATAACAAAGTTAGTTTAACCCACATTTTTGGCAATTACCTGATTTGGTACACTTAGGCATTAATCCAGTTTCTTTTCAATTTCTTTCGCCAGTTCTTCTTATTTAAATGTTTGAGGTCTTACATTTATCACATTATTCTTCCTAACAATATTTTTTATCATGTATGTGGTTAAATTTTAGTCTAGTAATTTTTGGAGATGTTGTGGTATTCAATTTTTTTTCTAGACATAATTACATCATGGAAGGAGAGATTAAACGCCAGATTTCTCAAATGTTGTCTCGTCGACGCACAAGCATCAATGTTGCTGCAATGTTAAATCCAGGAAGGAAATCTATATTTTCTGATCCAAAATTGAAAGTGTGTTTTAATCTTAAATATATTAAATATTACTTTGATTTTTACCAAATATAGTTATAAATTTTAGTTTAAAAAATAATGAATGTTTTTAAATAGCATGTTTTTCATATTTGCAAAGCTGCAAACTACTATGAATTCTGTGGAAAATAACAAAAATTTTAGATTAGTTACAGACTAAAGAAAAAATTAACACTTTTATGGTGATTTTGGAAAGCCATTTTAATTTTTATTTTTTCCAATTTTATGCAATTAAAAACTTATTCTAATTTTAAGAAAAATTGTACTAGCTTTTGCAAGAGTTTATGCATTTTTTAAAAATAATTGAGCAAGGTTAATTGCTTTGCATTTGCATGCCATATTGAAGAAAATCTGAAATATTCCCACTTAGTTCATAAGCATTTTAAATTGTTTTTTATGTATTCATAAATTAATTATAATTGTTTGTTTATCTAAAAATAATGTTGTTTACAGAAAGAAAAATCGATTCACAAATACTAATTAATTATATATGTATATATTCTAAAAACACTCCTTTAACACATAATTATTTAATCTTTCAATTAGTACTTAAATTAGTAATTTAAATACCTTTTTCTTTTGGCAATTATAATGAATTATGATGTTCTTAAAAATATTGGCTTCCTATATTAAATATATTTATTTTAAAGTAATATTGCTGAATTTTAAAATGATTCTTTTCCTTTTTTGTAAATATTTTTGTATTTTTGATTCTTGTTGATTTTATTGAAATAATATTAAAAATTTAGAATTCAATTAAAAAATTTGGAGTTTGGTGAAAAATTTATTATCCAAATAAAATAGCCATTTATCCATTATATATTTTTACTTACTAGATTTTAAGCATGTCAATGCACAATTTGAATTTAAGTTGTGTGAGTATTTTTAATTTGTAAATAAAATAATGATTTTTTTTTAGGTATTTCGAGAGCTTAATCATGATGATGTAACTGAAGAACATCGGAAATTTTTTAACATGGTGGCTTACCATTTTAATTTGACTGAAGATGAAGTGGAAAATTCAGCATTAAGTTCACCTAATGTGAATGAATATTCTCATATGTTTAAGATAAAGTTTTCTCTTAACAAATTTTAAATTCTTAATTATTTTTATAAAAAGTTTGCTATTGTATTTTTATATCAGAAATGTTAAAATTATAAGTCAAATTGTTTTGATTGCTGTAAACATTTCATATATCTTCTTTATATTTTCATTTCTCAATTATTCTTTTCTTGAAGGATGAATTATTTTCTATGTCACAAAAGTTTAAAAAAATTTATATATATTTTAAATTTTTATAGGGTCCTACATTATTGCAAAATTTCAAAACATCCATGGATTCAGTGCTGATGTTTTTTTATCAGAAAGAAAGTCCATATGTTGTAGGTATGCTGTAAATTTATTAATTTATTTAAGTTCACAACTGAATAAAAATATTTCGTAATATATAGATAGTTGAGCTACAATGTTATCCTAAGCAATTGGCTATTTTGACACTTGCTGTGTTGATTCTATAAATGAATCTTAAATAATATAAACTTAAAAGCATGTAAATCATATTGCATTATCTAAAATCCCAGTACATTGTTAAAACTGCCCTATTTAGTTACAGTTAAGCAGAAAAAGTTCTGAAGTCCATTTTATTTTATCACTTTTCTTGTCTAAAACGTATTTGTCTCAGATTTTTGATGTAGAATTCACCCTTTTCTAAAATCTTATGAGAGTTATAAAGTTTGTAAACCTAATACTTGAGCACATAGTGAAGAAAAAATGCAACTCTCACTATATTTATTATATATGTATAAAATGTTAATATTTCAATTAATAAATTAATATTTTAATTTATCACAATGTGTAGCATGTATTTAAAAAAAGCAATAAAATAAGTAATATTTATTATAAAAATTAACAAGAATTGTAATGCCACTAGTCCTACTTAATCAGAAAAATCTAAAGTTAGAATTACAAAAATAATTTTTTTTTAATAATAGTGCCATATAAAATTGTTTGGAATTAAAAATGTATTAGATATTTCTAAGATGCTGTAGTGTTTTTTTCTAAATAAAATAACTCTAAAAATATTGTATGTTATAAAAAAAATTAATTGTGAGTTATTTATAGGTTTGACTAAACATATATTAAAATTTTAGAGTTTAATGAATTTTCTTATAATTTGGGGTTGATTATTTAGCTAAGTTAAAATTTTAACTTTTTTTTTTTTTTTTTTTAATGAAAATTTTTTTTTATAAGTTTGTAAGAATTGAAAATTAAATTTCTTAGAAAGCTCCGTTGGTATGAAAATTTCATTGTCTCTTATTCTTACGGATGGAAAATTTCAAGGAATAAATGGGGATTGCTTATACTTTCTAAAAAATGGAAAAACTGCAGTAAGTCTTGAAGTTGTTTTTAATTTTTTACATTTGATATTAAAAAATGTAATTTGATGTTTAATAGTAAAAATAAGACATTTCAAATTAAAAAACATGCCATTATTATTTCGGTAAATATATTTGATTTCTGGAGAATTTAATGTTTATTTGTTTTTTAAGATGTTATTTATTATTTATATTTTCTGAAAAGTAATATATTTATCTTGATAGCTAAATTTGTTAACACTTAATCTTAATATTTTAAAAAATAAGCATAGTCATACAGATTTTTATAAGCGTAATTTTATTTATTTAAATTTTGATATAGCTTGAAAATGCCTGACCATTTCTGTTAAAATTATTCATATGAAAAATTAATGTTCATTTTTATGCTTCATTATACTACTATATAGTTTCTTTGTTTAAAAATCAAATTTTTGGGAGAATTTCACATAATTTTATCTAATTCTCACAAATATGATATAAAGAATAAAGGTTTTGTGCTTTTATATGTTTAGTTTTGTAATTTCATTACATGTTGAGAATGTATAATTGATTCTTCACATAAAATAAAATCCTTCAATATATGATAAAATAAATGTAAAAGAATTATAAAAAAACTTTACTATTTTTTAAAAAGAAACTTTAAAGTTTTATTCCTTTATATGTAATTTAAATTTTGAATATAAAAATATTTGGACTTTTTAAAAATTATTATATTTTGATTTTGGTAGTGTAAAAATCTTAAAATATAATATCTTCCATCATGTAGCCTTATTTATTTTATATGAAGTATTCATTTGTGAATCAAGTTACATTTTAAATGTAAGATTATTTTTAATTTTTATTATATTTTTACATCACCTTTCTTTTTTTAAATTATACAGTTGAAAATATATTGTTAAAACTTTTGATATAATATTATAGGATACAATTTGTGGACGTCTTAAAGCTAGATGTTCAGAGGAAGGATCAATGATAGAATTAGTTAATAATCAATTAAATAATATATATATACCTTGTTTTTCTGTGGGATCAGATTGGATAAAAAATAAACTTACTGCTGACAAAAATAGGAATTCTTGTTTGGATGCGTTTAAAAATTTTCTTGAATATATTAAAGGTATTGTTTCACTTTTTACTATTACATTTTAGTTTAATATATTTGTTTCTATGCAATGCTCTTTCAAATATATATTTGAATCAGATAGTCACAAATTTATTAAAAAATTTGATTTATTAAAATCAATTTCTATTGTAAATGGAGAAGAGAAAATTCAAATCTATGGGGAGGGGGATGGGGGGGAATTGTACTAGTATATTAGATTAGAGGGAGTGGGGAAGTAAATAAAGTAGCTTGAGTCATTGTGAAATTTGTTTATAATATAATTCATTAGTTTTTATTAATTAGTTTTAATTAATAATAATTTTATAAATGAACTTTAAATGTCAATATGTTTATATATGTTATGCCACTTGGAGGGGGCATACCTACTTCTGATGGAAATATAATTTAAGCTGATTTGCCTAGCTAATATGCTATCACCAGGCTGTAAATTGGGCTAATATTAATAAAATTTTATTAATTAAAATTTTAAAAATTAATTAGTATTTTAATTTTATGAATTACCTATCTAAGTTTCATTTAATTAAAAAAATTTTTTAATTATAAAAAATTTTATTAATTAAAGTTAAATATTCCAGTGAATATTTTAAAGTAACAGTATTATCAATTGTCCAGTCATTATTTGCCACCAATATGGCAAATTCAATATTTTCCAAGAAGCCTTTTACTCTTATACCAATAAGAGGATTGAGCATCTACAGGGTGTCTCAGTACCAAGTTTACAAATTTCTAGAAGAGTAGGGTATCTCTAGTCTAATTAGAATCAATGCTGGATCGGAAAGGCTAGATGGTGTCAATTGAGCTTGGGATTTTCGAGTGTTCTTGCAGAGACTCATAGACTGACGCAACGGTTGAATGATGGCTAATCATACGAACGCGGAACTAACGGATGTGCATCTAGTTTACGGGGTTGCCTAATGCAAAGGGCGAGTCGCACAGCTTTGTATGTATAATGATATTTGATGAAGTATATTGCTAGCCAATGTCTCTTTGGATTGGACCTTTGGATTATCTGAAAAGGCTTACTCCAGAGAATCGTCATAAGTGGTGAATGAATTGTACGGATTCCGAACATGACTGATACAGGACAATTCGAATTATACCGCACCATACTGAAATATGCTGTTGCAATATCCGAACGATTCTGCGTGAAAACAACATGAATCCGTAGTTTACTTTGGTTATTGTTGCCCATTATAATTTTGTTGATGTACATTGATTAATAAACTACATATTCATTTACGTGAAGTCCATACATTTCAGATGTTTTTTGTATATACTATCGCGTAAGAAATACATTTCCGACCCTATACTGATATGTGATTCTGAGTATCCTACTATCCTTTAGAAGCTTGTAAATCTGGTGCTGTCACATCTGTATATAGAGTTCTTTTTAAGGATAACTGACTTGTATTTGTATTACATATAGTAAAATAATATTAGTTAACTCGATGGCAAACGTCAGAGAGCATGTCAGTCTGGCATTTTAAACGGCGTCAGTTATGTGAAGAGAATAGACATTTAACCTCTTTTTTCAAAGGCTTTAATATAGAAAGATAAATAAATTTGTATTAAATTTCAATTTTTGTTAAGCATCATGCATAGTTTTATCATACATAACGCAAAATTAAGTTTTAATTGTAAGACAGTAAAATAAATGTGGATTTTATGACTTATTAAATAATAAATAAAAAAATATCTTAAAATTTTTATTAAAAATTCGAATTTTCAGTACTTTAATTTACTACCTATAACTGAAGAATTGGATAATCCAAGGTCATAATTTTCGGCAATAAAAATAAAATGGCCTATTATGGATACAATTTACCGTGGTGTATAAGTGGACAATTTGTCTCAGTTGATTTATTTTCTTTAGTAAATGTTACAGTAAAGTTTTTGTATTTGTCGTTAAAAACTTAAGTTAGTCTCTAGTGTCAATGTAATACAAGAAATTATCATATATTATAAGAAATTGTGTTAATTGGAGCGAAGAAATATGCATAATAAAACAGAGATAAAAAAAAAATAATGAAAGAAACATAGCAATTGTGGACGATAGATTGACCGAAATTTTACAAAATTTTTCAAAATGAGATACACATCATAATATAGTGGATAACAAGAAATTTCATAAGAATTAAAAATGTTCTACAGCTAAATTAATAATTAACTGATCAAGATTTTCATCTCTCTCACAAATACAAAGGTCGGTAAAATGTCTTTTTGTTTTCGACAAAATTCTTAAACGTATATTTTTCTCTTCGATTTTCATTATAAATTTATAATGCATTTTTATATTTGACTGTGGTATCAAAACACTCTTTAAAACTAGGAAATGTTTTGTTAGTTTTATGCCATGAGTATTGAAATATAACTTGATTTGTATATAGTATGTCGGAAAAAAAAAAAAAAAAAAAAAAAAAAAAAAAAATGATTCAAATATTAAATAAATTAAAATATTTTTTTTTTTTATTTTTTAAAAAAAAAAAAAAAAAAAAAAAGAAATGCTCACGGATTATATGCTGCTATAATTTAATGCTGTGAGATCGTTTATTTTTTCGATCCAAAAAATTATATATTTATTTTATACAGCGCTATGGATTACAGACAAGAAATTACAGTGTTTACTAAGTATATTTTTTAGGTAACTACAAGTTTGTAAACTTATCTTTACTAGGTAATTATAAACAAGTAAGATTCTGTAGTATTCGCAAGTTTTTTAATTATTTATTACTTTCTTCAGGGCCCTTTTGTTATTTACTTATATACAACGGCCAATAACAAACATTCCATCTTCTCTGTCATCATAAAAATACGATTATTTTTTATCTCTCACAGATCTCAGTTATGCATTTATTTATTTATTTACTTTCTGACATAATAATTTCAATTATTTTAAGTTTTTGGATCAAAAACATTTAATATTTTTCTTTGAGAATTAATTTTTATCGATATTTCGAGTGAAAAAAAAAAAAAAGAATGCATATTGTACATTACACTGTGCACAGGAACATTGCATATTGTACACAGAAACTTGAAATTCACACCGAGAAATCCACAGATCCTTGATTATTGACAAGAAATTATGGTACTCTTTTCTTAAAAATGAAGTGCTATTTTTTGATATACATTCTTACACTATGAATTAAATTAATGAAAATATCTTACCTTCTTGCTTCTTTGATATTCATATCTCACTATTTTCATTCAAATCCCCTTTAAATAGTTACAAGACTATCAATGAAACAATTTTTATTAAATTACACTTTTCCTCTTTTTTTTTTTACCTCTTTTTTTTTTTGTGTGGACCTTTGCATTTGAAATTGCAAGAACTTATTATTTCTGGTATTTATTTAGATTTTGCTGCAACTCATCATGATAAATTGTTGGAAACTATTTTAATGATATAAAAGAATTGCATTGTTTCTTTTGTAAACCCTTAAAAAAAATGAACAATCACTTCACATCTTAGCTGGGCGTGAAATATGACTTACGATTTCGTAAAAAAAGAAAAAAGGTTTTTTATTGATTCTGTTATGAATGTATTGTTAACTATTATTTATTATTATTATTATTTTTTTTTGTATGATCGTATGTTTTATTTGTTTTATAAGCAACTGAAAAGAATTATAAGCACATTGTGAAGTTTCAAGAAAATGACAAAATTGATATTTCTGCCATTAAGACATTTGAAGACTGTCAGAAATTTGTTATATTTGATGAAAAAGTCATTCTTGTGGAACAAATGATGGGAGATTGGATAAGAATTATTCAAGAGGTATTTAAATTTTGCTTTAAATTGCCATTCTCAGCTTAAGAAATTTCAATGTTATTTTTTTATAATCAAGATTGTTTATAATGTGTCAATTGTTTTGATTTATTAAATTTACTAATGTGATAAATAAATATATACATATATAAGAATTTGAACCAATTTGTTAGATTTGATTTTGGTATTAGTTGTTATTTAATTGAATAAGGTTATCAAAAATACACAGATTCTAGGTTTGTTTATTCTCAAGCTATCGAGAATAGGCCCATGATAAACCAGGAGACACTAAACATTATTTTTATGTAGAAGTATTTAGATGTTCTTTGATTACAATTTCAAACTACGAAATCAGTTTATTTTTACTTTGAAGAACAATTTAATAATCCCTATTTTTCATTAACAACAACTCTTTGGAGAACAATTAATCCCATCTAGAATTAAATGAAATATGAAATTGAAATTATATAAAATTATGTATGAATAATCAGGTATGTTAAAATTATATTTATCATTAATTGCATCGGGTTGAAAATAAATTGTGTTATATTCTTTTGTTTTGCTTTATAGTAATCTTAAAGAATGTGAAATAAACATAGTTCAGATAAAATTAAAACGACATTTTGAATTTATTATTTTGAATGAATTTTTTTCGACTATTTATAGCTTTTGTTATATATGCACTTATTTGTCATAAAAATTAGTGCACCAACACAGAATTCCAGAATCCATTGAAATTTTACATGTTCCTTTGTAATGTTGATATATGCTAATATATAAATTAAATTAAAGGACAAGTATCATTTATTGCAGGAAAATCAACAAAAAATATAGATTATAATATCTCATTAGACTATATTTTAG
Source organism: Caerostris darwini (assembly GCA_021605075.1). NCBI lineage: Eukaryota > Metazoa > Arthropoda > Arachnida > Araneae > Araneidae > Caerostris > Caerostris darwini. The sequence goes on along the minus strand of BPLQ01005633.1, from coordinate 200,192 downwards.
GTGAATGTAGGATTCAATATTGTCATATATGTTTCTTATATCTTGTGGCATCTAATTCCACAATTGCTTCTTATTCGACCAAACTTCTATGCTGCCGAAAAGAGATACTTTTTCGACACCGGAATTGGATCCGGGTTCCCTGGGTGAGAGCCAAGAATTCTAGTCTCTAGAATAGGCTGCAATTTACACTGCCTAACTTGGACGCTTGGACACCGCAGTTGTGCCACTGCCCCATCCAAATTAACCGGTTTTAGTGTACACACCCATGAAGTGAGAATGAACACTTGCCAACAACGGAGTCACTATAAGATAATTGCAGTGAATATTCATGTACCCAGATTCGTGGTCACGCATGTTGATATATTAAGATATTACACTCTAGGGATGGCAAACTTCTTGGCTGGGATTTTGGACATTCATTACAAGCGGGCACGGCAAGGACATGGTTCTGCTTAACTCGCCTTCCACGCTGTCTCACTTGTCGACCAGATCTGGTAGGCTAAGGAAGTGTGTTGATATCGATGAGGCAGTCCTCTACTATGTGTGACCATGCAGTATTCTGTTGGAAAAAGCACCGAGATGAAATCTCCCTGCAATGACAAGCGAACAAAGACATGTGGCTGAAGAATGTCACGAACAGGCTGTTATGGAGGCGTGGTTTATTACTAAAGGAGATCGAGTGTCGTATGGAATGTCATCCCAAACCACCATTCCTGCCGGTTTGCCGCTCCAAAGAATAGGCAGCATTGAGGTAATCTTCACGAGGCTTCCAACAACGAGCCTGGTCGTTATTAGAACCAAACTGCATTGCGATTTATCACTGAACACTTTCAGTGATAAATCGCAATCTGTCACAATTAAATCCCGTTGAGCGACATATAATTTCAAACTAATTCAACGGCGGAGGACTATCAGGGGCAGCACACGTAATAGGCTCTGCTACAGCAAGTAATAGTCAACCAGGGGCCTTGCAAATGTACAAACATACACGAGGGGGGGGGGGGGGGTTTTAGATCGTGCTGCCTGTATGAGAATGTCGTCTAATGATGTAGTTGGTTATGTATGCTTTTGCCTGACGATGAGATTGGCACGCCGTTTATTGGTTTCCCTGAGACAGGGCTCCTTGTGTGTGAATTCTCTCTCTCATCCATTAATTCTAACATCTTAATATTGTCAGAATGGCCGAGTTGGCTACTCAAGCTTCTCATTCCAATTATTCTTTGCGTCTCAAACACGGATATCTGCTGATATTTGCTTCGATGGTGGAAGTAGCAAATCTGAAGACAATACAACTTTCTTCAGCAGATAAACTGCGTAAACAACCTGCTCAAACCTGCCTGCCTGTGACAAAATACCTGAGACGTATTATTTATGATCTAAGATAGACGTACACAGCGCTCTTTACACATCTATGCTATTGCTTTACACAATGCTCAATCACAAATCTTTAATTAAAACAAGCCTTACTCAAATCTTCATACCAGTTTGACAATTTTTTATTAGTGGTTAATTTGTAAGGCTATGAATGTATTTAAAAATTAATGTGAAAGTTTTTTTTATTTATTTAGATGTGTTTTATTATTGATTGCTTAAGTTTTGTGTTCTTTTTTCATTTGAGGTTACATTAATTTGATCATTGATTAAGTTTGTTGTAATTATTTATCATTAATTTTGATGTAGGTTATAGCTGAAAGTGGTCAGATTCGAATGGAAGCAGATGATGTTGGACCCCTTTATGAACTTAGATATTGGCGATATGTTTTATGTAGACTTAGCTCAGTAGTTGAGTTTGTACAATCCAATAAGTTTCTTACCGTCATAAAACTGTTGACTGCAGCACAATCTAGAATACTGAAGGTATTAATCAACATTTATTTTTAAATAAAGGATCTAAGAGACAGTAATTTATTAATAGATTTTATATTTTAAATAAGTTTGATAATTTTATAATATATTAGATTTTTAAAAAGTAACACATTTTTATATTGTATATAATACACAATTTATTATTTTATTTATCAAATATTGTTTTTTAATACAAATAAAAAAAAGAACCGAAATTGAATAGTTTTATATTCTTAAACATTTTTTAAAGAGATTTTGTATTTAAACAAAATCATAACCTTTGAATGCTCAAATTTTCAAAACTGCTTCTTAGATTATAAACGGTAGAGCGGTTAAAAGATACCGATGGAAATATTAAAAAATTTTCTTAAATTATCAATATGAGTGCAATAGATGAGAGATTTATCTAGAGTGATTTCTAAATATATATCAATAATGTTATTATAAATAGTAATGTTAGGATAAGTTTGCAATTAAAAAAATATAGCCTCCGTTTTATCAGTACTGAAACAGATTTTCCATTTAGTCAGCCAGTTTTCGAGGGAGTAAATGCATTTTTTGTAGTAAGTGAGTGATATGGTAGGAATTTTTATTTTGGCAAAAGAGTGCAGTATCATCAGCGTAAAGGATAATTTTAACATCAAGAGATTGTGGAATGTCATTGATAAAGATATTGTAGAGAAAAAAGTCCTAGGAGAAATCCCCGAGGGACTAAGTGGTGACTCTCAGTGACTTTAGAACATGACATTACATGCGTTCCAGTAACATATATGAAGACCACTAATCAGCATAACCATCATTCAGTGGTAACAGAATTTTGAGTCAGACAATTTATAAAAAGTATGGAGTTTGGAGTTTTGTGCCAAAGAGATGTTACTTTCATTAGAATTTGAAAATGTGAAGACAAACTCCTTCAATAATAAAAAGAATTTCAGACATAGCATCACTGATTGGAGATTGTGGCTGGTTCCTGTTGACTAGCATGAGTAAAATGGATGTTTGAGGGCCTTTAGGGCAGTAACACAGCTGACATTTGGGTTAACTTTCCAGGAAGTATAAATAGGGCTAATAGTTTTTCTATTGTTGATAGTTTGAGCAGAGTTAGAGCGAAATTTAGGAAATATTGGACAGCTACGCTAGGCAGTTATGTAACTAGCTCCGCATTTAATGCAGGTAGATTGACTAATTTTTTCTATGTATGGATATTTATTACATTCTTTACATTCTCGCCACATTTAAGACAGCTTGGTTTGAAACCAAGTCTTTGAACTGTGGTGAAAGTAATTGCAGCTAAAACATTGGGGGGCTAATTGTCGTTTTCTACCTTAATTTTTCTTTTTTACGTCAATGCCACGCAATACACCAACCTATCTGTATTTTTCCACCTTAACACTAAGGTAGAGAAGTTTGTTTAGTTTGAAAATGTCGTGGCTGGCTTCATAGCATGGGAGAACAAGTTGACAGATGGGCAATGGTTGCTTAGTATTAGTTTTGGTAAGCTGAGTTAACTTAACGTCATTGAAGCATTTAAGAGTCAGAACTTCTCGAATTTAGTTAATGTGGGTATTTTGTGGGAGACCTTTCATGCCTTAATAGGTCTCTCAAATTTTGAATTGAAACGGAGAGTTCAATGTGGTTTTCTTTTAGATATCTGATAATGACCTTGTGGTGATCAGCATCCGTAAAGAACATGAGAGTCTATGTTTACGACATTTCTGATTTTAAAAATCGCAAAAGACCTCGCGCTGTTCTGAATATTATTCATTAACGTTCCGATATCCTCCTTTCCGAATTACCGTGCAGTTTCTCCACTGAATCAAAATTTCCCCTCCAATCGTTTTTGTTTGTTTTTAAATAAATTTATCTATTTTTCTTTTATTACCTTCTTGAAATTATAATAATAATATAAAAAAAATTATATATGCATAACTTTTTTTATTAATTAATAAAAACTTCGAATAATTAATTTTTAAATAAATTAATAATTTACTTATATTACTTTTTTTTTCTATCTAATCAATGGACTTAAAAAGCTTAAGAAATTTCCCTCACTCACAAAGCGGGAGATAGAGGTTGCTAAGCAACCAAGGTTCTCCGTCAATCTGGCAAATCGTCGTCGTCGTTTAGAGTCTCAGTGAGATTCGTCATAAGGTCATAATTGAAAGAAATTTAGGTTCAGAAATTTGGGTACATTAATTCTGGGGAAGCATCAACTTTACCTTCATCCAAAGTGAGGTGGTCGTTAACTTTAATCGGATTTGAGTTTGATATAGTTTGAATATTTGAAGTATTTCGTTTATTTGAACATATAAAACATTATCAGAATTAACTAAACTAGAGTTAAAATCAATTATATGATTGTTAGGGTTACTAGTATTAGCCATTAAGTGTCTAGCATCTCTCGTCAAACTTCATTTAGTTTTAGAGTTATGTACCATACCAAACTGTCAATGGGGCAGAAGCAAAAGATTTACCTTATTTCGTGCATTCTTGAAGAGTATTCTGCAAGTCTGGTTAGTGATCTACAAGACGTGTTCCACTTTTATTAACATCAGGAAGTGATGAAATCTATTGAATTGAAATCTGCGTGTTTATTCTTTGCATTTCAAAAATAGCCAACTCATGACAAATTTATTGAGAGAATCATCTTTTTTTTCTCCCCTGACCGTGATTCTTATCACATTTTTATTATAGGAAAGTTGGTACATCTCATAGAATCTTTTTGAAATGAAATCATTGTATTGAAATGTTTTAATCAAATAAGCATTTTAAGCTGTTTTATACATTCAAATACAATATATATTACAATTCCAATATATATATATAATATTCAATATGAAGGAATTCCTATAGCCCCTATCGATAAAAATAAGGTTTTGAAATTTATAAATTTCATAACTTGATTATTTTTCAATTGTTATTTTACCCTACTTATTATTATTATTTTTTTTCTTCTAAATTTCAAAACCTTATTTTTAACGATAGTGGCTACAGAAACTCCTTCATACTGAATATTTTATAATATAATATAGATAGATGTAATGCATGTATGTATGCATATCTTTATAATGATTGCTTGCATTTAAAATATATTTAAAGGTTTAAAATTTGGCTTATTATGTCATTCGATTTTTTAAAAATTTTATTAGTGCAATTTTTCTTTTTAGTCGTGGATGGAACAAGACAGAAAGTTAACCGACAAGATTAATGAAGCTCGTGATAACGTTAAATATTTACACCAGCTCGAAAAAATTTGTTTTAAATTCTATGAAAATGATATGGTAAGACTTTTACAATAATTTCTAAAAGCATAACTTACATTTTTTTTTTTATAAAGTAAGTTTTTATTTATGAATAAAATAACATTTTTTTGTTAAACATCTGCGGGTTCCTTGTTCCTGCTATGCATGCCAGAAACAGCCTACTGACGGTGATGGGGCAGGGGAGGCAGGACTTTTTAGGGTAACTGTCTTTCATTTGCGTGCCGTATGGGTTTGGTTTGTCGCTCTACGGTCATTTTGTGCACACTTTATGCTAATTAGACCGGGACCTATAGTTTTTATAGTTTTTTTCGAACCATTAACACACTTCCATGCCACCGCCAGGATACGAACCTAAAGCCTGTGGTTCCAAAGGCCAGAGCGCTAGCCAATTGACCATCGGGAATGGGAGAAAATGCGGAAAACTCACAGCAGGCTGTGTTTGGCTATTGATGCGAGTCGTTTTATACGCATTGTTTAAATGTCATCGAGCCTTCTCGTTTCTGAAAGCAATGACTGCAACGAACGCTGCCAGCGGATTCAAACATGAATCCTCATGCACGCTAGCTGCTCAGGTTACCTTTGGTCCACGAGTTGGGTCATAAAATAATTATTGAAATAAAAAGAGAAAATAATTTATCTTACTGTTTAATGGAAATAAGACATAAAATGATTTAATTTTCAAAATTCATGAACTATTTTATATGAGTAATAAATCTTGCGATGCTACTAGTAATAATACAGAAATAATAATTTATTACATTTTTATTTACTAATTGATTTATTGTAACTCCTTCATTTTTATTTCATCGGGATTATTCCATCAAAAGATTGTTAGATTGCTGCATTCAGTTCATTAAAAAGGAAAATAAAAAAAAAAAATAAAAAAAAATCCGACTGGTTGGAATTTGTGTTAATGTACTTACTATGAAGAATTGCAAATATTTTTTAAGGATTCACGACAAAAAGGATTACTTTTTAGTGTGTAAATGTTTAGACGCATTTTGCAGGGCTTTTTTTTTTTGACTACTGTTAAAAATGTACGAAATTTAATCAAATAATAAATGTTTTAATAGTGTAACGTCTCGGCCTGTATTAGACCTATAACGGCTTCAAGAAAAGGACCACTGTCAGGTTTACGAAAATACTTTAATTTTTATTTACGAGCACATATACAAAACTCTGGATTATTATACCTAATTAAAAAGAAATGAAAATTGAAGATTTAAATTTGCAGATCACACCAAGGACGGAGATTATCAGAGTTCTTGAATCTAGGACGAATTTTAAACACGTACCTTAATTATCACACGGCGTGATACACGAAACTACGAGAGACTAATTTTGGAAACAGGCAGAATCTCCGGCCTATTCAGTCACTTCAGAGAAAGAAAGAAAACCAGCAATTCTGGTTGACTCATCGTTCCCTTCTTCACCAAAAGTCTCCTTTTAAGACATTTCATCAAGTGGGGGGTCAGCTACCCTCACTTCTCATTGGAGTAGACATTTCTCAGCTCATGGTCTATCACTCATCACAAATGAACAACTCATGGTGTGATTCATATTCAATCTGTAGTTGTTTCGACCTGTGAAGATCGCACAGACATTCGCAAATTTCCTGAGCCTCATTATGCATGATATCGAATATCTACTATCAGATTTGAGTGACAGTTTGTTCTCATTAGTACAAAACACTAATTGTACGCAATATAACTACCCACAATAATTTGTCTACTGTCAAATTTGAATGATGAATTGTTATTATATACTTGTCAAATGACATGCATTCCTATCTTATGGAAATGAAATGCCAAAACTATACCCGTGAGAAAAAAAGGCTACAATTGTGTATAAATTCCTGCATAAAATGATAATATTTAAAAAAATTTGGAAATTTAAAAATAATGGCTTATACTTTAAACAAATCATTCTATTATTAGATTTCATTATTAAAGCGCCCCTGCTTTTATTATCCGTGGTATAAAGTTGTAGATAAATTTAAAAAGAGAATTATTTCATCTATTTTCCAATAATAAATAATATTTTTCTTTTTAGTTCTTTAATTACTTCATACATTTAAAAGAAAAGTTATTTTACAAAAATGTTTTAAAATTGTTTTTATTTTTTTACCTTTAATTATAATTACACTTTAGCACTCAAATTGATACATTAAATATAATTTTTTCTACAACGAATAATAATTTTTTTACATTCAGATTCTATTATCAACTATATCACAAAAAATATAATTTCTGACTTCATATTAAAATTTATATGTTTCAACAATTAAAGAATTTCGGTCTTCCTTCTTAGGTTAATTTGCAATTTCGCTACTTGAATCAATTTTTATACGGTTTTTTTTCAATCAGTTTTGTGTTATGCACTTTCTAGTATTTTAAAATGTGACTTTCTACCAAATACTAATATCTCAAGACGTAGAATGTCAGCCAATCAAAGGCTTATTTTCCTATTCCATTTTTTAAACTAATTATTGTAACTGTTGGCTTGAGTTTTATTCAACTTCTCAACTACAGACTTCTGAACGAATAGGACGAGTCTTGAACAAGCAGTAAACTTGAATTTGTTTTGCGATAATCAATTTTAACCAAAATTTAACCTTTGGTGTATCATCGGTGAAAACAGATTCTTTCAACAGGTTCCAAAAACTTTGATTATTCTTATCTTCAATTTCCGGAAAAAACCGGAGCCAGCCAGATTCTCCATTCGTCAAAATCTATCAAATTTTTGAATTCCGGATAAAATTATAGGCTGAAGGATAAATGAAAAGAATTACTAACAAACAGAAGAAAATTTGCTTAATAAACAATCTTAGTTGAAATGAGATGATTTACTTATTTCTATTATAAGGAAATAGTTATCTTCCTTGTTTTGCTTCTGTTTTCTAAAATCCTCAATAAGTTTTGTAATCGGTTCTCAATGCAGACATTCTTTTCGTCATTGCTTTCTAGCTTATTCAGTAAAATTCAAATTTTGTGCTTCCATCACACTTGTTTTTGTAAAATAAAAGTAAGAGATTTATTATTCAATTTGTGTCACAATGACAAGCAGTTACAGTCAAATTTCTGTGCAGTTTAATGCTTGGTCATTACAAATATTTATATTGCAAAGAAAAACAGAATCATCTTGCTTTCGAAAGAGCCATTTTTTTAGTTAATTTTGAAGCAATACATATGTAATACACAAGGCTTAGCTTTTCCACTAAGAAATAATTTTGTAATACTACAATTAAAAACTCAAATATTGAAATAATAATAATAATCGTTCGATTATGGATGCCATTTTCAATCAAATAATACCTATAAAAAATTATAAACATATACACAGTCTCACATTAATGTGACCACCATCTACTTTCGACGTCAACGTGAAATAACCAATCACAAAAGGCAGGTGGCAGCACATTGCAGTGGAGTGTATGTAAGGAATTCCACTTAATACCACTTAAATACCACACTCCACTTAAAGCCAGAATATACAAGAGTGTATATTCTGGCTTTTGACAGGTGGTCACATTAATATGACTGGACTGTGTATATTTTTTTTTTATTTACAACAGAATTGGTTTTTCGAAAATTCCTGCATTTGGCTGGAATTTTTTTTCGAAATTTTTTTCACAGAATCAAAATTCTTTACCTCGCATCAAAATATATTCTCGAGAGCTCCTTCCATAACAAATTTCGCTAACTCTCTGGAAATGCCTTATAACACTTTAAATTCTCGTTCGAGGACCTGATGGCCGAGTGACTAGCGCTTTGGCGCTCGGTGCCACAGATTTCGGGTTCAAGTCCCGGCGGTGCCATTTATGTTTATAGTGGTTCGGAATCCACTTTAAACCGTAGTCTGTAGAGTGAGTAGTGAGTAGTCTGTGACTGTAGAGTGTTGGGCGTAGGACTGACAACCCAACCCCTTAAAAAGCCAGCGTGACGGTGCAAAGTCAGACTTCTACCTACCGGTGCTCCATCACATCAGAAGCTGTCCCCCCTTTCCCTCCTTCCATGAGATCACATGTGTTCTTCACATGGATTCTTCTTGGTTGACAGCAATATTCGGACCAACTGATGTGAACCCATATATCACTTGGTCCGAATATTGCTGTCAACCAAGTA
>BPLQ01005633.1:175392-190560 GCA_021605075.1 Caerostris darwini | reverse complement strand
AGGCACTTTATTTTAGTCTATGAGTCTTCTGGCTTCCCAGTAGTAATTGTAAGACTTCTCCTTGGCGCTGAGTTTCCCTGTTCAGTCCTGGACATTTCAAAAGATGTTCTGAGTTCATTGTTCCAGCTCTACATATTGGACAAGAGTTCGAGGCGAGGGCACCTAATCTGTTTAGGTGTTCCGCAAGACAATCGTGTCCGGTTCTTAATCGAAAGTTGATGAACGCCTCTTTACGTGGTCTAGTGTTAAATTCACATCTATTATATTGCAATGCTAACACGTGAATATGGAATGTTAATCGCTGTCAGGGTAAAAATAGGAAAACGATGGAATTTATTCAAAAATAAGTGCATTATAAAGAAATGAAAAGAATATTGATCGATGACTGGATAACGATTTTACATTATAATTGATGATGATTTGGCAGCATTAATTTTTCGTAGAAAGCAGCTTCTTGCTAATTGAAAAATACCAAGTGTTCTAATATCAAACTTCCTACCAAATAAATAAAATTACCCAAATCTAATTGACCGTGAATCCCCGATGGCTTTTTATTAACATCCAGTTGAATTTAAATAAAACAGAAATCAAAATCGAAGTTTGAAACGAGAAACCTCATTGATATGAAATTGTCTCGATTATTTATTTATTTTTATTTAACAAGAAATCCTCGTGTGCCACTAAACATCACATAATGCTTACAGAAATAAGTAAGTAAACAAATCAATGACAAAATAATTAAAACATAAAAAAATAATATTAAAAGAGATAAAATAAAAGAAAGGGCAAGGGATTTAATAAAACAATCAAGGAAGAATTTACAAATTTAAAAAGGTTATAAAAGTAGTCTCCTTATTAACAAGTTGGCAGAAACTTGGTGGCTATTTAATTCTTTGGAGTGTTGTTCTTTCGTTAAAAATTTTCTAGGATGTTCTAGCGTGAAGCAGCTGAAACGCATATGGTAGATATTCTGCCCTCCACCTATATTGCAATTGCAAAAGATCAGTTGAACGTAGTTTAAATCTGTTTAAATAGCAGTTAAAATTTGCAATGTCCAGTCATTACTGAGTAACTGAGTAATTTTGAAGTCGGTAAAAAAATGATGAGCACTAAACCTTTGGGAAATAGAGCACAAGTGCTTCTACGTGATTATAAGCATTAAATGATTCAATGTGCAATGTTATTCCGCAGATTGGCTTTGCTTCTTTGAGTGTCTTTTTAAAATAAGATTTTCTGCATCCTGTTTGGTGGCTTCTTTTGTGAGCCAGTCAGCTTTTTCATTGCTGTATGGCCATCAATAAACGTAAAATATGCAGTTACATTTTGTTCTATCAATATACTAAGAATTTTTTTTAATGTTAACGGTAATATTATTGTAGGATGCAATATTTTTCAGTGATTCTAAAGACAACATCGAATTATTACACATTTTGAATAGAAACCACTTTGCTCTTTTATCCACTTTAGTGCATAACAGTTCGGCAATAAACGCAATGCATTTATTACGAATTCTGTATTGACGGCATTCTTATTCATGACTATTTTTATAGATGACGAAGGCAAAATCAACTTTGTTATTTATTTTACTGCCATCGGTATAACAAAGTGGAAAGTCTTCTATAACATTATTATAAATAATAATGTTGGCTGCATTTCACTTAGATGGATGCGATATATTAACATTGACAGTGAAAAGTAGTAGTTATTCACAAAGGACTGATTGATATCTATTCATAACTCCGTGTGATTCAAAATATCTATGTTTACGAGTGAAACATTTTCTCATTAACTATGAAAAATGTAACCTTAACTCACAAATACGTCTTCTGAAATGCAATATTAACTTGCGATTGCGATATTAAAATGCGATATTAACTTAATGCGATTGTTTTTTACCAGATTATCATGACATTGTCATCTACAAAAAACGTGTGTGCAAAATTTAAATTCGATAGTTTATTGTAAAATGGTGGAAAAATCATTTTCAAAAATTTCAACATAGAGACAAAATACCACGAGCGAATTTAATAAAAAGTTGTAATGAAAAATATTAATACATTTACTTTTTTTACTGTATTGTTAGTTAATACACTTTATTGTGATTCTCCCTCGCTTATTGGTTTTAAAAATTCATTAATAATATATATTATACCGTGAAAACAAATTGAATAATTTTATTTATTTCAGTTTATTTATAAAGATTTAAGTTTTCGTTTATAATATTAGTATTTTTATAACTGTGAAATACTTAAATTTTTAGGTTAACCAATTATAAAATGTTCTTGATAAACAGTTTTTTAACAGCAAACGAAATATTTTATGTAAAATATTAATGTTAAATAAGTTATTGAATTTAATTATGTATATGGGAGTGAAAAAAATTAAAACTACTTTAAATTTTAATAAAGTTTTACAATTTTTTAAAAATTAGTTATGTTTTACAAGTTTAACATGTTATTTTTTTTTACAAATTTATAAAATGAACTACATTATAATTTTTTCAATATTTTATAATACTTTTTTCAAAATATTTTTTTTATAGGAAACTATTCGTAAATCTATTCCACTTCTAATATCTCAAGTTCAAATGATACATGCTATATCAAGATTTTATCATACACCAGAACATATCACGTCCTTTTTCACAAAAGTAAGTTTCATTTTACTGCATATTTTTGAATCAAATAATACTTGTGTACATTTCAGTATTATTGTTATGCAATTTTGAATATATTTCATTATTGTAAAACTGGTAACCAATTTTAATGAAACTTAAAATTTATCTTATTAAATTACTTATTCAAAGTAATATATGATTATATTTTATTGCTAAATAATTTTAAAATGATCTTACAAAGTTTTATCTGACGTTTACTAAATTTTTTTTTTTTTTTTTAAACTACTAAAATGTAACATAAAAACTTTTTAAAAATATTATTGGTGGTGTTATTTATTGTATTTAAAAACTCTACCATTGTAATTTTGATCCATTAAAAATATGTTTTCTCTTCATGTGTTTAATATTTTGTGGAAAATTATTTTTTTTTCTAATTGAGGGTGCTGTAACAATGCCATCAATGACATTTGCTTTAAATCATTCTTCCTACTAAAAGACGATGTATATAACAAACGATATTGGTACTGCTAAGTAACTAATTAGTATGGAAAATCGAACATAAATAAATACATTGATGCATACTAATACACATTCTGGTGTAAAAATAATTGTCAGTACAATTAAATGAAATAATTATTTCTTAAAAATAAAAAATAAAAACTGTCAAAATATTCAAAGTAAAAACAATTACAATTTTAAGCATTTAAAGATCATAATTTGCCTTTTACTTCATATTCGGCATTTATTGAGAAAACCGAGATAGTATTTTTAATTTTTGGCAGCATTTTCTTTGAACTTTAATTTGTTACGTTGGCAAAATATTGTCAAATCCGAAGAGAGAGGGAGTATCATTGGAAGCAAATGCTTTAGAAAACGTTGTTTTTAAATCAAGGCTATCTGAAATTGCACTTCAAATTAATGAATATCAAGCAAATGTGAACATTATATGATAATAATAAAGATTTAAAATATATAAGATTGCAAAATAAAATGCCTATCAAAATATTGAAAAAAAAAAAAAAAAAAAATTTTATTTAGATGGCTTTTAACAGGTTTTAAAAATAAAAATATTTAATTAAATGAAGTCTGAATTTATCTTCTACAATTTTATCAGTTGCAGATTTAAGCTCATTCAGGAAAACCAAAAGAGAGTTTCTCAAATAAGGGAAATTGCCCTTTTGGGGATCCTTTTAATGAGAGCTTATATGTATATTACTACTTCAAATAAGTATTACAAACACTTACACAGCCAGTTTGAGAAGAGGGAAGCCTATTATCAATAGCCATGTTATCAATGATAAGATTTTTATAATTGTAGTCTTTTCAAACTTGAAACACGGGCTTGAGAACTCACAGTTTTATTGACACGCGCACAAATATCACAACACATACAATTAAAGCATACAATATTTAACGCATTTAAAGACATATAATTATAGATTCGTGGAAGGACTCCACGAATAAGCCGAAAATAAATCTACTCAGGTACGCGCTGAATGCGCAAAATGCATTTCCTCTCCTGATAGTCCAACTAATACATTAAAAATATTTCCTCTGGGGGTGAGAGACAGTAAACTAAATGTTTCTTAGCGGCAGCGCCGATTGCGCTGTACTTCTTCTTGGGTGAGAGTCTCGAAGCTCACTGACCATTTCTACTGAACGCCACAGGGGTGCTCTTGCAGTGCGTAGGAAGAAGCGCGGTTACATTATGCATTTATCTTATAAGGATAGCATAATTGGTATTATATATGATATATATATTATTATATATGATAAGGATAGCATAATAGTTGCCTATTATTTTAAATAATGTTAATTACGCCAAAGCTTTCTTTTTAAATTAACAATTACTCTGCCAGATTGATCTCTATTTATTAAATCATAGTTATGTACCAATTATTTTGTAATATGATTTTAATTTGTTATATCTCACTTATTTAAAAATTCAAAAATGATTTAAAGAAGGGTAAAACATCACTGCTTAATTGTATTTTAATTTCCGTACATGAATTAAAATTTAAACGAATTTATTTTTTTTATTTTTTCTTTCTTTATTGTTGCTCTAATTTACTTTTCCAGATTTTACAAAAATATTTTCTTTTGGTTGTAAAAAAAAAAAAAAAAAAAAAAAAATATTATAATTTTATTGTCTTTAATAGGTTACTAACCAGATCGTTGTTGTTTGCAAAAACTACATCACCGAATCTGGTAAAGTTGACTTGTGGACTCTGCCTCGCCAAGAAGCTATCAGCCGAATGAACAAGTGTGTGAAATTAGAGAAGAATTATAAGAGAAGTTTAGAAAAAGTGAGAAAGCGTGTCTCATCTGAGATTGGGAAACGAAACTTTGAGTTTTTCCAAGTGCCTGTGTTAGGCGCATTTAGTTCATTTAGTAAAAGACTTAATACAGTAAGTGATTTACGCATACATTTTTTTAATTGAATATTTTGTATGATAAATTAAAATCAAGTAGCAAATTTGTGTTCAATATTCCATTCTAAAGATATATTTTTTATGAGTATAAGTATAATATGTTATTGGATAAAGTAAATGTGACAAAAGAGCATATAGTATGTTGATGATTGAGTCACATGACCAATAAAGAATGCAAGAGATCATTCCTTTGAAATATAGTTATATTATTTAATTGCTATTTACAAGAGCTGCATAATACAAGCTCAGCGCGACTCGCCGCCAGCACAACCTTCTGAAACCAAAAATTCAAAGGCATGAGTGTTGCCAAACACTGTCGCAAAACTTCTGGCAAATCGTCAGAGAGCGCTTAGTAAGTGTTGTTGTTGTTGTTCCTTATCCCACTTGGTAGAAATCTAGACCATGCCCACGAACGCGTGTGAACTCATGGTTGAAGGAAAATGGGCAGCTTCTGTTGTGATTGAGCACCTGTAAGTAGAAGTCAAACTTGGCACCGTGGCACTGGCTTTTTTACGGGGTAGGATTGTCAGCCCTACGTCTAACGCTCTACTGTCATATTAGACCGGGACCTACGGCTTAAAGCGGAATCCGAACCACTGCAAAAATCCAGGGCACTGTCGGGATTCGAACCCGAAACCTGTGGCACCAAGCGCCAGAGCGCTAGTCACTCGACCATTCAGTCCCTTAGTAAGTGGAGAGTTCATATGAACGCTGCTACGAAGATTTAATGCGTACTACAAACATTTTCAAACAAATTTCATTCAAAAATGCATTCACACATGATAAAAATTTTTACAAATGTCAGGAGTTATTGCAGTGGCAACATAACGTTTAAAAGTTCATCTTTTGTTAATATTAGGTATATTTAAAGGTAATCTTACTAAATTAATAACTTGAATTTACAGTATTTTTATTTTGTCATAACTTTTAAAAATATATTTAAATTATTTAAAAATATATTTAAATTATTTTAAAATATTTAAATAATTTAAACATTTTTATTGTATTATATGGAATTATATCATGTTTATGCATGATAAAAAATGATATAGATAACAGAGGATATTGCTATAGAACATAACAGAAATGGGTCCAGAATGGATCAAGGCTTTCCCTGTGCTGCTTTGAAGAGATTGAAATGAGAGGTTTTGAGAGGTTTTTGAGAAATTTCTATGCATTCCTCTGGGTGACAATGGTCCTCAAATTCTTAACCTTCAATACAGCAAAATATTTGTCAACTGCGTCTATCCATCGCAACTTTGGGTCATCCTCTTCCTCTTTGTCCCTGTGGTTTTGGCAAAACGATCCTTTTTACAAGGTTTACAATCATTCGTTCTAAATACACGAGCAGCCCAGTTTAATGTATTGATCTTAATAAATTTTATAATATCTGGGTCTTTATAATATTTATAAATTTCTGCAACAATAAATAGCATCGTTTTCTCCAACAATCACTTTCCCTAGCACCTCCAAGAATAGCCCTTAAAATCTTCCGCTCAAATATATCCAAATGGGCCTCATTAGATCTTTCCAAAGTCAATGTTTCAGAGCCATAGAACAAAATAGGTCTAATAAGGGCTTTATATAACAAAACTTTAGTTTTTTTTGCATATCAACTGTGATTTAATTGTGTCTTATTCCATAATAGGCCTTATTGGCTGACATAGTTTTGCTTTTTTAGTTCAGATAAGATATTACTTTGACAGTTAATTTCTGATCCTAAGTATTTAAAACTAAGTACAGATTCAAAATTGTAAGTGCCTAAGTGTATTGGGTGTATCCTGACAAATATTTCTTGAGGAAAGTATATATTTCATTAAATCTTTCACAATTAACTATTCAAATTTTAATATTAACGACGTTTCATATTATCTTACATGGAACTACTTAAAGATTAAATACATAGTACTTGATATATTTTGATTGAAAGTCTTTCATTAGCAATTATTAACTTTTTTTAGTAATTAAACTATGAGAAAAATCACAAGCAGTCTCAGGAAAGCAGTCTAATTCACTGAGGCGAAAGTCATAATCAACGTAACAGCATAATTCAGTCAAGTTAATATTTCTTAATGAGGATCATATAAGATGGACGTTTTGTTTGTCGTTATACGGTCATCTTGTGCACACTTTGTGCTAAACAGACCGGGACCTACAGTTTAACGTGGATTCCGAACCACTCACAAACATCTGTACCACCGCCAGGATTCGAATCTGAAGCCTGTGGTACCAGTGGCCAGAGCCACTTGGCCACTTGGCCACCAGGCCGCTATAAGATGGAACTCGTGGCCAAGTGGTATAGCGCTGTGGCCGTTGTGTGCCACAGGATTCAGTTCATAAGATGGAAGACTGACTTCCTCTTTGTTACCACTTCATTGATTGATATTGTTCATTTCATTCATTTTACGATAGTTTTTCTTTACTTCTCATACATTTAAATTTTTTGACGGTTATTGATTTATCTTCTATTTCATTAAAAAAGCAAAGACATTAAAGTAATAAATTACTAGAATTTCAAAAGCTAAATATATTTTTTTCATTGTAATTTTATTTTTAACTAAGATAATTTATGATTTAAAAACAAAAATTTTTTTTTGAACGAAGGATTAACTTTTTCCATCGTTTATTAGATTTGTGAAATGTTTGATGTTATTGATGGAATGTCTGTTTTAAACAAGTGTCACATTGAAGGCATTGAAGTATTTTCCACTAAATTAAATAACATTGTGAATGGCATGAAAGGCAAAACATATGATCTTCTTGATCACAGGAAGTTGGACTTCGATAATGACTATAAAGAGTTTACAAATCAGATTGCAGAACTTAAAGTAAGTTGTCTGGCTTCTTGATTATTATATGACACTGAGTGGCTAATAGTGTTTAAAAAAAAAAATCAAATTTCTTTTTACTCTTTTGATTTATTTCTAAATGCACTTAATATTTATTTAGCTTTTATTTGTGATTTTTATAGTGTATTTTCTTTAAATTTATGAACCAGTATAGTCAGAAAATAATTAATAACAATTTATTATATGTTAATGAATATCTAGTATTTAAAAATTTCTTCTGTTATTTTTTCTAGGAAAATCTTCAACAATTTATAAATAAGCAATATATACGCGTGAAACAAGTTCATCGATCCATTCTGACTTTGAAAAGGTATGCAAAATGCTTGAGATTTTTCTTTTATGTATTGCATTAAAGGGGGCCTGATGGCCAAGTGGCTAGCGCTCTGGCTCTCGGTACCACAGGTATTGGGTTCAAATCCCGGCTTGCCCATGGGTGTTTGTAGTGGTTCGGAATCCACTTTAAACCGTAGGTCCCGGTCCTAATAGGATCGTAGAGCGTTGCAGGGGCATTATTACTCCGCGTCCGTGGCTTATCTTCAAGTTACACGCGCCCCCTGGGTAATGCAAAGGGAGTAATATCTCTGCAGCACTTGCCTTAAGGCATCAAAGACAATTGTCTAAGTTGGTTGCCAGCTGCATTAGAACGAATATATATATATATATATGTATTACATTAATAATAGCGAGTTTTTGTATGTAGTTAAATTGATAATTACATGTTGCTGTTGGTTTCGAATGCTGGTCAGAAAGGTAGCAGACACATCGTTATACAAGAAGTTATACAGAGGGCCTGATATATGGCACTTACTTTTGCCACCACAATTTTGAACGAATACTGCCAGGATTGATATTTGAGGGGTTAGAGCTATTTACTCCCTTTCGAATGTAACAGAAGGACTTTCCTGCTTATGGACTTATCATGGACCTTCCTGGTGAAGACAGCAGAACTTTCGCTTCAACTTCAGAGTCAACTAATTTGTTTCAGTTCGGAAACTGAACGCGCCATTCGTCAGGTTATTCTAGCACCGGATAATTGCCGTAACTTGTTTATAATCCGTAAGCCAAATTTCCGACCTGAAAAAAAGAAAAACTTGTTTAATCCACAGTGGTGTTATAATCCGCTGGTAATTCGTTTCTGTTTTCTGACATACCGTATATCAATCAAGTTTTGTTTTTATACCCGCCATATAAAAATAGCAATATGTTTTTCAGTTTTAAAGAATGCTTTGGATGCTACAATATGCACACAAACAAACAAACAAAAAATTATAAATACAAGTATTGGCGCCATGGCGATGTTGCGCATCATAATAGTGATGTCATGATCATCGTAGAGACATCTTTTTTCAATTCCTTCTATTAGCTCACACTCTCCCTATATATATATATCTTGTTCAAATTTTCAATCGTTAATAAAATACTTATTCATCCACTCAAGTTCAAATACGTTTTTTTTTTTAACTTGTAGTGGATGACACTTGATGTTAATACAGTTTTTTCAAATATTAATTCAGTTATTAAATTTTAATTAATTAATTTTAGTTTTTTTAGATTTAAGTTGCATATATCTACCAATAGATGGCGCCAGATAAACTTAAAAAAAGGAATGAAAATTATTTATAAAGGACTTTCTGCAATATAGTGAAAAAAAAGTAGGAATTGACTTAAAATTTTTTTTATTTATGTTACTTGTTTTCAGTCAGAATGTACAACTGCCGAATTTGAGCGCTGTTTTCTGGTCTAAATCTTAATTATAGCACTGAATTAAAACATTTTTTTTTTTTTTTTTTTAGAATTTTACTATGGCATACAATACATGTTTTGCAATTTGGTTTTATGCGCTTGAAATCTTTTACTCTGCCTGTAAAAGTTGCAATTTATCAAAAAGTTGCTGAATAAAACTAAGTCATAGTAAAAATATTTGGTTATAATCAAATTATTATTCTTATGATTTGGGAAAATATATCATGGTGAAAATTACAATTGCTTCATAATATTAAGCATTTAAATTATTATTTAAAAAATATTTTTGAAGATTTTATTTCTTATTTTCTAATAGAATGATTCTCATATTGTTAAGTGAAATAAAATATATTGACATAGAAAATTATTTTTATTTCATAATTTAATTGGTTGTTCATTTTTGTTATCGTGTGAAATTATTTAATTTTTTGCTATAGATGAGTTATTAGAAGTATTTATTTAAATCTATGTTATTAAATATTTATAAAGTTTCAAAAAATAAACGAATAAATAAACTGCAACATCAATATACAGATAGATTAATAATAATTGTAATCAATTTACAACAATATACAACATCAATATACATTATGCATAATAACCAATATACAATAAACAATATAAATCATATGCATAATAATCAATATACAACATGATTATACAACTAACCATAAATTTATTTATATAATTATCAAAAATATTTTTAATGATATAATGATTCTTAACAAAATTTATGCATTTTAAACATATATTAGTTAAGCTATGCTTTTAAGAAATTAAGATTATAGCCTTTTAAATTCAGTATTTATGATTTCTTTTCTGAATAACTTTTTCTTAGATATGAGGATCTTAAAATACCTGGCTTAGATACAACAAGTCAATATACACATATTTTCAAATTCTTTGAACAAGAAATGAATACCATTAGAAGGGTTTGTCTCTCTCTCTCTCTTTTGTTTACAAATTATCATCTGTATTGTAAATCTGTTTTCAATTTTCATCAGTTACATATTTGCATTATTAGATATATAATACTAAAGGAGCAGATCAATCAAAAACAATAAAACCTCCATATGCAGAAAAAATTGCTTGGGCTAGAGTGTTATTCAAGAGAATTGAAACACCCATGGAATTATTAAAAGTATTTATATTTTGATTTTTATAAAAAATTTTATAATGTAATAAAATATTAAGAAAATCTTCAATATTACATTCCATTTTTATCAAATTCTTTAATTAGTAAAACTAGTTTAGAAAGGAAGAAATAAGATCCATTTTTTTCATGGTCTTATGTATATATTATATTATTTTTTAATTTAATAACATTTTAGTAATTTCATTTTAGTAATAATTTTTATTAATTTATGATTTATTTGAGTTTTATAATTGTATTTATAATACATATTTTTATTTTAAAGTATTTGAAGTATTCATTACTTTTTTTTGTGTGTTATTTTCTTAGCCCTATATTACAGTGCTACATATTCAAGACCAGCAACGGGTTTTTCAGACTTACAATTTGTTAGCTGAAATATTAACAGAGTTTATGATTCTTCATCACAATGCTTATTGTCGAAAAATTAAAACTGCTACTAAAGGTATGATGATAATCATATTTTGGATTTATATTAATGCTAAATATTAGTTTCTTTTTATATTTAACAGATAGCTTAAAATGTATTGAATCATTTGAATTATGATAAAGTTTAAATAATATTTCAAGTTTTGCTTTAATAAGAATTTTTTGCTTTAATTTTTTCATTTACTGTATAGAATTTTAATTTATGTAAGCATTTTAATGTATTTGTAATTTGCATTTGCATTTGCATTTGCATTTGCATTTGAGTATTTTTAAAAAAGGTGTTCTTGAACCTTTAAATTTATATTTTCAATCAACAAAGCTATAAAATGAAAGGATATTGACATGTTTTTGTTTATTTATATTTAAATAGCTTCACAATGTTGCCAACTACTTTTGAATGACAATTTTGCATGATTTAACATTTTCTTTAGAATGAAAATGTTTCATCATTATTGTTATAAAACATATACATGTGAAAAAGATTTAATGGTGAACATTTGATTGATATTTCACAATAATGTATCTTATAAAATAAAAGATTTTGTAGTTTCAAAAATTATTTTATTGAAAATAGAAGTGACATGAAACATGATGACTGAAAAAATGTAAAGTGATAAAAAAGCAAAGAAACTACATTAAGAAAAAATAAATTATTTTGAATACATTTATTAATGTGACTAGAAATTTTATTGCTGAATGAGGTCTTAAAAACACGGTAAGAATTTTTATAGACAAATAAATTTTTTTTTTATCTTGATTTGTATTGTTGTGCTTGAAGAAATATTAAAAATCATGAGATCTCTTCTGAAATTACCCATAAAATGTTAGCAACCTTGGTTTTAATAAAAAAAACAACTTTAAACTAAAATCTATTAAATTTTTATCTTTAGAAACATTTTGTAACAAAGATACCTTTTGTAAGAAAGATTTTATATACTTATAGAAAATTATCAAAACAATAAAAGTCATATTTATTTGTTTATACTTTGCTTAAGATTTTTACTGAACTGAATATAACTGTAAGTAAAATAATAAATTTTTAAAATAAATTTTTTTTCATGGATATTAATGTTTGTAGAACTTCAAAAATCAATTCTGGTTACAAAATCTACTGAAACTGGTGTGGAAGACTGGGAAATTAATTTCACTGATACTTTATATATGATGCTCCAAGATTCACGGTCAATGATAGAATTACAACTAAATATACCTGATGAAGGAAAGTTTCTTCTTGCTAATTATGACAAGCTATTGAGATCTAAAGTTAAAATGCAGGTATTACAATTATTTCAACCCTTTTTTAAAAGATTATAATTATTTTAAATGAATGGATATGATATAAATTAATTTTTTCATTGTTGTTTTTCATAAAAATTTTATAATTTTAAACAGAATCTAATTTTTAATCATATTTTATAATTTATCATCTTATATAATTTGTTTGTTTTTTAATCAGATTTAGATTTCACTTTGTAATTTTTATTTAACCAATAAAAATTAAAGAAAAAACATTCTATAGTAAATGAATGTGTATTATTTATTAAATTATTTTCCATTTCAGTATTCATACAATAAATTGTATATATTTGTTTTAACATTCATAGGGATTTTCTGTTTTAATTATTCTGTCCTATTGCTTTTAATAATTAATCCTAACTTTTTTTTTTATCTAACCTAGGAACTTCTGCATAAATTTAAAGTAGGAATTTCTGAAATACCTCTTATTTTTGAACCACTCATTTCCCCTATGATAAAAAGAGTAAGTAAATAACTTTTAAAGAGAAAAGATTTTTAAGTTTATTTTTATTCTTATTCATCTCTGTATGTTTCTCATAGGTTGAATGTGCACTGAGACCAGGAGTTACTTATTTGCAGTGGCTATCTACGAAGATTGATGATTACATTGCAAATGTAAAGAAAAATATTGAGAATCTAGAATTTGTTAAATGGAAGGTATGCAAAATTTACATTCAATTTAAGTATCATTTGAAACAAAAAATATTTTTGGTGTTTTAAGTTCATTTTAAGTAACCTATTGTTTGTTGTATCCTAGGGGAAAAAAAGCATAAAAAAAGAATTAAATACATATAAAAAAGATATAATAAACCAAAAAAAAATTTTTTTTTTCAAATTGAAATATGATTAACTTAAAAAAATTATAAGTTGCTTGGTCATGCACCTTGTTTTTAAGTTAAATTTAATGTTAAGTTGTATAATAATTCAGAAAGGAAATTTTTATTAAAAGTAATTTTAACCAAAAATTTTCTACTGTTAATTATTTTTGGCAAATTATTTTTTTGTTAATTATTTTTTGTTTCCTTGTTGATTCTTATATATTTTAATAGCATTTCTTTTCTTTAAATTTTTTTCTTAATTAAAAATGAAATAATTATTTTTAATTAATTTAATTAGATGGTTCTTTTTGTGCTCATATTCAAAGGCTCAAAAATTGACCCCGGGAAATATTACTATTATTATTATAATTTTTGGAAAATAGAACTAGTTAAAAAACACAATTCTATATGAATATTTTTCAATGCTTACTTATTAAAATAAAATTTATTATTCTGATATTTTTTCAGAAAATTTGTTAATGGAATTTTTCAATAAATTAATTTTTTTTTTTTACTATTATTAATGGTGATGATTGATTAAAATGTGCATATTTTTTAGGCAACTGACACTAATTCAACAAGATTAAATTCTTTGCTGGACGATATACAAAATATCTCTCTTTTTAAATTACCTTCTCAACCATGCGACCCTGAAGACTTTGTTAGTTATGTTGAAGTAAGTTAATATTAATAATGTTTAATTAATTATTTATTTTCTTAATAGTAAATAACAAATTTTTCAAAAGTATTGTGTTCTTAACATATGTTTTACATAGTTGTATTATTTGTTTAAGGCATATAACTGTATATTTCGATATTATTATAAATCGCTAATAAGAAATACTATTGATTGATATTGAACTAATTTGTTATAAATTGACATACATATTTTTCTTCTGATTTAATAATTATAATAAATATTTTTAAACTGAAAAATATAATATGTGACTTAATATTAATGTACATTATTAAAAAATAGTTCGGAATTGTAAATACATTTTTTTTTAAATTGAATAATAATGTATATATTATGACAATGCTAAATTATACAATTATTTTTTGACATGAAAAAAATTAGATTATGTTCTATATTTTGATGTAAAAATTATTTGCTCTTTTTTTAAAAGATAAAATGATAATTATACAATTCCATTTTTAATTCATATATCTTTTTAGAATGTTTTTAGCATGATAGCATTTATTGTTTTGTTGTATTAAAATGTTACGTGTTTTAAAAACCCATGAAATATATTTCATTTCACAGGAAATAAGCAAATCTTGTGAAGAAACATTATACTTTAAATGTCTCTGTTTTGATAAGAATGTTGATGAACTATTATCGTTTTTGTTAGAAGAAGGAAAATTAGCATATCATGAATGTTTTAATGTTGATTTATATGGGGGTACACAAAAAAATGTAAACCCTCTCCATAGTAAGGTCATTTGATTATTTTAATAATATTTAGCTTAAAAGTTTTTGTATTAAATTCCATTTAGATCAACAATTAATAAAATATTTTTCTTCTTTATGAAATAATTTACAAACTAACATTATATTGAAATTGTTTTCAAATAATAGTTAACTAACTTAAGATATATTAATAGTAGTGATTTCATGAAATTGCATTCAAAATGTATTTTATTCGAATTATAATTATTATGTGTAATTTTTCTATTACCTATATTTTGTCATCTTATCATTTTATGTTACTTATTATTATTTGTTATTCTTCTTTTATTTATATTTTATCATCATAAATTTTTATTTAAAACTTTTTTTATACATAAAAAATTTTATTCATAATTTTGAGAAAAATCTTTATTTTATTTA
>BPLQ01005633.1:51363-166010 GCA_021605075.1 Caerostris darwini | reverse complement strand
CTATGATCAGCAAGTGATTAGCGCCTGTTCTTTTAGGTATCATACTATGGCATTGCCATATTATGTATTATGTATGCCATATTATGTATTGTATGGTGTATCATGTTATACTTTGACCACTCATTGTGTGAAAATTGGCAAATGGGCTAAATCGAATGAATTAAAAGAGAACAGAGAATAGGGGGAGAAAGGTATTTTTAGAGCGATACTAATTACTCAAAAAAATAAATAAATGAATAAATAAATAAAAATGAAAATAAAAAAACGATTGTAAATTTAAGTAATTTAAAAATTTGAGTTTGAAAAAAGAATAGAAGATAGAAAGAATTTCAAAAAATTTTGATATAAAAAAAGATGAAAAAAAAAATTCACATTAATAATTGAACTATTTTTCTTTCTTCCAAAATTTCTTTGTTTCACATGTCTGACCAGCACCCCTATCTAGTAATCAATTCGTCCATTTCCGTTGCGTTTTTCTACACAATCGATGGTCGAACTATACCATTTAAGGTCTGTTTTCACCCAAAATATTTTTCTGTTTTAAAGGAGTTTTTGATGGTCACAATTATATACGAAAATTATGTCAAGCTTAACGTTATGGAAACTGTAAAGAAGATACGTATAATTTTGTTGAGTAAAGATATTTTTAGGTGATGGTTTTATAGAATTGATTTTTATTAATTCGCAAAGAAAAAAAGTCCACCGATACGTCCGCAACGGCCTATAATCCACGGATTTTGTGAATATAAAGCATTCTGCGTAAAATTGTTAGGATATTATTTGATCATTTATTTTGAATTTGATGTAAAGTATTTTTATTAAGAATTATGAAAACAAATGGGAAGGCGATTTTGTATCTTCATATTTACTACGGCGATGAAAATCGTTATCAATATCACTGTCAATTATTAATGTGAGCTTCTGTAAAGTGTTTATAATTCTTTTTATTACTTCATTCTAGGCCTTTTTCGTCGCATTTTGTAACAGTTGGCTCTCTTCCTTCGCCTACGTTTTTTTTTTTTTTTTTTTTTTTTAAGCCGCATTGATACCAAATATATATATTCGTTGAGAATATGCGTTGAGAAGCAAAGCGTAAAGCGTCAACCAATCACATGCCTCAGTGTGCTACAACTGAGGTTTATAATTGGTCGACGCTTCACCGTTCATTGCCTTGGTGTGAATGTGGCTTTATGCTTAGATTGTTTATTTTTCTCTCACACACTGTTTTATGAATTTTGTTGAGTAAAGATATTTTTAGGTGATGGTTTTATAGAATTGATTTTTGTTAATTCGCAAAGAAAAAAAGTCCACCGATACGTCCGCAACGGCCTATAATCCACGGATTTTGGTCTGGAAATCACTTATGTAAAATATGAAGTGAATATAAAGCATTCTGAGTAAAATTGTTAGGATATTATTTGATAATTTATTTTGAATTTGATGGAAAGTATTTTTATTCTTAAATATATGTACGTTCGATACGTACTATTTATCATTCATTGATCAAAATAATAAATATTTTTTTTTATTATTTGTCATTAAATATTAATATTTAATTTTAAAAATTTTAATTGCGAAATAGAAATATATGTATATATATTTCAAAGAATATATATATTTTTTTCCTATAAAGAAATTTTTTAGCACCGCTTTTCCTTTGTAAAAAGAATCTCGTTTTTTTCCTTCTCCTGCATCAAACTGTAATGATGTCAGCCGTAAGAATTCTAACAGCACAATAAAATTTACCCTTAGTAAAGTTGTTAGTATTAAAAATAATGAAATCAAGTGCAATGCATGTTGTCAAATGTAAACAGTCCATGGTTTCATCTGACGAGCACAGAGGACAGACATCATTAGTAGAGAGTTTTTGCATACCGTACGTTAGTTACCGTAGGACGTCCGTTAGCTTTTTCTAACTAGCGCTCATGCTCATAGGAAACTGAGCATGCGCGCTAGGGAGAAAAAGCTAACGGACGTCCTACGGTAACTAACGTACGGTATGCAAAAACTCTCTAGTAACTGCACCAATGCGGTGCATGAGTTTGTTAAGAATATCATGTCCTGCCGTGAGTCGGAAATTTGCTGTAAAAACTGCACGGGTCATCGCCCATTGGGATTCGCGATGAAACAAGTATACTCCATGTTTTATCAGTTGAAAGGAGTTTGTATTAAGTTTGTTTTAAGGTTCTGTATATTTTCTTCTTTACCTCAGAACTAAATTGATGAAAGGATAAAGTGGCTGTGGTAACTTACAACCATTTTTGATAAAGTATAAAAAGAATCTTAATTCATTTTTTCGTTTATATTCTAGATAGAATAACTGAACGCCTTTTAACCGAAGTTCGACGCTGGTTCACTTCATATGGAAATTCTATTAACCGAAAATATCTGAACCGAGCCAATGAAATTTCTGATTTCATGCATGATAAGGACAGAATAATAAATCTTCCTGTAAAAGAGTTAAGTGACGTGCAACGGGCGATGAATTGTTTCGAAACTGTACAGGAAAACTTCATTGATATTGATATGGATCTCGAACCTATACAGGTAATCTGTGCATCATCATCAGCTGCTTGCTTGGAAATTATTCCAGCAAATTCAAACATTTTATAAATTATGAGGAAAATAAAATATCTGAATTTCAGAGTATTGTTACACCTTCAAAAACTGAATTAATAAAATTATTATCATCAAATTGATCGATTTAATTAGTTCCTTAATTATTTTTATGCAACTGTTCGCAAAAGAAAAATATTTATAATATAATATGCGTCTAGATTTATTTATTTTCTTTTGCAGAGTACGAACAGTTTTTTTTAAACTAAAACCTTATTAAAAAATTATAAATCAGATGGGACCATTATAAATATTCATGTCAACAGTTTGACTATAAGGAAGAATACGAATTCATTTAAAAATAAATAAATTATTATCAAAAATATTTCACTGGTAGATGATTATTATGCATAATTTAACGCTCGATATATTTTTTAAATTCGATATTAATTAAGACAAACTTCATGAAATAGTTTTCTTTTTAAATGGCTTAGAAAATTTATTTAAACAATGTAAGAAAATTTTCAATCTTTTTATACAAATCAAAGCTTTTAATCGCTTAATCAGATGCTTTTTATTCGTTTAGTCATTCATTTAATCAAATGATTTTAATTCGCTTCATCATTCATTTAATCAAATGATTTTTATTCGCTTAATCATTCATTTAATCAAATGCTTTTTATTCGCTTAATCATTCATTTAATCAGATGTGTTTTATTCGTTTAATCATTTTGATTTATGTTAATTTATATTTAAAATTTCATTTTTTTACATAGGATTTAATCTTTTTTTTTTTTTAATTTTAAAACAACAATTTTATATATCGTGTTAATAGTAATATAGTTACAAAAGTATTTTGCTTAATAAACATCCGATGTTAAAATAATTTTATTTCAGCTTTTGTGTTCGGAAACAAATTCTTAAAAGTCAAAAAAAAAAAAATGTTCTTTAATTCTCTATATTCATTCAGTAAATATACCTAATGTGTTATTTTATTTTTTGTAATTATTCATTTTGAAATATATATCGAGGTATTGTAGATAATAATATATTGTATTAGATGTTATAAATTTTACTCATCTTTTAACAGTTATGCATTTCTATGTCTATTTTCTTAGGATGCCTATGCATTGCTCATAAAATTTAAATTCCCTGTCGATTTAGATGAACACGAAAAAGCTAAGACTTTACCGAAAACATTAGATGGTTTAGTGCGTGAAACAGTAAGTATTTTAGTAATTGTCTTTTATTATCTAATTTTCAAAGAAATAATCATTTCAATTTTATATAACAAAATCAAAATCAAATATTTTTAATATCCCACCTTTTTTAATTTGCTTCGGAAAAACTTTCTGAATTTGTTCTGAAATCTAAAATTTTTCTGTAACATTGATTGTAATTAAACATTTGAATCACAAACTTTAACTGCTTTTAACTTGTTATACTTATATTGCTAACCTGTAAAGAAAATATTGTTCATTTATGTACTCATGTTATTATGTTGCATCGAAATTTGGAATAACAATAATGATAACAAAAATGTGTTATCTTTTTTTTAATTTGAATTGTTAATATTGAATTATACACTAGTATTAAGAATAAATACTTAATATATCATCACATTACCTATTATTAGTAAAATGGCACCATTTGAAGTCTTAAAACATGTATACATAACAGTTTTAAAGCATGTATAAACATAACATTTGAAGTCTTAAAACATGTATATACAAATAATGAACTCTTGGTTATTATACAAAGGAATGAAAAATTAGAAATAAAATTTGACCACAAGCACACGATTAAATCACAAAATACAGCTCAAAATAATTACATTATGAATGTATTTAATTCATTAAATACAGTTCACTCCAAGGTCGGAGATTTTTCTTCTACTTGAGTCTACATCGAATTTAATTGTCTGGTCTGCGGAAGACCTTAATTATCACACCGGTAATACACGAAACCACAAATGGTTCACTTTGGGGTTCACACAAGGGGTTCACTTTGTAAAACGGGCGGAAACTCCGGCCTATTCAGTCACTTCAGAAAAAAAAAAAGAAAAAGAAAGGCAACACTTCTAGTCAACTTGTGGCAGAGCTCTCTCTCTACTTTTGCAAAATCATCCCTTTAAGAAAATCCTTCAAGATAAGGGGAGGGAGTGTCAGCTTCCCTAACTTTTCATTGGAGTAGACATTTCTAAACTCATGGTCGATCATCAATCATGATGGAACAATTCACTCATGGTGTAGTCCATATTCAATTTGTAGTTGTTTCGACCTGTGAAAGTCGCACAGACATTAGCTAATTTCATGAGTCTCATCATACTGCTATCAGATTTGAGTGACAAATTGTTTTCATTAGTACAAAACACCAAAGCTTCTTCTTCCAATCTGTTAGCTTCAGAGGTTCATTCCATGACTTTAGCCGGTATACCGCTTGGAAGTCGCCACCAATCCATGCATGGTACGCAAAAATATAAAATATCCTAGTATGTCCTTGCAGTGCTCCTGTCCTGGATCTGCTCAAGCGGCTTTAGCTAGACTAAGGACCGGCCACACTAAGAGTTTGACCTTCAATGGAGACGAGAAGACATATACCCTTTGTCATTGTTCGGCCATCGCGTCTCCCTCTCATCTCGATTGTATTGGTGCCTCTGTGAGGCAACTGTTGAATGAGGGGAGGACCGTTTACGATCTATTGATGCAGCATGATCTACTGGACTTGGTTTAGGATTCTAAATGAAGGGGATAAGCAACAACAACAACAAAACACTAATTGCATGTAATATAACTGCCCACAACACTGATTGTCTTCTGTCAAATTTGAGTGATGAGTTGTTATTATGTACTTGTCAAAGAATATAAATTCCTCACTTCTGTGAATGAAATGCCGAAATTCTACCCGTGAGAAAAAATGCTATAGCACCATCAAAACATTTGTTTTGGAATATTTAAAAAAAAAATAAATTCGAAATTTGTTCGATTTAATTATTCTTATAATAAACGCATTTGAATTTTATTATTTAATTCCGATAAAGTGAGTTTTAACCGATTTTTAATTTACTAGTATTAGCAAACAAGAAATAGTCTAAACAAATTAAGATAATGTCTTTATCTTAAATTTATTTTAAAATTTTCAATTCTATTATAATATAATCACTAGTAGTACTAGTTTTTTAATATTAAGAAGTATTTTATTTCTTTTATAATACATGAAATTTCATAATCATTGCTTTTTAAAATATTTTTTCAATTTTTATAAATTAAGTCGGTTTGGTGTGACAAAGATGTGGTATTATCAAATACTTATGCTATTTTTTCTGCATTAATTTTCTCCTTTTCACAGAAATTTATATATATATATATAAATTCGTATTTCATGAACATCAATTCTTTGAAAATCTGATTAGTATTAAAAATAGTCTTTTTTCACAACAATGGTATTTAATAATTAATAATAATACTATTATTATTTCAGAGATCAGTTGCAAATGAACTTTCTGAAAAGCAATATGATTATTTAGAAACTCTAAAACAATTTGTTGAAACATTTAAAGTTGACGTTGAGAAATTTGACGAGGATTACAAAAAGGTATAATAATTTGTCGTTTGATTTTTTAAAATAATTTATTAATAAAAAAATTTAAATGCTGCCATAATGTAATTTGAAGTGTATCATAATATATTTTTGTAACCATGCTTCCTCCTATGCCCTGGCAAGAGCGATCCCTGTGGCGTTCAGGAGAAATGGTCAGTTGACTTACAGACTCTCACCCAGAGAGGAAATATCTTTCGCGCATTCTGCGCATAGCTTAGTATCGGAGTTTCGGCTTAGAAGGGGAATCCCTCCACAAATCTATAATTATGTGTTACGTATTGTATGTATTGTATTACGTATTGTATGTATGTGGTGTTTGTGCGTATGTAAATAAAACTGTGAGTTCTCCAACCTGTATCCTGCCTCACGTATCTAAATCCAACCATACCCAGTTACAATCGGGTTGCCCAATCTGCACCCTACATTTTTAATTAATTTTATCAGTCAACAAATTATAAAAATATTGAATTTTTATGCAACTATATGTAATGCACAATTAGCATACGCTTACTATTATTACAGTTATAAATTGGATGCGATTTAACTTGACTGGAACTTTGTTTCTATTTGTAAGACTTAAGAGATTTAGATTCATAAATTGTTGTTTCATGAGCTTAAATTAAAATACATATTGTTGCATTAATATTGTGTACCTGATTTAAGATTGCAATTAAGAGATGGTTAATTTATGCGATTTAAAAATTGTAAATCTTTTGTTTTGTGTATCATGCATAACAATTACTATTTTTATGGCTTAGAGAGGACCCATGGTGGAGGGCATTACTCCAGAAGAAGCAAGTCAGCGTGTTGATATGTTTTCTGTAAGTAATCGAAATTTTAATTATTTGTTGTTAAAGAAAAAACGAACTTAAAAAATAATAGCACGTTTTTTAAAAATATTAAACAGGCTTAAAATTTCATTGAATATTTATATAGTTAGATTGCTTTTTATGTTCAATGAAACGTGCTTTTCAATCAAATTTTCAATATCATATTTTCTTGCCTATAATCTTGAATCATATAACCCATAGACATATCTTTCGCCCCCTCCCAAAGATCTCGCATAATCTTCAGTTGTGTAGTCGGGCTATTCTTTGACTTATTTGCCTATATTTTTATAGTCATGGCAATTTTTTTTTCAGTTTTAAAAAGAGTTTTTGATGTCGCAATTACATAAAAAAGTGCTATCATTTTAAGATATCAGAATTCGAAAAGAAAATGCAATAACGAATATGGTAAAAACAAAAAAAAAGACACTATATTTTCGCTATAATCTATAAGCTAACTAGGCTTCAGCCTAGGGCCTCAAGATCAAGAGGGGCCTGCATTCAAATTGTTAGCAAAATTAGAATTACACTATTCTAAAAACAGTAAACACTAAAATACCGAATCGAAAATAAGGAGAAATTCTACGCATATGACTAATAAACAAACATAAAAATGTATTGGTTAAGATCACCGCGTTCGGCTCATTGGGTCTGTTCGTTTGTATATACTAGATTGCACCAAAATATCGTTCATACGTTCACTGATTGCCATGGCAAATATTGACGTGACTTATGCTTCTAAGCTCTGGTTTGTTATTGTATAAATAAAGTGCAGATTGGAACAGACAAACGAACAGACCTATTGATAACCCGACGTTCGGTTATATTCGTATTACTTCGATGATATGAAATGCGTGTTAATGTTAGTAGAAAAGATTCTTATTTTAGGATTGCGTACACGATCATTTGATTCTCGCCTTTTGAGTTCAGTAGGTTCAATACTTTAGTGAAGTGTTTATAATTGTAAAATATTTTTGTGACAATATTGATATATATCCCAGTAATGATGTATTTTATTATCTCTCATGTAATTTACAAACTTAAAAATGGGAGGTGAAAGGGCCTCATAAGTGGAATAGCCTAGGGCCTCTTTTCATCTAAATCTGGCCCTGGTTAGACACATGAAATTCTTTAATAGCACATTAAATTATTAATATGGTGTTTTAAAGTGTTTTCAATTTTTATATATGACTTTATTCCAATTTTTTTTTTTTTTTTTTTGTCTATTATCTCACATCTATGTAGATCACCTATTTTGTCAAATATTGCTTAAATTTGACCTTTTAATCTTCCACAATTGTTAGGTTTCTTTACGTTTACGGGATTGCTTAGTTTTCACACTCACAAAGTTTTGTCTTTTTTTGCAAAAGGCAATTCTAGGTGATGGATTAATAGAATTAATTTTTATGAAACTTGCGAAAAAACTGTTTGCAGATTATACTCACCCCCAAATGTTAACGCGTAATTCGCAGATTAGGCAAGTTACATAAAGTTTTATCAATTTCTTTTGGAAGAAAGTATTTTTGTTGAGGGATTAATAGAATTTATTTTTATGAAATTTCAGAATTTTTTTTTTCATGATGGGTGTATCCTCTAAACATAAAGTTCACAGATTATACTCATCAAGAAATTCTTAGGTTTTAATGTATAAATAGCGGACCGTAGATATGAAATTGTGCTACAAAACCCACTATGTATCGTGCATAGTATTGAAATTATTTACAAAAAAATGTTATCAGTCTGAAAAAGTTCTGTTTGAAAATTTCTTTGAACAAAATATTTCGTAAAATTTACTTTTAATATTTAAAAAAATATATTTTATTAAAGAAACAAACATACTTCTATTTAATTTTCTTTTGCCCGACTCGTGACTCAGTGGCAACACGCGCCGCTGTGCATGAGGGCGGAGGTTCATTCCACTGGCGGCTTTGTTGTTGACACTATTTCAAAAAAATGAGGAGACTCGATGGCGTTTATGATGTTCAGCATCTTGCCTCGTAGGTCGGACTATCTTGTGGGAGTTTTCTCCCATACGGTAAGCAAATGCGGGATAGTTCCCCCTAAAAGTCCTCTTGGAAGGCACTACCCTCTTTCTTCAGCATCACCGAGATAATTCTACTTACGTGAACAGTCACAACAGAAGCTTTTCCCCTTTCCCTTCTTCCATGAGACCGCACAGATTCTTGGTCTAGATCAGGGATAGGCAAACTCTTGCGATCGCGGGCCAAATATAAAAAAAAAAATTGGCGGGCCAAGATAAATTTTTCTAAAATTTTAAAAATACTATGCAAATATTACAATTTAAATATGTTAATGAGATGAATGAAATTGCGATTTCATTTTTAAAAGTCCCTTATATTGAGGTTCGAAGGGAGATGTACTGATTCTAAGGAACGAGGCTAAATGCTCATCTGTCAATCTACTTTTGAAGTAATTTTTTCTAAAGTTCATAGTTGAAAACACTTAAACATAGCACTGTCTGTGCTTGCTATTTCCGTCGATTTATATTTTGTAGAACAACAATAGAGAAAATAAAAAGATCATCAGTCATTTGAAAAAAAAACGAAAGAAAAAAAACAAATATTTAATCAAAGTAGAAAAGGAAATGGTTATATAATATATAAATATATATATTTTTTAATTTGCCTCGGACCGGCAATTTAAAATTCTATCCGCGGGCTGGATAGAACCTTCCGGAGGGCCGGAGTTGGCCCGCGGGTCGTAGTTTGCCCATCCCTGGTCTAGATGTTGCTGTCTATCAAGTGGGATAAGAAAGAAACAATTTTTTTTAAAAATTAGGTTTTGTTATAAGAAATATTTATACATTCAAAATTTTAATTTATTTGATCAAGGAAAGTGAATTGTGAAAATCGAAAAGATTTGGCAAATTTCTTTAACATTATTTGTTGAAAAGTGACTGAAAACTGTGAATGAAAAGTGACTATGAATAAAAGTTTCAAAACTGAAAACTGCATGAAATTTGTTTTAAATTATCGACTTTAGTTTAGAAATTCTGCTATAAATCCTTTTGTCTTTTTATCCTTTTTTCCATTGTCATTCCTCTTTTAATTCATTGCGATATTTATATATTATCTGAAATGTCTAGTATTTAAGGTAAATTTTAACTTAAAGATCCAAATTGAACAGTAATTATGCTTTATAACAATAAATAAATATTTTTATAAAATAGTTAAGTATTACAGTTGCTTTAATTAATACAAGGCAGAATTGTGTATTTGTCTTAAAGATATGGTTTAGTTCTTTTAATATACATTCCCTTTTGCTATATTAATTACTTTTAAATTAAGTTAATTTAACTAAATTAATAGTCATTATTTTGTATTGCGTGTTCAATTTATAATATTATATAACTTGAAATTTTGATCAAATTATACTTTTTCTTCATTCAAGGATCAACTTAACCAACTTTATGGCAGATACGAAAGTTATAAAGATGGAGAAGAACTATTCGCTCTTCCTGTCTCAGAATATCCTTCCTTAGTTCAGAGCAAAAAGGACATGGTTCTTTTGCAAAAGCTGTTCACATTATTCAATCAAGTCATGAAAAAGATTACAGGTTACTTTCAGTATACGTGGGAAAATGTTGATGTCCAAGTGATGACTGAGGAGTTAACTGATTTTCAAAATAAGTCAGTATAATTATTTGATTTTTTTTAAAAGCGCTGTTTTATTAAGGATAAAAAAAGTCACTTTAGAAAACTATTGCTTTACTTGATAAAGGTTTTCACGTGTTCTTATTTTGCTTTAAAAGTTTTTAATGCCGGTGTTATTTGTATTATAGTAAGATTTTTCTAAAAAATTTTAGATAAAATTGTCATAGTTTTTTTCATGATTCTGCGACGGGAAGTGCTATTGTGGCTGGTCTTTACTGCGAGGGATTTTTCGAGGAAACTTATACTGTGGGCTTCAATGCCACAAATTTCGATGCTGATATCGAGGCCATAAAATAAACCGTTCTAAATTTTTTAAATTTGTCTACACCACTTAAGAAAGTTGCCTTTTTTAAGATTCCCATTCTGCTATTTTGGCTGTTGCTTCACATACAATAAGTGATTCCTACCAAGTGGAGGAACTTAAGATGCTTTATAATTAAGCAATTTCTACTTCTTGTTGGAAAATTGTTCTTCAGGGGATTCCGAGCCACTGCAACATTCCAGGAAATGAAAAAGCTGACATCCTTGCAAAAAATAGATGCAATTTGCAACAGCCACATTTTACTCTGTCCTACCAGCAAATCTGTGTTGTAATAAAAAATAGATTGCAAATGTTTCTCTGAAATGACCATATTGAAGTTGTGATTTGTAAGGTTTGGAATTCATTATTATACCCACCCCTCCCCATGGATCTTCCTCTCTCGGTTTTTAATGCAAATTTTTGACTTTTGACTTTCTATGACTTTTTACAAAGACATCTTTGCCGTATAGGCGTGGCCAATATTCCTGACTGTGTCCTTCAGGCACTTTTACGGATTTTACACATTTGACAAGCTGTCCTGCGCTCTCTATTATGAACTGTTCTCCAGACAATTTTTATAACAAGGCTGGTTTTTATTGGGCTGCCAGAGGGCTCATGGCCGATATGGCCTCCGCCCCGACGTAGGAAAAAAAAAAAAAAAAAAAAGCCTTTTTTTTTCATCCCAGGGCTTTTGGCATTTTGACATACTTTTAAGCAAAGTAGGAAAAAGTTTTACTAATAACAGCAAAGATCATTTACATAGTTATTTTTTTAATTCTGGATAATTTCTTCTTTTTTTTTTTCGTAAATATTATGGAGATATTTACCAGTTCCATAAAATACGAAGCTCAAAACATTTTAAGTTGACAGCCATCTTAAACACACCATACGGAGAGATCATTGAGTTATTCATAAAATAAAAAAAATAATATAACAATGCTTATATTTGATTTGTGTGATTTGGTTTTTAAATGATCTATAATTACAGATGCATGAGACTTCCCAAAGGTTGTAAAGATTGGTCTTACTTTAATATACTAAAACAACGTATTGAAGACTTTAAAGAAACGTGTCCTTTATTGACCCGTTTGAGAAATGAAGCCATGACAATGAATCATTGGAAAAGAATTGAAAAAGTTTGCAACCACAAGTTTGATGAAGACCAGTCGAAATGGACTCTTGGCACAGTAATGGAAGCTCCTTTATTGGTGTTCAAAGACGATGTTGAGGTAAACATTTAGTAAATCTCTATATATATACAGCAAGAGACTTGTTTGTTTATATTTCCTAAAACTTAAAAATTATAACACTTAGAGAGTATTTTTATATGGTATTTATTATTTTTTTATCTGGTGTGTAGCCAAAATTTACGAACAGATTCTTTTAAGAAATTCTTATTTGCAATTTTCAACTATTAAAACTTATTTTTATTGTTTCGCCAGCCGATAGAGTTAATTTTCTTTATTTCAGATGTCCTATTTAAGACTGAAAAATGATGCTATAGCTCTTTATGAGTTTTTTTTCTCACCATGATTCATTTTTCATGCGTGATGAAATTTTTTCAGGCTCATATTTCATGTGCGGCGCCATTTTGATACTTCGCTTCCTGATTATAATGTATTATTCCTCGCTCCTAGCTGCGTATACTGATTTTATTTTATTTTAATTATTATTAGATGTTTTGCACTCATGATTGAGATAGTTTTTAAATGTATGGTTTGCATATTTTTTTGTTGAATTTTTTATAAACTTTTCTAGCAATTCTTTTATGTTTACCGACTAATTTCTTTGAATTTGCATATAAGGATTTTAAATAATTTATTTTAATGCTTATGGAAACTAACGATAATATTTTCGATACAATTTAAATACGATATTTTCTGAAATCCATCAACGTCGCTTCATATCTGCTTAGCCAAATAATAAACTCATGTTTGTGAAAATTGCAACACCATGAACGGCTTACGCGAGTGAGCTGAAATTCTCAGGAAATGCAAATTAGCGCATGATATGCAAATGATTAGAATTTCAAATCCGTAGCTCATGCGTATGCTGAACAGCGCCCTCTGAACGGCGGATGGATTCGAATAAATAGATGGCTGTAAAGAGGCGTGTATGGTTATCGGTGGTTATCAGCTAGTGGAAAACGTTAGCTCAATCGTTACTTATGCCTCTTCGACGAAAGGGAGCGATATTTGAACAACTTACAGAGTTTTGAACGGGGGAGAATCATCGGCCTTCGTGAAGCTGGATTGTCTTATCGTGCAGTAGCCGCTTGTGTGCAGCGTAACAGCAGCACAGTGATGCGTCTTTAGAAGCAGTGGGCGGACGAGTGTTGGACAACTC
This sequence comes from Caerostris darwini, assembly GCA_021605075.1. Lineage (NCBI taxonomy): Eukaryota > Metazoa > Arthropoda > Arachnida > Araneae > Araneidae > Caerostris > Caerostris darwini. The sequence continues at coordinate 152,706 of BPLQ01005633.1, read as the reverse complement.
GGAAATCCGGGAGTGGACCCTGAAATGTGACGTCAGCTCGCGATGATAGACACCTGGTCCGCATGGCGCTGACGGACCGTACAGCTTCCTCTAGACAATTGGCAGCACAGTGGTCAATAGCTACAGGTGTTTCATTGTGTGCTTCATCAATTCGTTGATGTCTGCTGCAGCGTGGACTGCGCGCAAGGACTTCTTTATACAGGATCCCTCTCACGCTAAACCATCGCCGCCTGCGGCTACAATGACCCGCTCAGCATAGAGACTGGCGTGCTGATTGGCAGCATGTCGTGTTTTCTGACGAATCCCGCTTTAATTTGTGGTACCATGATGGCCGCATTCGTGTCAGACTCTATGCCGGTGAACGCCACTTTCCGGAGTGCATTATCGAACGCCACAGTGGACGTACACCCGGAGTTATGGTCTGGGGTGCCATAGCATATCATGGACGATCTCAATTGCTAAGAATTGTGGGCAATCTGAACAGCAACCGGTACATCAGTGAAGTTCTACTGCCCCAAGCTGTTCCCTTCCTTCAAAGCTTGTCAGGCGCTGTATTTACACAGGACAATGCCCACCCTCATATCGCTAGGACTGTTCACGGCGTCTCGCTCGTGATCCTCGTCCTGTTGCTTTTGCAGACGAACTTTGGGTGCGCATACAAACAATATGGAATGCTCTTCCTCAGGCAGACATTCAAAATTTGTTTGACTCCATGCCACGTCGTGTAGCAGCACTTATTGCGACGCGTGGTGGCTACACAAAATATTGATTCCGATCTCTTGTTATTGTTTCTTTGCTTTGAACATTTAATCATTTATTTATACCAATACCACTCAACTGTGTATTAAATTTCATTCAATTATGGCGATTCCTTCGTGGTGTTGCAATTTTCACAAACATGAGTTTATATCTTGAAATACGTAATATTTGAATTAATCATTTCTGTGGGGTTTTTTTTTCGAAAAAGCAAATCCTTTTTGTTATATCGGAATATAAAAAAAAAAAAAAAAAAAAAAAAAAAAAAAAAAAAAGATGTGTAGATTTAAAAAAAATATATTGTGCGTTTCTAAATTATCAATTTTGTTATGGAGACTTTCAACCTCGGACGATTTATTTATTTTATAAAATGGTTGGTTGGAAAGGTAAGAAGAAAAATAATTTAAGTACAGACTAATGCTTAGCATTCATCAAGCAGAGAACATAATTATTATATTCTTTAGAGAAAACAAAGAAAAAAAATATGATGAATAATTTTAATTAGACGAAACACTATAATTTTATGACCCATGAAATTGTGTGGAGTATAAGTATAATTATTATATAAGTGTAAGTATTTATATCATTATAATAATGAGTATAAGTATTTTCTGTTTCTGGAGTGTTAGCTATTATTTTTTAAAATATCATTCACTCTTTTCAATATGTTTCCTTTTAACTCAGTAGAAATGAATGCTATACTGTCTTTTAAATTTAGACTTCATTTTTATCGTATATCGCCTGCTTTTCAACCACCTTTATTATGAACTAACCATTTCAAATCCCCACACTGATAAGATTTGCAGTTTCCCAAAATGCTCTTTCCCATTTATGTGGTCATCACAATTTGTCGTTTGTCAAAGCTTGTAAATTCCTTTCCTTTTCATATGTTGTCACAATATGAATTACTGCTTTTGGTAGGACAAGGTACCAGATATTTCTTTACCTCTACAAAGCCTATCTCTTTCATCCGATTTGATTTGCTAACTGTTCGGTTTAAGTGTTTCAATGTTTGATTATCAATAATACCAGTACCCACACATGATAAAATATTATGATAAATACTATAGTTAATGAATATCTTCTAAAAAGGAATGTTTTTCTTTAATTATTTAATTGTATTTTAAACTCCATTTTCAAAATAGTGCATATTTTTCAATTCCTTCTATTAGCTCACACTTTCCCTATATTTATCTTGTTCAAATTTCCAATCGTTAATTTAATCCTTTTTATTCATCCGCTCAAGTTCACATACATTTTTTTTTTAAATTTGTAGTGGATGACACTGGATGTTAATACAGTTTTTTCAAATATTAATTCATTCCTTAAATTTAATTAATTAATTTTAGTTTTTTTAGATTTAAGTTGCATGTATCTAATAATAGATGGCGCCAGATAAACTTAAAAAAATGAATGAAAATTATTTATAAAGGACTTTCTGCAATATAGAGAAAAAAAAAAGTAGGAATTGGCTTTAAATTTTTTTTTTTTTATATTTGTTTTTGAATAGGACATTTGTATTGCTGCTGAGAAAGAAAGAGAAATTGAAGCTAAATTGAATCAAATCTTTGCTGAATGGGCCGTGGAAAATCTGTTCTTTTCAAATTTCAAAAATCGTGGTGAATTGTTACTCAAAGGCACTGAGGCTGGTGAGACGGTTGTTAAATTAGAAGACGGATTGATGACACTTGGATCTCTTTTAAGTAATAGGTAATGCTGTTTTAAATGAAATACATAATATTTGAATTAATCATTTCTGTTACTTTTTTTCGAAAAAACAACATTCTTGTTATATCGGAAGATAAAAAGATGAAAAAGAAAATTATTTTTTATTATTCATTTTTGAATAAAAATTTGAATAAAATTTGTTTTTACATTTTTAATATAAGTTATGTTGAGGAGCCAACTAATGAAATATAAAAAGTCAGGCACAATCCAATCACATGACTAATTTTAATATTATGTCAAAATCATTAAAGCTTATCTTGTAAATATTTTTCAATAATACTGTTTATAATTATTTCTTGTTGGAATTATATGCAAAATTAAATCAATAACTAATAACAAGAATGGAAAAAAATTATTTTTATTGTTAACAATTTAATTGGTTTATTCATTGATATTTTTCTGCAAATTTTTTGAATGTCTTTATTGAAAGACTAAGGAAAGCAAACAAGCTGAACTTAAATAAGTTGCATATAAATTGGCACATTAATTACAATTTAATATTATTGTTGTACCTTTTTCATTTAAATATTACTAAACATTTTTTTTTGTTCTATTTAAATATTTATATATGACTGTTTTTTCTCTCTCTATATTTTTTATCAAGGTATTCTGCTGCTATGAAAGATATTATTCTTAAATGGCTACAATATTTAACTACCGCTACAGAAGTTATTGAAAACTGGCTTGTGGTACAAAATCTTTGGGTATATTTGGAAGCTGTATTTGTTGGTGGTGATATTGCCAAGCAGTTACCTAAGGTATGTATAAAAAATGAACGTTATAGAAACTACATTAGTTGATCAGAAATTAATTCTTTTTAGCATATCCTTCACCCTTTCTGTTTATTATTATTATTATTATTATTTTTATTTATATATATATATACTCTAGCAGGTCACACATTGTTCATCCTGGTAACGTTCAATCTCCTATGATTTCGTTTGATCAATGGCAGATAGCTTGTTATTGCAATAAAGGAAAAAAATTGTAAAAGATTCCTATTAACCAAAATGATGAAAACAAAATTATTGTTAGAATGATAAAAATCAAATTCTTTAGCTGTGCAGACTTTTGTAGGTTTTGGTATGAAACAGGATTGAATTCTATTTTTAATTCTAAAAAGTGATTAGTACTTTATTTTCGTGGATTTAATCCACAATCGTAATTTTCAAGGGTTAATAAAGAAATATATATATTTTTAAATCTACAGACAATTTGTACCTGTTCACTTGTACTAGGTACTATAAAATTCAATTTTTATATCAGTGCGTTATATCTAAAAATGCAAAACATTTTTCACACTAAAATAACGTTTATAATGCCAAAATAATTTAAGGTACTTGACATATTATACATTAAATATTATTAAATTTGTGTTGAAGATGTATGCATGAAAAAAGGTACTTTTTGGTAGTAATAAATAGTAAGTAAATAAATAAAAATAAAAATAAGCACTTTTTGAAAAGAAATACTGTTTTTCAGATTTTTTTTTTTTTTTTTTTTTATCTCACACTGAAGTTCCATCTATTAACCTCGGGGGAGGGGAACCCACATTTTTAAGCATTGATTTTTTTAAATTATTATCATTATTATTTTTACTGAAAGTTTAGAAAACATCTACATGTGCATACAACGACTTATAATCAATATCAAGAAATTCCATACATTTTCCCCTTGTAATCCACTGTTTTAACCCGGAAATAACGATAATCCATTTAACCCATAGTTTTATTAGTGTAGTTAATAAACTTAGTATAGTTTAAGAGTTATACTATTAAAAACTTTTTATTTCTGAATTTATCCTTTAAAACTGAATATTGTTATAAATATAGGAAGCAGAAAGATTTTCGGATATTGATACTACATGGGTAAAGCTAATGGAAAGAGCTCACGAAAAAGTAAATGTTATAAAATGCTGTGCTGAAGATGATACAATGAGCACAGCGTTGCCTCATCTATTAGAAGAGCTGGAAGCTTGTCAGAAATCATTAGTTGGGTAAGGTTAAATTATTTTTTTGCTGAAATTTGTCATAAAACAATGAATTTCGTACATTTATCATCATGTGTTAACATGACATTGGTCTGATGTGAGATCCATAATATCGTTAAAAACTTAACACTAAGATTTGTAAGATGTTGTTACATATTTGCATATTAGAATTTAAAACTACCATGCAAGGTGAAATTAGTAAAACTCCACAAGAACTTCTGATATTATTTTGATGAATTTCAGAAAAGTGGCGTGGCCAAAACATTAAAATAAAATGTATTTGTAGATGTGAAGTAAAGTTGGAAATTGAATTAACCAGAATACTGACTGAATGCTGTAAATGAAAGCTTAATTGGTAGGAATTAAAAGTTGTGTTGATAATTCTAATACTTCTATGGCTATTGAATTTGGTAAATGTTTATGCAATGTAGTGGATGGTATATGAACTCATCTAATAAGCATCCTATGTATACTGAATGGACTTCGGTGTATTTTAGAAACTGAATTCTTACACTTGTTGACAGATCCTGGCCCACGTTTTCAATTTGACATTATTTGAACTACCCCTTTCTTATGTGGCCAATAGTGTCTTCTATATATTCCATGTAGAGTCCTTCGCTGGACAAATTTATCACCGATTGAATACACTTGAACTTGATTAGTATTGCTTCGGTTGTCCTTACCACTCTCAGCACCTGAATATCTATGAATAATTATTGAGTCAGTGTAAAATGCAAATTCCATTGACTATCCAATCTCTGTAATTCACTACTAGATTGTGTAAAAACGACTATACTGCGCATGATTGGTGTATCAAATGGAATTTTTTCATAAATTGTCTTGCACTAAGTGTATTTATTTCCAGTCCTAGAAGTGCATTCAATTTCTATAAATGTATTAATTTATTTTTTTTGTTTAGCTACTTAGAAAGCAAAAGAAGAATTTTCCCTCGTTTCTTTTTCATCTCCGATCCTGCTCTATTGGAAATTCTTGGACAAGCTAGTGATTCTCATACTATTCAAGTAAGAATTCATAGATTAAAATATTTTACTGTTAAATTTAACTAAATAGATCACATAAAAATCACTTTTTACTGTAGTTCATTCCCATTCAAATGTTTAAATAAACATTAATTTGCTTTTTGTTTATTTAGGCTCATTTACTTGGAGTTTTTGAGAATGTATTTAATGTTAGGTTTGATCCTGATGAATATAATAAAATCACGGCAGTTATTTCAAAAGAAGGCGATGAAATTCCTGTATGTAATTATTTTTTTAACCTTTTGTACTCTTAATATTAACATAATTCTTCATGCATTAATATAATTTTTCATTCTAATATACTAATTGTTAATTATTAATTTTTTTTCTAATAAAATGTAAATTTGGCGGTATAATTCACTAATTTACATCCATGTCAATATTATATATTATTAGTTTTACTAATGTTAATATTTGTATTATTTTAACAACATTTGTTGCAATTAAAGATGTGATTAATTGTTATTAGAATTCCAAATCCTTAAAGGGATAAAAGAACATTTGCTCAGTTGAGAGATCTGTATAAATGATATTTATGTTAAATAAATATTTTACTTTTTTTAAGTTGCCTATGTGGACGTTTTTTGTTAATAAAAATGGAAGCAAGTTCCTTTTGAGATCTCCAGATTGTTAATTTTCTCCTACAAATATAATGATGCACATTGAATTAACCATATTAGTGATGAATTATGTCATTCTTCTCTAATGTAGTAGAGAATATAGTTAATAGTTAAAATTCTATATAGTTAAAATTATGTCTATCATTAAAAACAATTGTTGAATTAAAATTACATTACATTTCTTTACATAAAAGAAAAAAATTGGATTTGTTAAGCTCATTCCCAATAAGATGACTTGAAAAATGTGTTGTATAGAGGATAATACTACCAAGCCTATAATTTCTTTAATAATTTTAGCATATTATCTAGCAGTGAGAATAAACTTGCTTCATCTGCATTGCAAATTATATAAATATTTAATACAATTCTCATTGTGATGTTTATCATTAATCACATTTTTTGAGATAGAAAATTCTGCTTAAGGCAAATTTTTTTGCCTTCAATATACAATTGTTAGCATTAGTTTGCAAATTTTGCTGAATATTGATTTATGACAACAATTGTTTCTGATAAAAAAAATTACAAAAAGTGTTAATTTTTAATAAAATTAAAGGATTGAAATCTTAAAAAATTCATTTCTATTTTTTGTGAATTTTAATTTTATAATTAATTTATTGCTTTGTTTAAAGAGATTTGGAAAATTACAGTACATAACTACATTTTTATGTGTTAGGTCTTTATTGTTATATTTTTTCATGTGATTTTTTTGTAGAACTAAAACCTATGGAGAGAAAAGTTTTCCATATAAAATAATAACTCAACTGCATGTAGAAATAAATATAAAGTTAATGACAAAGTTATGGTTGATTAAAATACTTTTTCAACAAGCATTTTAAATACTTTCTATTGTTCTCAATTTCATAGCAATAATTATTTTTAATATACTGAAAAATAAAGTTTTAAGGTTTAATATTTTTACAATAATGTTCCTTTTGCAGTATTTGATAGTTAATTTTTATGATTCGTATTAGAGCAAATAATTAAGATTATTTATGTTATTATTGTTTCCCAAAAGTGAATTTTTTTAATTAAATAATAAATAATTTTTAGATTTTTTAATATGTATATTATATATGTTTTGATTATAATTATATTTGTCGAAATCCATTTTATATGTTTACTGTAAATAAATATTTTTCTGTTTAAAAATGTATAAATAAGTTATGTTATAAATAAGTATTTATGAAAAATATATAAAAATGTAGTACATGAAACAGATTAATTTTATTTGGCTTGAAGAAAAAATCTTATTTTGAGCTAAACAAAATATGTAACTTAGTAAAATAATTCTTTTTCTTTCATTTTCAACTTGGTTTAATAAATAAACTATTTTAAGAAAGGATGTTTAAAAATTATTTATAATTGAGAATTTCACACTATTTGCTAATCCTTTTTGATTGCTGGTTAATCTTCTTTATTATATTTCATGAATAACTTATAAGAAATTACTGCACTTCTGAGAACAAATTACTAAACATAAAAGAATATCATTATATATACATACAACAATATTTAGTTCTCAAACTTGTATGTCGGTCTAAATGAGAAAGCTGGAGAAAACGAATGAAATAAGACTTAAGACTGCACCAATTCGGAAAATTAAAAATAATATTTTTATCTAACTCACCCTTCAGCAACATTCTCGATGGGCAAATGTTACAGGGTTCCTAATTGACTACAGAAGGTGATATTAGTTTGTGACTGCTGGAGGGTAGTCATTTACCATTTTATATTATAGAATTCAAGATTTTGTTTGCATTTGTTTTTTGATGTGAATTTGTTTAGTTTTAATTCAGCAGATAATTTATATAATATTTCATTTCTTTGCAGTTGGATAGGCCAGTAATGGCTGAAGGAAATGTTGAATTATGGCTTGGAGATTTACTTGTGGTTCAGCAAATGTCTTTAAATACTGTAATCAAAGAAGCGTTTGGCAGCTTAAATGAAGAAGATTTCGAGCTTATAACATTTATTGATAAATATATTGCCCAGGTACTTATTTGCTTTCCATTAAAAATATGTAAGTTAAAATTATATTTTAAGATTTTATTCACTTTGAGGGGTAAAGGGACAATATTTTGTGTAATATTAACAATAAGTGTTGTATACAAATTTTTTAATTCTTTTTTATATAAACTCATGTTTGTGAAAATTGCAACACCATGAAGGAATCGTCATAATTGAATGAAATTTAATACACAAATGAGTGGTAGTGGTACAAATAAATGATTAAATGTTCAAAGCAAACAAACAATAACAAGAGATCGGAATCAGTATTTTGTGTAGCCACCACGCTCTGCAATAAGTGCTGCTACACGACGTGGCATGGAGTCCAACAAATTTTGAATGTCTGCCTGAGGAAGAGCATTCCATATTGTTTGTATGCGCACCCAAAGTTCGTCTGCAGAAGCAACAGAACGAGGATCACGAGCGAGACGCCGACCAACGAAATCCCACACATGTTCAATCGACGACATATCCGGGGAATACGCAGGCCAAGGAAGAAGCTGTACCTGCCGCGTTGCAAAGAAGGATTGAACAGTCCTAGCGATACAAGGGCGGGCATTGGCCTGTTGAAATACAGCGCCTGGCAAGCTTTGAAGGAAGGGAACAGCTTGGGGCTATAGAACTTCACTGATGTACCGGTTGCTGTTCAGATTGCCCACAATTCTTAGCAATTGAGATCGTCCATGATATGCTATGGCACCCCAGACCATAACTCCGGGTGTTCGTCCACTGTGGCGTTCGATAATGCAGAAGAATGCAGGAAGGTGGCGTTCACCGGCATAGCGTCTGATACGAATGCCGGTCATCATGGTACCACAAATTAAAGCGGGATTCGTCAGAAAGCACGACATGCTGCCAATCAGCACGCCAGTCTCTATGCTGAGCGGCCCATTGTAGCCGCAGGCGGCGATGGTTTAGCGTGAGAGGGATCCTGTATAAAGGAGTCCTTGCGCGCAGTCCACGCTGCAGCAGACGTCTACGACTTGATGAAGCACACAATGAAACACCTTTAGCTATTGACCACTGTGCTGCCAATTGTCTAGAGGAAGCTGTACGGTCCGTCAGCGACATGCGGACCAGGTGTCTATCATCGCGAGCTGACGTCACATTTCGGGGTCCACTCCCGGATTTCCGAGTTGTCCGACACTCGTCCGTCCACTGCTTCCAAAGACGCATCACTGTGCTGCTGTTACGCTGCACACGAGCGGCTACTGCACGATTAGACAATCCAGCTTCACGAAGGCCGATGATTCTCCGCCCGTTCAAACTCTGTAAAGGCTCGTTCCCACCGAGGCGAGAGACGTGAAGATTCAAGAGGCAAGCGACAAAATTTTTTCGACTCCTTCACAGCGAAACGTCAGAAATAGCATTACGCCTAGTGAAAAACCACTTCGAGTTGAAAGTTGGGCAACTCCAAGCGGCTGTCTGCAAACCGGTTTCAGGCGACCGCGGTGAGGCTAGTGATTGGTCAAATTTTTTCGCTTGCATCTTCTCGCCTTGGTGAGCACGAGCCTTAAGTGTCTTTCGTCGAAGAGGCATAAGTAACGATTGAGCTAATGTTTACCACTAGCAGATAACCACCGATAACCATACACGTTTCGCTACAGCCGTCTATTTATTCGGATCCATCCGCCGTTCAGAGGGCGCTGCTCAGCATACGCATGCGCTACGGATTTGAAATTCTAATCATTTGCATATCATGCGCTAATTTGCATTTCCTGAAAATTTCAGCTGACTCGCGTAAGTTCTTCATGGGGTTGCAATTTTCACAAACATGAGTATATTTTCATAATGTCGATAAAAAGTTAAATATTGTTATTTATTTTAATGTCTTTAAAATAGAAAATCAGGAAATAATTTTTTTTTAAAATAAGTACATATATTTAAAAAGTAAGGAAAATTAATTTTAAAAGCAATATTATAATAAGATTATGATAGACAAATTTATAAATATAAACTTGTTCATCATGATAATTACAATTATTTTTATCTGAAAATAATTAAAACTATGCTTTTGAAATTTTGGAACAATAAATGAAAATATTTTGGTAATTAAAATCATTTCATATTCTCTTTATTTTAATAATTAATGTAATTTGTTAATTATTAAAATGTGCATTTTAATATAAAAAAATATTTCTATTGATATTTTTGCAATATTTATTTTTATTTTTATTTTTACTATATCTATTTTTAATATAAAGTAGATTCATTTTATTTAGGATTTTGTACTTGTATATTATATATTTATCATATTTAATATACAAGCAAGGATTTTATACTTGTATTTATATATATCATTTTATTTTAGATTTTATACCTGTATGATATACATCATAATTTATGAAGTTTTAAATTATTTTATTACAGTTACTTATTTGTTGTTTCTGAATATTGGGTTTCTTGATTGTTTAATGCGCTGAAAAAATTTTTTTTTTTCTCTGCGTTCGTATGAATATTTATGACAACTATACCCAAGCATCGAGTGCTGATGTTATTTATGTTATAATTTACTAGCCAAATGAATCGGATAATATACATACCTCCCAAGATAAATGATTGGAGATTGAATTAAAAACTGAATTTTACAACAATTATTATACACAGTTATTTACACCGAATTTCTCGTTTGTTAATTTTTATGACTTTAGTAGAATTTCTTTCAGTTTCTGTAACATATTCTTTTTGAGTAATTATTTGTGGAATGTCTTACAGCAAAAGTTCGATGAGGTAGCATGCTTACACTTCTTTTTTAATATCGGTTCTCTTTACTTGTCTCTCGAATAGTATGAAATAGAGACTAATATCATTACATTTGGGATCAAACTTCTGCAGAATGTCGTGTTTTTTAGTTTCGTTTTCTAAGGGATTTCATTGCATCGAATGGTTTCGCTTTGCTTTCCTTCGATTTCTAAACAGATTTTTTGCAATTCGAATTCTGTCACTTTTTCGTAATTCCATCTAATAGCTGTTTTGCAATTTTTTTAGTGTTTTTTTTTTAAAAATAATCAAGTATCGTTAGTTCAGAAATACTTGGCTTCCCTTTCTGTAGCGATGATTTGCAAGTCTTCTTTTTCACGAAAAGCCATTCTAATGCAATTCAATTTCACAATTAAAGTTCTTATATAGTTTCAAATATAGTTTCAAAAATAAAATAATGATATATCTCAGTTTCAAAACAAAAATCACTCATTGCTTTATTTTTTACGCTCGTCGTTAATCTCCGAAACGAAAATACAGATTTCTTTTTTCATATAATCAAATATGGTTCTCGAAAGAAAGCGTGTGTGTTTCCTTATTCATAAATAATAAAGTTTATTATTTAAACAATAATAAAAGAGATTTATTTTAATTTAACAAAATTCAAACTTGGAGCATACAACGCTTCTATCGGTGCAAATCATACATTTATGGCAACCATCGCCAAGGAGAGAGTGTCGATGTTGCAATATATTAACCAAAGGCCCCATATATAACATTGTCTCAGTGTATTGAAAGATGTAAACAATATAATAACAAGAGAAAATTGGAGATGCCATATGTCCACATTACTTATTCGCAAGCCAACACTGATTATATGCCTTGTTTGATATTTAAGTTTCTTAGTTTCTTTCTTGCTTAGGTCTGGTTATTCTTAAGACCATTACTGCTACCATTTGTCAATGAGTGATAAGTAAAACACTAAATTTAATCTCCAGTCACAATTTGTTTTAAAACAAAAAAGCAATAGTATTATTTTCTGAATTTATAAAAACTTTTTATAGCTTTATTCAGTTTTAAAATTTGTTATGTTAAGTAGATAAAAGTGAAATATTAATTACAATTGAATTTCTTTAAGTAGTGAATATTAAAAAAAAATGTTGATATGTCTTAATAAATGCTGCCACTTATCATTTACCAAATTTTCTGAAATGAGTTTTGCAAAGTACGTACTAAGTATCATCGTGTTTATTTTTATTTAGTTACAATTTTTGTCAGTATGTCAATCTAATACTGAGTTTCTGTTTTTAGGTTGCACTTCTTGGTATACAAATCTTATGGACAAGAGATGGTGAAGAAGCTTTAACCTTTGCAAAAATTAGCAAGAAAATAATGACCTTTACCAACAAAAAGTTCGGTGAAATTCTGAGAAAGCTTATTGCTCAAACAACTTTAGATCTTTCATCATTTGTTAGAGTAAAATATGAAACTCTGATTACAATTCATGTTCATCAAAAGACATTTTTGAAGATTTAGTAAGTTTTTTTTTTTAATCATTATTTTATTACGTTATTTTTTAATGTAATAAAAACTTGCATTTTATCAATAATTTATAGATTTAAAAAAAAAAAAATTTTAATTTCCTCACTTTTATTTTTGATTCAGTATCTTGAATTTTTGCTTAATATTAAATGCATGTATTGAATCGAATGTTAATTGATTAATAGTAAACTAACATTTGATTCAATATTTTCTTTTGATTAATTATTTGATTCAATATTAATAAAATTTATACTTCTACCTGATACATTTTAATTGAAAACATTATTTATCATTTACAGGTGTAATGTACTTCAGTCGTTTACACACATTTATTTCAAATAACTGGTTCCAGATTTTTGTAGATTATATATACACTTTTATTTTCTATAGTTATTGGCACAATTCAGTTAAGTCTCGATGCTAGTTCATGTCAACTGACTTACATGTCAAGTTACATTCTCTTAATTTTTCGCAACATCACTCAATTGGCTTACTCGTCAATTCATCTTTTGTCAATTGACAAATAATGTCAACTGACCTACGTTGTAAGGAACATTCTTTTTAACTTTTCTCAACTTGACTAAGTTGACCTACGCGTCAATCTTCGTTATGCCCTCAGCACAAACTACACCTCTCTCTGTCGAAGTGTACTCACATGAACTAGAATTCCTTCTCAGTATCTCTTCGAGTTCTTTTTTTGAATTTTTTTAATTCTTCTCCAAATTTTCTCTTAATTATTTTTTCTTCATTATTATTGTTGCCTCACGATAAATAGCTCCCCGTGCATAGGGGAAGTCAGCTTCCGATAGTGTAAAGATCCTGTCTGAGCTGGCAAGAAAGAGAGAAAGAATGTAACACCAGCCAGTGTGAGTTTGGAGTCGAAATAAATGAGACGTGTGAGTCTGGTTTTGGAATAAAGAGAACATGTTTTTATACAGTCCACTAGTGATATTTGTTTTATTCCTAGACCATATCAATTATTAAATTATTTAAAAATAGTTATGTCACTCTATACGTACTCTTTCTTAGAACATTTTAGAAATGTGACACACTATGAGTGTATGCAGGTTTTAGAGATAACTCTTATAAATAACATTTATCAATTCAAAATTGTCATTTTACATAAAAACGGCTCTTAATTTTCATGATAATTAATAAATAAAGTAAATAAATTTTATATACATTTTAAATAAAGTGATAAACCCTTATTTAGAATTTATTATTATTATTATTTACAATATTAATACTTTTTAAACAAGTAATGAGCCTTTTCAAAGCATTGAAATTCACTTACACAATATATAAAATAATAGTTATAAGTAAGGAGGAAGAATATTTCTTACTAACTTTGTGTTTTGTATCAGTATATTATTGGTATTATGAAGATTTATACAAGAGTTAAAATTGCAATAACAGCAACATTGTTTTATTGCAAGCATTCAAAATATCAAGTAACATTATAAATCTGTTTTTTTTCTTAAAGGGCATGAGAATATATTATTTATTTTGCCACATCATTCACATGTATAATGTGAAGGTGAAATGGCTCTTATATTATTAGGTAATTTAACATGAAATATGATAAATTTTCTTAGCATGAATGTGCAATTTTCAAAGCAATGGAGTTTGATAATCACAAAATCTTAATTTCATCGAGATTTTCAAACAAACAAGGATTTCAAAAATTCCTTACATACATTCGTAAACATTCTATATAATAAACCACTTTATTCAAATAATCATTTTATTTTTTAAATGAATTACAAAAATATCTCTACCATCAAATAGTGGTAAAAATGTCTTACCTTACTGTTTTACATCTTAGTGTGTCATGTTAAAAGTATTTTTCTTCAAAGGGTTGTCCACGCTTATTCCCTTCTTTTCAAAGAAAAGATGGGAATAAGCGTGGATCATTCACATTTAAAAATAAAAATGATTATTTGAATGAAGTGGTTTATTATGTACGAATGTACATTAATTTTACTGCATAGTACATTAAGTAAAATTTTAAGATTATAATTCACTCGATTGATTAAAAATTATCGATTTCGAAAACACTCGAAACTTTTGTTATTGTATAAAATCTTCTCTTTAGGTAAAAATGAAAATAAAGACACCGACAGATTTTGAATGGCTTAAACAAGCACGATTTTATTATTTTCCGGATGAGGATATGTGCTTAGTTAAAATCACTGATGTTGATTTTCTTTATCAAAATGAATTCCTTGGTTGCACTGATCGATTAGTCATTACTCCGCTAACTGACAGGTAAATTGTTTAGTATGCATAACGAAAATTATATGAAAATAAGGAATTATGATTTACTATTATTAATTTAAGAACACATTTAAGGTAATTTAATATTAATCGCATCGATTTATTTAATAAATATCAAACTCTATACTATAAATTAAACTTTCAATTTCTTAAAATATATCAGGAAAAAAAAAAGAAAATTTAAAAATATCCATAATTTTTGTTAGTATAAAATCTCTTTTTTAAGAAAAAATTAATATCTATATCTATCTAGCTATCTATATCAGTATGTATAAAATTGAAAACACCGATATATTTCGAATGATTTAAACAAGCACGATTTTATTTTCTGGATGAGAATATGTGTCCAGAAAATGATAAAAACTATCTAACAAATAATTTTTTTTTCAATTTGGAGGTATTTACCCTATTATACGTTGCTCCACATACTTGTTAAGTTTATGTTAATCACTCTCCAATGGGAGCATTACTATATTTGGCAAATGTTGATCTCTGCTATCGCAATTTGGTGCAATTATCTCCAGCGATCTCATTTGGGGGGGGGGTCGCGTCCTCTATCTACTTTTTGAAATTTAAATGGAGATACTTTACGGCTTATAGATTTAATGTGTCAGGATCTGTGCTCTGCCCAAGAATTTTCAGTTTTCGAACTATGATTTCTGAATTCAGAAATGTTATTACGCTAACCACCTGGACTATAAATAATAAATAACATCCTTTTTTTAATAAAAAGTAACCGTTGTTATTTTCTGCATCTGAACACTTAAATTGGAGGTAATTCACTTTTAGAGACGGCGTCTTTCTATGAAACAATATCGAATGTTCATATATTTCCATGCTTTGCAATTTTTCGGAGAACTAACCTCCTTTTATCTTCCTGTGATTAAGTGGCCAGTCTCATTCAGCTAGTCGCAAATGTTTTGTTGAGGGACACAAAACTGACACTAAACGAAGTGGTATTTCCTCCTACAAGATTTCTAATAAGCAAAACATGCCTGTAATCTTCCGTCCAAATTGCAGAAAAGCGGTTTTCTGTGTACCGCCCAGGAGTCACACATTCAGCCACGGGAAGAGAGATTCCCGAAAAGTCGCTTTCAGATAAGAGTACGAGACAAGCGAGTCGTTCTTGCTAGCCGATTATAAACTAGTTTGTCTCCGTGTGGACAGAACCCACAGAGTGAGTCAACTATTTCGCTTCACTCCAATCAGAGTCGGGTTATATATACGGGGGCATTTTCGATCAACTGACATTCACAGCGAGAGATAATGTGGCTTGCTTTTCGCGATCAGACGGAGACACTCGGAGCGAGAATTACTCGCTCGTCTCTTTCACTCGTCTGGACGCAGCTTAAACGTGGCATCCAGAAGAGTTCCTCCTTCTTTCCGTCCTTCTAGAGACCAGCTAAATAGCATCCCGATCATAAGATTTATCATAAGACACTGCTTTCGATATGGCATCGCTTGCCGAGTATCATTGGTTTGTAAAACTTGAGCATTGGTTTGTCAATCGAGCATCTTGGTTTGTTAACCGAACATCGTCATGGCACTCTAGCCTTAAAAAAAAACAAGTAATATAGAAAAAGAAATTTAAGTCAATTCCTACTTTTTTTCACTCTATTGCAGAAAGTCCTTTATAAATAATTTTCATTCATTTATGCAAGTTTATCTGGCGCCATCTATTGGTAGATATATGCAACTTAATATTTGAAAAAACTGTATTAACATCAAGTGTCATCCACTACAAGTTCAAAAAAGTGTATTTGAACTTGAGTGGATGAATAAAGAGTATTTTATGAACGATTGAAAATATGAACAAGATATATATAGGGAGAGTGTGAGTTAAGAGAAGGAATTGAAAAATGTAAAAGAAAAATTGATAACTATCGAAGTTATATAAAGTAATTCTCGATTAATAGATCAATTATAATCACTATTTATTGATTGCTGATTACAAATCGTGCATTTAAATGTCTTAACTGGCATTCGTTGTAATGTTATTTTATTTTCAGATGTTACATAACTTTGGCTCAAGCCTTGGGCATGAGTATGGGAGGAGCCCCGGCTGGCCCTGCTGGAACTGGCAAAACTGAAACCACAAAAGACATGGGAAAAGCCTTAGGAAAATATGTTGTTGTATTCAATTGCTCGGATCAAATGGATTTCAGAGGTTTAGGTCGAATTTATAAGGGTATGCATTACTAATTGCAACATTAATTATATATATATTGTCGTGTTGCTATCTAGAATTTATTTATTTATTATTTTACCTCTAAACTCGAACGAAAAGGAAAACAAATCAGACACTATTAGGAAAACAATTGCGTTGAGTTCAAGACATTAAACCCAGGAAATCAAAATTTTACCCAAACGACAATCAGCGTGTTGTGTGCAATGTATGCTGGAATAAATAGTCAGGCATATTAAAAATTATAAACATTAGATTTATTAGATATTTGATATGGCAAAGGAAATTACATTGAATAAACATGTACACAGAATTAATTCATAGACAATATAACTTAGGTTAACATCATTAAACTAGGGGCCCCATCAATATCATGTAATTTCATATACTCACAATTTACTTGACACAATGAATTACAAAAAAAAAAAAAAAAAAAAAAAAAAAGAATAAATCAAATCATGGGTTTTATCTTACATAACATAAATAGCACTAGCAAATTAAAATGAGGACACATCTAATTCTAACTTGAGGGATCAAACACAATAAAAAGAAAAGGTATATGCACTGTATTTTAATTCAAAATTTTAGACCAATTTGTTGCTAGTGGGCACACAACTAAATTAGCTCAACTCAAAACAATTAGCAAAATGTAAAACGCTGACACACAGAATATCACAGTCTCATCAGTCTCACAATATCATCAGTTTCTGACCTTAAGATGAAAGGTGACTGCTTTCAAAAATAAAGTTCCAAGGAAAAGAAAAAAAAAAACATTCAAATGGATAATTGCCTTTTTTATTTAATTGGTATTTTATATATTTATTTTTTAATTAACATGATTTATTGTTGAAAATATTTTTGTTTCTTTATAATATACAGAATTTGCATTGTGCAAAATGGAAGACTCTATATTAAGTTGTCAACAATACATTTTACTAGATATTTTGCTATATCGGTGAAACATTAAAAACTCCAATCACAGGAATTCTTTATTTTCAACATTTAAAGTACCTAACATTAATTTATTTTCTTAAATTTGTATAATTTAAAAAAATACTTTACCGAACAGGGCACTTTATATTAAAATATAAACATTAATTAATAAAATAAATCATTAAAAATAAATATTTAAATAACATTTTCAGTTGAGAAATAAAGAAATCATGGTCTAATTAGTAAAATTAAGATTATCCTTTTTTTTTCCTAAAAAGTTCAAATGTTAAAATTTCAACGTTGAGTGATTTTTTCTAGTACCAATTGCGAAATTGTTAATTTTTCAGTAGGAGGGTTATCACTTATTTTTAAATGTTTCTAGTCTACGATAATGCCTTTAATAACTCAGATTATATTTGGTTGTTTATTTTAGGGTTATTTTTTTTTTTTTAATATATCAATTCTTCTGACATAATTTTGCTGTATCAAAAAATTATGAAATGTTTTTCATGAGTTAGTTCAATTATTTTGATCTGATTAAATGACCAATATTCATTAGTATGATATAATGATAGATTTAATAAGAGATTATGAAGATTTAATCAGATATTATGAAGATTAAATTAAAATTTATTACTATTAATTTTATACTAATCTACTTTCACAAGCAAAGACAGTATGTATTCTTCACAAATTGTCTGCTGTTTATTTTATGTTTGTGAATTTATTTACGTTGATTATTATGATTTAAAAAAAACCACATCCAAATACTTATACTGACAAATACTTTCAAACAAGCATTATTTATGTCAGATACCCTTTTTTCCATCTTTGACAATTAAACCACTACTTTCCTCTACAATTTCAAGTGGTATAACAGCTTGTTTAGTTCTACTAACAATGCAATATAATCGGTATATACCAGATAATATGGATGCTTATAAATGATATTATTCTATGGAGCATGTGAATTTTTTCTAGGTCTTGCCCAGTCTGGTTCCTGGGGCTGTTTCGACGAATTCAACAGGATTGAATTACCTGTATTGTCAGTAGCTGCGCAGCAAATTTCTATTGTGTTATCTGCTAGGAAAGAAAAACAGGAAGAGTTTGTCTTCTCTGATGGTGATATTCTTAGCCTGAATCCTGAATTTGGATTATTCATCACAATGGTATTGTTGAGTTTTAATTAAATTCAAATAATTTATTATTAGACAAGTTATAATAAATTTATTATTATATATTTTTAAAAAAATCAAATATAAGTTTTATATATTGTTATTATTCTTAATTTTTTTTTTTTTTTTTTGCTTTTATCTAATAAAGCCGATAAATATAAAATAAATCTGAATTGAAAAAAAATTATATGTTAAAGCACAATAGAAAGCAATACAAACTATATTTTCTATATAGGTATGCATAAGAGCTTATAATGTATATATAGTCAGAAAAGAAAAGACATTATATTAACATCGCTTTTATCTTTTTTTTTTTTTTTTTTTTTGCACTTATTTGCACAAATTTTTTTTAAAACAATTGCTTGACAATAATGCCACCGCCAGCAGCACATATCCATAACCGTCCATGCGAAGGTTGGCACACATTTTCAAAAATATTTTGTGATTTTTGAATAGTTAAACCCGTGAATAAAGTATTTTTTAAGTGACGTGTGAAGCAGATTTTTATTTACTAAGTATACAAAAGTATATATATATATAATTTTGTATAAGATGTTCTCAATCCAGAAATCATGGTTGTCAATAACTTCGCACCAATTAATCTCACCCCAAAAACAGAGTATTACGATTTGCCCATAATAATTACAGAATTGTTGCAAAATTTACGTAATTACTGATGGGAAGCGAAAATCACTTACCATATTTTAAAAAAAAATTATTTTTAATCGTGTGTGTAGTAAGAAATTTCGAAATTTTACATTAATTTTTTAAATGAAATACGAAAGAGAAATTTCTGTACCTCTTTACTATTAAATAACAAATCACAAACATGAACACAGATATGTTTTATTATACCGTAGAATCCAGGCTATGCAGGAAGACAAGAATTGCCTGAAAATCTAAAAGTCATGTTTCGAAGTGTTGCTATGATGGTTCCTGACAGACAGGTTTGTAATTATTGAATGTTTTTCTTTAATTAAAGTTAGATTTAAGTCAAATTCATTAAAATTGCTCGAAAGTTCTAGAATTATTATAATCAGCTTTCTGTGGGTTTTCCTGTTTTTAGAAAAATGGCGATTTCGTTTCTTAATTTATAAACATGTTTCAAAGATTTCCTAACCATCTTGCCTCGGAATAAAATAGTAACGCCACTGCGCACATGCCTTTACTAAGCGCAGAAATGACTTTTGATTTTAGGTGTCTTATTTTTATATACTTTATTATGGTTACAACCGTCGTTAGCGTCAAAATTCATTATGAGGTGTAGGAAAAGGGCGATGAAAATTATGATTGAAAATTGGAGTGCAAATACTGAATGGTTGAGAACGATGATTTTAGTTGATCAGACATTTTTTTGTCTTTGTTTAGTGAAATTTAGTATGATATTTAATGTTGCTATTGTGTAATTTTTTTAATTGTAATTCTATCAATTTTAAAGTGTAAAGTGAAAATACACCCATTTTATGGATATATTTTTCACCTATTTGTAATAGAATTTTTTTTATCGATTCATAAATTAACTGTTCTTATAACAGTTAATTCTTCTTATTGACATATATATGACTGTAGTAATATAAGTAAATAGTTCAAATGTAATTAGTTTGTTAAATTTCCGATTTACTTATTTTAGATCATTATGCGAGTAAAACTCGCTAGTTGTGGTTTCCAAGAAAATAGTATTTTGGCTCGGAAATTTTTTGTGCTATATAAATTATGCGAAGAGCAGTTGACGAAACAGGTTTGTAAATTTTTTCATTAACCTTTTAATTTCAAGTTATTAAGCTGTGAGTAATCTTTAACATTATGAATATTATTTTATTTAATACTGCTTTAGTAATTAAAGTTATATTGTAATTAATTTTAGGTACATTATGATTTTGGTTTGAGAAACATTTTGTCAGTTCTGCGAACTTTAGGGGCACAAAAGCGTTCAAGACCTGAAGAAAGTGAATCGTCTATTGTTATGAGCGTTCTCAGTTCTATGAATATCTCAAAATTGGTAAGTAAATATTTTGCAGTAAATATTTACTAAGACACTATTACACTTATTATTGTATTACATTTTATTACACCATTTATTTAGTACTAATTTAGGTATCATATTATTATTTTTAGTACTAGTTTGATTCTACTTAAAAATTAAATTACATTTCTATTTGGTATTTATTTATTACTATTTTGTATTGTTAATCACTATTTTATGCTAAAATACATTTTGTAATTTTTTTTTCTAAATAAGATATAAATTATGATTTTTTAAATCTCATATTTATTTTTTAAAGTTAGGATGTTCTCAATAATAATTTCATAAAAATAATATTTAAAGTAATTTTATTTTACTGTTGAAGTTTTTTTAATAGTTTTTAAATTTTTTTTAAAAATTGATTTAAATAAAAAATATTGTTCGAACAACTGTATTAATTTTAATAGTTCATATGCTTTATAATATAATAACATTAAAATTTATAATTACAATTATTAACAAGCACATAATGCTCTTCAAAAACACAATTTTTTATAAATATTTTGTTTTTTAAATATAACTTTTTATCTGTAATTTTTTTAATAAATATTTTAAAAGACTTATTACTTTAAAACCGGACTTGTCAATAATTGACTAAATTAACAACTTTAATTTCTTATCAGAATACAGAATATCTACTTTTACATTTTCGAAATATAAATGGAAAATGTACATTTGAATAACATTAAATAATTTGTTTTTCTAAAAATCTGCAAAATTTTTTCATTTTGATAATCATTTAAAATAATTGTTGTAGGTGGATGAAGATGAACCATTGTTTGAAAGTCTTATCAATGATCTTTTTCCGGGCATCACCAAAGAAGCTGTGGAGTATGATGATTTGCAAATTGCCATTGCTGATCAAGTCAAAGCAGCTAACTTGATCAATCATCCACAATGGAATTTGAAAGTTATTCAAGTATGCGTTAATTACATTTAAAATAATTTTGTTTTTTCAATTCCTTCTATTAGTTCAAACTTTCCCTATATATATCTTGTTCAAATTTTCAATCGTTCATAAAATACTTTTTATTCATCCACTCAAGTTCAAATACATTTTTTGGAACTTGTAGTGGATGACACTGGATGTTAATACAGTTTTTTCAAAGATTAATCCAGTAATTAAATTTAATTAATTAATTTTAGTTTTTTTTATATTTAAGTTGCATATATCTACCAATAGATGGCGCCAGATAAACTTAAAAAAATGAATGAAAATTATTTATAAAAGACTTTCTGCAAAATAGTGAAAAAAAAATAGGAATTGACTTTAAAAAATTGTTTTTTATATTACTTGTCAATTATGTTAAACTGGTATCTTAATCTGTATAAGTATATTTTCATTTTCAATATTTATAACTTTAAATTCTTTTTAATCTGATATAATTAGGACATTTAAATAATAGTTGATTATGTGAAATAAAAATCGAATAATAAATATTATCGAAATCGATAAATATCGATAAATAAATATCGAAAATATGAAAATCGATAAATAAATATCGAAGGAAAATAAAAGTTAAAAAAGTTGGACGAAGAAAAAGAAGGCTTTACAAATGTCTTTGAAAATTTATACTTTCAGATTTTTTAATTTAAAAACCAGTGTTAAATTTTCAGTTAGGGGCAATATTTAAATGAATAAAAGCGATTAAACTCCATTTTACGAAAACTTTATTCAAAAGTACTAGAACAGAATGTTTTTTTTTATTTTAGAAGTTGAAAATAATAATAAAAAATAAATTTAGGAGAACGTTGTGCATAGAATAGAAAATATTAAAGAAGTATAATACAGGGGGGGGATTTCATTTCTTAACAGGAATAAGATATAAACTTGCAGATGAAGAATTTGGTTCACATGATATAATTTAGTTTCCATAATTTAAAATTATATCTTATGGTTCATAATGCGTAAGTAAATACTTAAAAAAAAAAAAAAAAAAATCTTACACATTCTGTGCATGCATTTACAAACCTTGCTGAACAGCTTTTTCATTTTATGTTTTCAAATGTTCTTTTCAAGAATAAAATTCAATAAATCGTTGTGTTTGATTTTCAAATATTACTTATTTTTCAATTTTGTAACAAATTGTTCCAATTAAAAAATTGTCATTATATGAAAACAGCATTAAAAAAGACGCATTAAACATAAAAATTTTTTAAAAAAAGACGGGAATGATTGCATACCAATTAACCCATTTTATGCCAAAACAAAAATTTTGCATTCTTTTGTATTTTTTTCTTTAACAAGTTATTTCTTTTTGCATTTATATGTATATGCCAATGCAATTAATTCCTCCAGTTATATGAAACTCAAATGGTTCGTCATGGAATGATGGCCCTCGGGCCCAGCGGTGCTGGCAAAACCTGCTGCATAAGAATTCTTATGAGAGCCATGACCGACTGCGGTGCTCCCCACAAAGAAATGCGAATGAACCCAAAAGCTATCACTGCATCTCAGATGTTTGGCCGTCTGGATGTTGCCACCAATGATTGGACTGATGGTATATTTTCTACTTTGTGGAGAAGGACTCTTAAGACTAAGAAAGGTGACTAGACAATCATATGAAACATTTAAATTAAAAATTGTATTTAAATTTTTTTTATTAAATTACAAAATGCAAAATAATTTACTGAATATACAGGCGTTCTTTAATCCGCCATACCATGCCCATGCCGGATTAGCGTACTATATCGAGCGAAAATAGTACTAGCTGAGCTTTGAGAACAATTAGAGAGTTTTTGCATAACGTTTTTTTTATCGTCCGGTATTTTTTTCTCTCTAGCGCGCATTTTTTTCTCCTTCACAGATACGCATGCGCAATGTCGTATGAGCATGCGCGTTAGGGAGAAAAAAATACCGGACGATAAAAAAACGTTATGCAAAAACTCTCTATTAACTGCATTCTACACTGTATGTAGGCAATTGTATTATTGTGCAAACATGATTTGTAACTCTTTGGAAAAAAAAAACACCACCACCGTACTGAAATGGAAACTGACAATTACAATAAACACTGGGAGGAAATACAAGCAACGTTTTGTCCGACCTGCCGGTCAAGATCAACAAACGTAAACGTCGGAATACACACACACAAAACCCGAAAGCACACTGCTTTCGTCTATGCTGTAAAAACCCCTCGAGTGTCCTATTAAAGAGCGCCTACTGTAGCAACATTTTGACGTATGTAAAACATCATGAATTTTTGCTAACCGGCTTTGATTCTCACACTATGAGTAATTGGGATAAAATTGAATGTGTAAAAATGTATGTAATTGAGATAAAAATTTTGCAATATGTTTCTTTATGAAATAGGACGTTAATGCAAAAGTTACATCTTATTGGCTTATATATGATTAGTATATAAGCTAATAGCCAACGGCCGTACCATGCTGAATATACCGGTTCTCGTTAGATCATCGAAGTCAAGCATCATTGGGCGCGGTCAGTACTTGGGTTGGTGACCACCTGGGAACACTGCGTGCATGGACACACTGCGAACTCGCATGGGAACACTGCGAACACTGAATGGCCGAGTGTCTAGCGCTCTGGCGCTCGGTGCCACAGGTTTCGGGTTCGAATCACGGCGGTGCCATGGATGTTTGTAGTGGTTCGGAATCCACTTTAAGCTGTAAGTCCTAGTCTCCTATGACTGTAAGAGCGTCACGGAGCAAAAGTCAGGCTTCTACCTACGGGTGCTCCATCACAACAGAAGCTGCTTCCTTCCCCTTCAATCATGAGTACGTATGGGCTCGTGGGCTTGGCCAGCCAAGTGGGATAAGAAACAACAACAACAAATATAAGCTAATAAGGCAATAATTGTATGATATATGATTAATTCTTTCTGGCTCTTTTCTTATCCACTCTTACATAGTGGCATATAATGCACGGCCTTGCTTTCTACTTATTTCTTTCTTAAAATAAAATTCCATGTATTAATTTCTGAAAAAGCATTCTTAAACGTCGCCTTTTTAGGAACAAGTTTTTTCTATTATCTCAGAAAATAAACAGCAACCTTAAAATGTACGGAAACGTTTATTCGGGCCGAAAAATTCGGTTATAAAAGTGCATATTTTGCCGATTGTAGGCAGTCGATTACGATAAATTCAGAATGAATAAAATTCAAAGTTTGGTGATACCATGGAATAAAAATGAAATGAAATCATTTATCATGCTGTTATTCCTTGGTTGCATTCATGAGTTAACAATTAAGTATTGATTATTAACTGTTATTTTAAAATTATTCCTGAAGACTTCTTCAGAAGATAAGGAAGATAATTAAAGGATAATAATTGTAGGAAGATAATTGAAGGAAGATAATAAGGAAGATAATTGAAGGATCGAAAGATAAGGGAGATAATTGAAGGAAATGAAACGAATTCTTCTTTTGGAAAAAATATGTTAGGAATGCAATAAATAAATAAGTAAATAAAATAAATAAATTTGAGTATTGTCATCTAGCAGATATAACATTTGTAGAACTTTGCAGCAATCTACTTTCTTAAAGGATGCTATTCAATTGATGTATTTTTTGAAAATAAACAGATTTTAATAAATATATATATGAAACACAATGAGATTTAGCGCTTATTTTTGTCTACAATTTTTATTTGCAAAATAAATTTCAATTATATTCTTCTTTTCAACAGATGAACATGTTTGGCTAATCTTGGATGGACCTGTTGATGCAATCTGGATTGAAAACCTCAATTCAGTATTGGATGATAATAAAACATTAACTTTAGCTAATGGAGATCGTATTCCTATGTCACCTACTTGCAAGATTATTTTTGAACCTCATAATATTGATAATGCATCTCCTGCAACAGTGTCAAGAAATGGAATGGTTTATATGAGCTCTTCTGGATTACATTGGGAGCCTATATTAGAAGTTAGTAAATATTTTATCCGACGCAAGTTACAATATTTTTTTTTAAATATAAAGCCTTCTAAAATGGAATGCGGCCTAATAGCCAATTGGCCAGCCCTCTGGTCTTTGGTACCACAGGTTTCAGGTTCAAATCCTGGCGGTGGCATGAAGGTTTGTGAGTGGTTCGGAATCCACGTTAAACTGTAGATCCTTGTCTATTTAGCCTAAAGTGTGCACAAGATGACCTAAAATGGAATATACAATTATAAGAATTATAACATATAATTGCAAATTAAATATCTTAGAAGTAACAGTATAAAATTTACTTCAATTAAATCTTTTAATTTTACACTGTTATATGAATTTTTTAATATATCAAAATAGTCTGATTTCATTCTAAAGTGTTGAAATTTAAGTTGTTAAATTTGTAATTTTTTATCACTTCTTTACAATCTGGAAATTAATTAATACTTTATGGCATTTCATTGACTCAATAATAGCTTGCAATCTTTGAGGCATGCATTCCTTAAGATGTTTCAGGATTCTGAATGAAATTATCGTCCTCTCTTATCTTATATTTTCTTAAAACCTTTATTTAATAATTTATGAACATAAATTTTTAATCACATTTAAGGTTAGAGATTAATTTGGAGTATGTAGCTACATTACAGCAATGATACAGAAGATATTGTTGGACAATATTGGCCATATACACAGTCCAGTCACATTAATGTGACCACCACCTACTTTCGACATCAACGTGAAATAACTAATCACAAAAGACAGGTGGCAGCACATTGCAGTGGAGTATATATAAAGAATTCCACTTAAATACAACATTCCACACTCCACTTAAAGCCAGAATATACAAGAGTGTATATTCTGGCTTTTGACAGGTGGTCACATTAATGTCAACTGGACTGTGCATTTCAAATCATTATCCTGTTGGAAGATGTAATTAGATTTCGTTCTTATTTTATTGAGAATTTTTTACTCAAATCTTTAAAATATCGAAGTAGACCAATTTGTACATAAGGCCTTCCTTAATTCTCCTACTCGCCCAAATGTCATACAGCATTAAACCGAGACATATTTACTGCTTGGCTTAATTGCATTTATGTTATCTTTAGCACCGAGTTCTTTTCCAACTTCTTTCCAAACTTTGTATCATCTCGAAAGAGTTAAATTTGTTTTCATCATTAAAAAGAACTGAGCTTTAGAATTATTGGGGATACAAATTTTTTTAGCAAAGAAATTATTTCTTTTTATTAACGAGAAGCTTACATATTCTATTACGACGATGAAATTCTGATTATCAAAGTACAAATCTCAACTGAGAATTTTTTTTTGATTTCAGAAAATTCCTATAAAGTCTATAAAGAAAAGTAGAATTTTGTAATATTTGAGAAATGCATGCAGAACCTTATTACTAATGTATCTCACCAATCCCTATTAGAATGTATAAATTATGCATATATTTTTACTTTTATGTTGTCAGCTATTATTATTGTATGCATTTTCTTGAATTACTAGATAGTTTATTACGTTGTACAAAAAAAAAAAAATATGAAAAGGACATGTAACCAATTTTGTTAATGTTAAAAAGTTTAAGGAATATTTTGTGGTTTTGAATAGAATTATTGATAATTTCTGTGTTAAATCATTTCGAGCCTGTGTTTTTGATTACAATTGCATATATAATTATATCTGTTACGATTTATTATGGTATGCATTGTTTATATTATATATATTTGTTTATATTATGTGCAATGTATGTAGTGTACAAAGTTTCATCCATTGCTTATAAAATTAGGGAAAATTGTCATAATTTTAGTGATTTAAATTTTTTATCTTTTAAAAATTGCATTTTTTGAATAATATAGTAACTGAAATTTTTATAAATATGTGCGTAAACAAAATACATAACATTTTAATTTTACTACATTAGTATATGTCATATCTTCACTCAGGAAATATCAAATATATGAAATTTGTTAAATTAAAGTAATTTAAAATAATTAATGTTTTTATTTTATTAAAATTTTTTTACTAGTATGTGTTCGTTATTAAACTGTGTTTAAAAGATATATAACACATAGACACACATAGATGGCGCTACTAGTATTAAATCCATATGATTTTTAGTTAGCCCTAACCTTTAAAAGTCACATGTATAAATTTGACAGCTGTTGCACTATTAGTATGCGGGTTATAGCATTTTTAGTGTTCAGGTTATACATGTGTTATTTATATACGTGTCTTTTGAAGGTTAGGGCTAACTAAAAATCATATGGATTTAATACTAGTAGTGTCATCTATGTGTCAGCCTATGAACTTTTCAGCTCACCTTTTATATTATGCAGATGATAATAATAATAATAATATAAACTTTTTTTGTGTTTCTAATTAATGTATTATTAATAGGGCTGGCTTAGTTTGCGCTCACCTACTGAAGCAACTATTTTACGAGGTCTCTTTGGAAAAGTGTTCCAAGCTTTGTGTCAATATGCACTTGTATCTCTCATTCCTAAAATGGAATTGCTTGAGTGCAATTACATAAAACAAGTAAGTTATTTTGTTTTATTATTTTGATATGAATTTTTAAACATTGTTTTAAGTCGTTTTTAGATTTAATTCACAATTTAATTTAGAATATATTTTATAAATCAAATTTCTGGACTATATTTTCATAACAATGCTTTAATACGAAAGCAAACTAAATAATAGGTTATTGATTGCT
Source organism: Caerostris darwini (assembly GCA_021605075.1). Lineage (NCBI taxonomy): Eukaryota > Metazoa > Arthropoda > Arachnida > Araneae > Araneidae > Caerostris > Caerostris darwini. The sequence goes on along the minus strand of BPLQ01005633.1, from coordinate 124,122 downwards.
TAAAATCACTTTCAAATGGAATAGATATGCAAATAGAGGGTGAATATTTTGGTCAAATAATTAATGAATCTAATCTGTTTCACCCATTCATGTGGTGTCTAGGTAGAATAAAACGGCTGAACCTGATAAAATGCCTTGCTACGTCTGCTAACGGTAAATTCGGTGTATGAATTCGTATTTCAGAAAGTATGAGAAATATGACGAATATTCAATTATAAAGCTGTAGAAATTAATCGATTTAATAAGAAAAGAAATTTTGTGCTCACAGATATGACAAAAAAAATCGTTTGTACAACTCAAAATACCCTCACGATAAAAAGAATTAATACGAAATACGTCGAAAAATATTATATCTATATTATTATGTGAATAATTCTTCATCCAACAATGTAAATAAATTCTATACTCGGCGTGCAATCACTACATTAATGAAAAGCTAATATCACTACTGTGCGGATAAATTGCTGTTGGTACAATGCACATTTGTATTGTGTCTGAAAACGCAGGTAAAGTTCAGACGCCAATGATATGACAACGAAGATTGAAGGTTGTGTTGCTTATACTTGAAATATAATTCCAAACAAAGAAGTCAACGAGAGTGAATTCTGGAGATTGCAGAGGCCATTCAGTAGAGCCATCATAGCCGATAATATCTCCAACGTATTCCATAAATTAATTTTATAATAACAGACTTGTGCCTGGATATAAAAACAAATGAAAAATGAACTTGTACTCGGACATTATTTGCTATATAAAATTTATAGACAGTTATTAACATATATGTTTCTTCCTTCTATTTTTACTAAGTCAAAATTTTAAAGTCATATTCACATATGGTTGTATTTTGATTTGATAAAGTTTCTTCTGCAAATGCTCAAAACAATTTCTCGTTTCAATTTTGGAGAAAATTTACATTTTGCAAAGACAATATGTCTGGCATCTGTTTCGGATATTCTGAGCTGTATAGGTGGTTATTTATTGTGTGATCTCTCTATGCTAGAGACTAGTTGTGTCAGGATGTAATACCAATCTCTCTTTCCATTTACATTAGTTTATTTACAATATTAGTACATACATACACATGGCACCCTGTGCCACTTCCACAGTATCAATCCTATGAAATACTTAAAACCATATACACATCACATACTGTCCCTGACCTTGTTACCTCTTCAGACGTTCCTAGCTTTCTCCTCGTGGTCTCAAGATCTAACCGCATCTACTTACCACACTGGACCACACAGTTAAGGTCCCAATTACTGGTCACAGTCGCGACCTCTCGTGGCTATATAATAATTAAACCTAGCAATTGTATCTGTGTGCAATATATGTCTTCTCGATGATGCTATACAATTTTGTAAATGAATGTTTGGTCTTATCTTCTGTAGCATCAAAACATGAATTCTACATCCTGAAATTTCACCTAGAAAAAAAAGACTAGGTACTTTATTATACAACCAAAAGCTTTTTACTTTACCTTGATAACATATTCATGACTGTAGTTAGCTGGAATCATCAGTTATTTGAGCTTCAGTGAACGTATGTTTTTATCCTGTGTGTATATATCACAACACACAACATATCAGTACAAAAATCAAAAGAGAACTGACAAGGAGTAAACTGGACACGACCATTTTGCCTAAGGAAATCCACAACAGTATTTGCTATATATAAATTAAGTTTTTCAAAGAAATTTGATCAAATTGTATAACAAAAACATAACAATATTCGCTATATAAAAATCCTCGTGTGAAACATGAGGGTGAACAGGATGTGAAACAAGTTGCCCAGGAAATCAATGAAACCCAAAAGAAATTATTTATTTCATAGAATACTTATAGAACTTCCAAAAAATTATGAAAGCTTAAAGAAATTCATTACAACATCCTGAGTATAGCTTTATCAAGGAATACGTATGCGCAGCATATTTTAAACCTAGTTATATTTTCTCGCCAGATGACTGGATCCAAGTCTAGTCATGTCAGTTCTTATGAATTTATTTATTTTTTTATGCTTGCATGCATAACTCTATGTTTGCAACTAGGCAACGTCTTATCAAAATTTTTTCATATGTTTATGTTACAGACAGGTCAAATTATTATTGTTTTTCTTTATTTCTGATTAAAAAATTTGGCTAAGTTGAGAGTTTTCCAAATTATTTAGAGATTTGCATTGTTTTTTTTTTATTTATACGACTTCGTATGAATTCATATGCGTAAAAAATTATTATTATTACTGCGTATTAAAATTAAAAGTAATATTTATTGCAAAGCTAAAACATTAAAAGTTATTTATTGCTTTAAAAAAATTGTTTATTGCAAAGTTAAAAAGTTATTTATTGGAAAATTTACAGTAAACATTGAACAAATATTTTTAAACCAAAAATGCTTTCACGTACGTATTTTTTAAATGGCTTTATATTATAGTTAATAGAGATAACTATAATGAAAATAATCATAAAAGTAAATATGACGATTGGTTTAATTTGAGTGAAAGAGTATTGTTTTTTAATTCTAATGCATACGTCATTTGTTGACATTTTGTTCTTTTTGTAATAATATAACTTTTCACTGAACCAGGCAATGGATTTACTAGATGGTTTGCTACCAGATGTTGAAATAACTGCTGTGCACTATGAGAGACTTTTTATATTTGCTATGATGTGGTCTTTTGGAGCACTTTTGGAATTAGAAGACCGTAGCAAAATGCAAATATTTCTTACAAAACACAAACCCAAGCTTGATTTGCCCAAAATGTCTCCTGCAACCAAAGAGACTATATTCGAGTATATGGTTGATGCAGAAGGTATTGTTAAGTTTTTAATTTGTCTGTTACATATCTGTAATTTAAAAGCTCTTCAATGCTACAGACTTACTTTTACGAAGTAATATTATGCTATAGTAATTTAAACTAAAATAAAATAAAAAAAATACTTGCAATATAAAAAAGTTATATTCTTTTTTAAAATGCATACAAGATTTTTTTTTTTTTTTCTAGGTAATTGGCTACATTGGTCTAATCGTGTTGAAGAATATATTTATCCAACTGATAGTATTCCCACATTTTCATCAATTCTTGTTCCTAATGTTGACAATGTTAGGACAAATTTTCTTATTGATACTATTCAGAAACAACAAAAGGTAATGAATTATATAAACTATTTTAAAAGTTTATTCTTATAAAGAATTCTATTCCAGCTTCCATCATGAGAAATTAAAAATTAATTATTAATTTGCACTTAAGGAAATAATTAAAAATTAATTAAATTGTCAGTTTAAATGATTCTAAAGTTTTTTCCTTCCTAAAACATGATGGTAGAATAACCAGTAAGTCAATACCGGAAAGGTCAACTAAGTGGAATAAAGCGAATCATAATAAACGCAAATCTAATATTATCAGCAACGAAACTTGCTGAATTGCAAAAATATTACGGAATATATTTAAGGTTACAAGAAGGGCGTTTTTTTTTTCTTTAATTTGAAGAATTTAAAACTTCTAATATCATTTGCTAATGCTATAATTGTTGAAATAAAATGTAATAAATTTGGAGTTAATGAAATCATAATAATTTAGAGAAAATTTGGGGAATAATTTTAATAAAGAACTTATTCCATTAATTAAATATGGTGATGGAGGACCTATGGTGTTTAAGTGTATACCATACATTGGAAAAAGTTCATATTTATAAATGGACCATGGATCAATAAATATATACTGACACCGAAAGCCTAAGTTTAAAAGAATCGGTTGAAAATTTCACTTTACTGAGATTCAAAGTAAGATTACAATAACAATGCTAAGCATAATGCCTTGAATATTTGATTGTGGTTGTATGTGGTCTTCATTACAATTGTTTTCACAATTGTAATCAAGACCACATTAATTAATGAAGACCACATTGTAATGAAGTCATTAAAATGCCTCCTACATCATCAGGTTTGAGATAACATATTTGACCAATTAATGAAAATAGAATCCGTAATCATAATATTTCGTCAAAGTTGCAGCTAAAATCTGAAGTGCAAGAAAAATAAAATAGGATAAGGACAGAATTTATTTAAATTTTTTTCGAATTCATACCAATATGATTAAAAGATGCCCCGCTAGCTCATGTGTATTCAATCAAGTACTGAAAAACTGTTTAACAACCAATTTTTTTCTTCATAAATAACAATCTTATTCTTAATATATAATAATTATTTATGTTTTGCAATTTAATACTTTATAATTTGATGCATTTATTTATTTGTTTGTTTGTTCTTTGCCACAGTCAGTATTGTTAATTGGAGAACAGGGAACTGCCAAAACAGTGATGATTAAAGGATACTTAAATTCAGCAGATCCAACGGAATACACATGGAAAAATCTGAGCTTTTCATCTGCTACAACACCAGAAATGTTTCAAGTATGTTAAAAGTCTTGTAATTTAACTCGATAAGATGTGTTTCTTAAATTATTCTCCTATTATATCTCTTGTTATATACTTTTATGTATCTCTTGTTATATACTTTTATATATCTGTTATATAATAGTTTTCTGTTTATTGCCATTAACGAAATTTTTTCTAATGACATTTGTATTAGGACAAATGAGTTCATTATTATTGTATTCATACATCACTTATCTTTTAATGTACATTAACAAAGATACAGTTTTATCAAATCTAATATTAATTAGATCTTTTTGCTATATATTTTTGCAATTTAAATAACCATATTATATATTATGGGAGATTTATTTTTATTTAAATCATCATATTATTAAAAACATTTTCAATGACGATTTAATTAATCAAATAAAATTTTTTTTAATTTTTTAATGTACTACTTTTTTTTATTGTTTTACTAATGTAATAAAAATGTAAGCTTCTCCATTTGATTTTCATTGCAATTAGAAGTGTTTGATTACACCTGAGTTAAATAATTTGGATATATTTTATTTTCGTTATACACTTTAAAATTTCAGAGAGCCGTGGAAAGCATTGTTGAGAAAAAAGTAGGAACAACATATGGGCCTCCCGGCGGTAAGAAAATGACAATATTTATTGATGACATAAACATGCCCGAAATTAATGAATGGGGAGATCAGGTATTTATTATACTGTGTTATAATTTGCATTAAAAATAGTTCATTATAAATATTATATTCATTTATTATTCAAATATTATATTCATTTATATTCATTGCATTAAAAATAGTTCATTTAAAATATATAGTTAAACTGAACATGTTATCGAATAATTTATTTTACCTTCGTTTTTCTAAGAAAAAAAGAAATTTTTCTTAAAATTTATATTTTTTTTATGGTATTCTTGTTATATTTATGGTCTTTTACAATGGGAATTACTTTTTTCTCATATATTTATAATGCCAAATACACATAAACTAAATCAGGTTTCTGTTTGTTTTCACTTAATAATTCTTGCCGTAATATAAATGATGTTCACATATGTCTTTAGCATGTTATCTTTAAAGGTTTTAGTTACTCCGAAATCTAGAATAAGCTGCCTTACCGCTTTCAAGATATTTCTGAATTCCTTATTAACTCGAAAGAATAATTAAGAGAAATATTAATAGAAATAACACAAAATAAAATGCGCTAACCACTTAAGTACAAACTAAATGAAATACGGATTAATGGTATAATAGAGTGAGAAGGGTCTAAACAGAAACATAGATATATAAGTTCTGATAGATGAGGTAGATTCTAAAACAACGACATTTCGATGAACAACAACATTTGGTACGTTTAAAAAAATTTACACAGATTGTTTATCAAATAAGCAAAAAAGGTGCATAAAAAATTCATCTATCTTAAAATTGAATTTTCTGTGGTAAATCGGCACACAAAAATTATGTTATGGGAAGTTTAAATTTCACACAAAAGATTGCACATGTATGTTACATCTTTTTTATATATATGATAATATATTGAGCTATGCTTTTTTTCCTTTCCACCCTACTGGACAATGCATTCCGAATTAGGAAACAATATGTATGAGCATCAACATCGCAATAAGTAAATGTGCAAGTAGTAGACCTATATCTGTTGTAATCGACATAATACACAATCATAAACCTAAGATTTCTAACCGTAGACATGAGTGCTGCTTCAAGATTTTTTTTTCTTCAAAAAAAAAAAATATATATAACCATTACTAGAAAAGTTATTTTAATATTTTGCCTGGCCATTGTACATACACATACACATACAAACACACATATATGTGTTGTATTATAAAAAACAAATATGAATTATTTTTAGGTCACAAATGAAATAGTACGACAACTGATGGAAAATAAAGGGTTTTACAGTTTGGATAAACCTGGAGATTTCTCTACTGTTGTGGACATACGATTTATATCTGCCATGATTCAACCAGGTGGAGGTAGAAATGACATTCCAAGCAGGTTAAAAAGGCAATTTTCAGTTTTTAACTGCACTTTACCGGCTGCAACGTCCATTGATAAAATATTTGGTAAGCAATTTTCTTGGATGTTATTAAAACTATTTTTTATCCGAATTCCTTCTGTTTACTCAGTGCATAATATTATAGGTATAATTGGCGGCGGTTATTTCTGCAAGGAAAGATTTACTGAAGAAATAGTTGAATTTGTTAGTAGTTTTGTCCCAGCCACCAGAATCTTATGGCAAGATACTAAAGTGAGGAACATGCTTTACTAAATTTTCTTTAATGTACCTTATATTTTGCATGCTTTCTTACATTCATATGTATGTATGTAATTTGTATAATATATGATTATGATATATCAGATCAAGATGCTTCCGACCCCAGCGAAATTCCACTATGTTTTTAATCTACGGGATCTTTCTCGCATTTGGGAGGGAATGCTGAAAATAGAAAATGATGAGTGCTCAAGCAAAGAAGATCTATTAGCACTGTGGAAGCACGAATGTACTAGAGTAATTGCTGACAGGTAAAAATATTTACTTCACAAATTCTTAATAAAATTTTAGGTGTTAGATATTTTGCGTAAAGCAAAGAAATTACTTCTATTTGTGTATCAGTGAAGTACACAGACATATCAATCAATAAAATATGAGCAAAAGAAATTTGTTCTCTTAAGGGAACTCAGATTGATTGAAATAAAATTAAGAATAAGTGGTTATTATTCATTTATTTGCGCTTATTAACAAATTTTAATAATTAAAAAAATTTTAGTCTGTATTTTTTTATACACAAAAATTCTTAGTGTTTCTTTTGAAAAGTTCAATCAAACATTAAATTTTCTTACAATACATCCATATGTGATTTATTTTATCTTTCATTATACTTATTCAAGCTTGGATTGTAAATATGTAAATATTCAGAAATATTCTACTATTTTTTTCATGAATGTCTATTTTGAACTAAGTAAAATAAATATATTATACGTGGTTGGCATACCCACCTAGATACTAAGGATCTCTGACTCTAGCAAGTGCAACTGATTAGTATTAAAAAAAGGAGAGAATTTTGTTGTATATGTATTTAATGTGCTTTTAAAATCCGTTTAAATTTCAATAATTATTAGTAATTATAGCAATTTAATATTGAATTATATATTTATTTATACAATTTAATATAGTTGAAAAGATTTTTATGTGATAAAAATATATATCTTTCAAGTTAAATATAAGTGAAACTGCAAATTTGGAAAAAATGTTTTAATGTTCCATATTACGGGAATTGTTTTAATGTGTGAAGTTATTTATCTACATCATTTAATGTTATCTTTTAGTCTATCGGAAAAAAAACGTTATATATTAATTAATTAATTGATATTTAATGTAATTAATTAATTAATTGAAACATATAATTTCATTTATGTGCAATAATTGAGCCATGATAGAACAAATCTAGAAAAAAAATTATATTTGTGACAGGTAGTTTTAACAGTGAATAGAAAAATAAGTACTAGTGTGAGTCGAGATATGTACTAGCTAAACCTATTGTTTAATTACAATCTCATCCCTTAATTATTTGTCGGAAAACTTTGTGAATTAGATGATGAATTAATTGACTTCCAGGAAAAATTTGTTTTATCATGTTTCACAGATTTACAAATGATGAAGATAAAGATTGGTTTCTTAAAAAGATGGAGGAAGTTGTTAACAATGAAATTGGCAGTGAATATCTAGAAATTTTACCTGAAGAACCTTATTTCGTCAATTTCATGAGAGACCCACCAGAACCAGAAGATGATGAAGCTGAAACAATTCTTGAAATGCCGCTTATATATGAGCAGGTAATAAGATTTATTAGGTGTCTAAGAGTATTAAAAAAAGAAAAGCAGGCTGTTCGTCTTTTATTACGTTTAATGTACATTATCTACAACTATATTTACAATATTCTAACATTACATTTAATATCATTAGCTATCTGGATTAACATAAAGCATTCATTAACCATTTCCGTTAGCTACGCCGTGTCAGTAGCCGTCTTCTGCGGACCTTGCTCATCTGTCTTGTCTTCTCCTTCTCCTAAATTCTAAGTTCTCCTTAACTGCCATGTGTCGCTACATGCTAAATTGGATTAGCAGTCAAACAAATCCTATAAGGATTATATTTTCAAAAAGTGGTAAAATATTATATTACGAATTCATTTAGTATATATGTTTTATTAAGAACTAGAATTTATTGAAGGATTTGAAGCTGTTGGATTTTTAATTTTCTGAGCTTCTGATCTACTATTACTACATCACTGTGCCTACAGCTGAAATACATATTGTTATGAGAATGATGTGGATGAAGTTGTGCCACCAAAATTTTGAATGAGGCTGGCAACTTCTAGTTCGCACTTTCCTTCCGCATTTACTGGACTTCTATTCTAAACTTAATATGTAACTTCCCCAAGCGTATCGAGGTTAAAATTCCTGTGTTAACGCCGGGAAAGAAAGCAATAATTCCCCCTCCTTTGGTTGAATGTAAGAGAATGAAAATTTCACAGAGCCATTGGAGATGTTTGTTTCAAATTGCTGTGCAATTGTTGCCAACGTTGTTTCATTGAAGTGGTCCCATTCTAGAGCAATCATTATCTCATGAGATGAAATTTTTAAGCGTAAATGCTCGCGATTTAAGAAATGTTTTTAACTAAATTTGTTTTACATATATGCACATATATATTGCTAAATTTTAATTTGCATTTTTATTTTTTAGAATATTATGTTTGGTATGGAGTGACATTCAAATAAAATTTTGAACAACATTTTTGTTACTTCATATGGCAAAAATGTGTATAAAATTAAACATTATGCCCTATTATATATGACAAACATTTTTTGGATTATCTTATATATTTTATCAATATATTACACAATTTCTGTGGTTATGTGAAACAGTGCTGGATTTAAAACAATTCAAGAAATGTTACAAAGTTCCTGAAGAAAGTTAAAAATCTAGATTTAATTTCCAGCCTTAAATTTCGCCACCTTAAATTTTATTCGAGTTTTTTTTTTTTTTTTTTTTTTTTTTTTTTTTTTTTTTTTTAATTTCCCATTACTTTCCTGTTCCGTTTTTATAGTTAATTGTAAATCCCACGAAACTAAAAAAAGAAAATTTTTATTTCATATTCTTATGAAGCAGTATCAATTCTTTGTTTTTAAACAATAAAGAAATTTTTTAATTATTTCTTATAAAGACTGTTTTGAAGTTTACTCATTACTTTTAAAAAACAAATATCTTCTGGATATTAAAATGGTATTAGTTTTTCTGCAATAATAAGCATCTTTGTCGAATCTAAAATATTGGGAAAAAATTGGAGAATTTTTTTGTTTCATATTGTTTTACATTGTAAGAATTTGTTTCTACAGGCATAACTGCTGAACAATTTGGAAACACTGCCATGTTATGACTTTTTAATGAATCACCACACAAAGGTGATAAATTTAAAATTACACAATTAAATTTTAAAAATCATTTTATCATAGTAAATGTTGGAAATAACTTCCATTTTTTAAAAAACAGAATTGAACGTGTTATATTGTATTCTTTGTACTTCTAAAGTATGTGCAATATCAATCTCAGCTTCATTCTCGATAAATTTATACAATGCATCCTAAGTTTATGTAAATTTTTTTTTTTTTTTTTTTTTTTTTTTTTTTTTGTAAAACCCATTTTTTACATGGTCCCATTGTAAAAAAGGTGGCATAAAAAATTATAATACAAGAAAAAGGTAGTTATTTAAATACATATCTTTGTATAATATTAGCACTATGATTTATGGTTATTAAAGTAAAAAAATTTGTTTGATGATTCAGATTCCTTCATTTGAAGAATTGGCTGAACGTTTGAGATACTTCATGCACCAATATAATGAAGGAAGCCAGAGAATGCAGATGGATCTTGTTTTCTTTAAGGATGCCATGGTGCATTTGGTTAAAGTAAGCACTGTGTTTGAAATGATTTTAAAATATTGTAGAAAAGCACGCTAAATTAGGAGAATTAGAAAATATTTTAATTCATTATTAGTGAGTCTATTTTATCCCTTATTTCGCAAATTGAACTTGAATATGTATTGTTAAGCAATGGTTGAACTGACTATTATCAACATAATTGGTTATTAGACGATATTTTGAGAATATTAAACCAATAATGACCTCCAATGATGTATTGGCAGTATTTTTTCTTAAATTTCAATGTAAATGTCAGTCATTTCATTACGAAAATCTCATTTATATTTAGTGTTGACATCAATTTGAAATATGACAAAAATCTCCAAATTTACACTACAGCATATGTGAATTTATCCCTATTGTAACTGGAATTTTGCTTTAAGTTCAAACTTTCAATAGCAATCAAGAAATTTTAGACCTATCAACTTGATTCCTTCCATACTGTTTTCTTTTAAACTATTTTATTTATTTATGATTCCATGATTTTATCAAAATAGGGAATATCGCTATTTTTTCCTGTCAATCCAGGCAGTCCCAATAGAGTTCATGCCTGTCTTTTCGGTCTCAAGTATGGGCATAACTATATATATACACTCAAGAGCCAAAACATTATGACCACCCCTACATTTTGCAATGAACTCGCCTGGATGACGTGGAAGGCACGTGATCAGGTGGAAGTGGTATTTAACTGGTATTAAGTGGTGGTATTAATCCATGCCAAGGTGGGTTGAAGCTGTGTTGCGCGCCAAAAGTGGGCCAACTCGTTATTGACAGGTGGTCATAATGTTTTGGCTCTTGAGTGTATATACCCTATTTCCCTGTAGGCCCATATATATATATATATATGACAGGGAAAATGATAGTCAATTAGAACAGGAAAGATTTCGAGTCAGACATATTCTGCAAAAGAGAGCCATGAAAATGAGATCCAAATCATGTGATTTGATAGTAAAATGGTATAAAATAAGTATTAGCAACACATTTCACATAAAATTTCAACTATTCCCATAATTGAAATCACAGGGCAAATTAATGTTTATTTAAAACATGTTTTGCACTATCCTGGGCCTCATACTAGAATATCATGTTTATTCATGATAATGAAAAACTATTTGTTTAAAAACTTTGTAATGAAATGGCACGTTTCTCTATAAAAAAAATCATTATTTTGTATGCTCATTGAGTGCTCTTACTAAAAAAAATTAAAAAGTAACAAATAAAAAAGAAGAAAGTAACACCATTATTTGAGAATTAAAATTCGTGGTAAATTAAAAAAAATAAAAAAATAAATTTCTTTTTATTTATTTGTCAAATATTTAGTTCCTGAAAATAATTGAATTAGCGAAAAACTGTTGAATACAAGATTATTTTATTTTCGATACAAATTTGGTTATAAAAGTTGGTTTTTATTAATTTTTTTGATGACACAATTTTAATTGTTAACATTTATTTAGGGATATAAAAAATAATCCATAACCTATTAATAAAAGTACTGCACTACAAAATAATAACTATCCTTTCTGTAGATTATTTCTGATAAAAAGAATACAATAAAAATTATTATATATTTTAAGAGTGTCATCAAAGAACCAACATATTTTATAAAATTAAATTTCATAAAAAGTATTAGATTTTTAAAATGTTTGAATATGAATCGAAAATAAGATTCATTTTAAAGGTTAAACTTTATTATGTCGAAAAGCAAAATCAAACTGTTGCTATATTTAATTAAAGCCCAATAACGAAAATAATTGGCGGTGTTACACAAATATACAAACACAACAATTTAAAACAGAATGTTTCTTGATATTTTAAGAAAAATGCTCTATTTTTAATTGCTGAATCTATTTATTCCCTTTTAATACTTGCTTCTACTAAACTTAAACAAATTAAATAACTCTCTTTTATAAGGGATTATTTTTGCTCCAAATATCATTCAGTATGATTCATTGATCGATTTAATTTTTTTAAAGATTTAAAAAAATATGAAAAATATAATTCCTTATATAATTCCAGTGCTTTATTTATCTGTTTGTGTCTTATTTTTATAATAAGCATAAACTTTATCCTTTGCCTAATGTTCCCATGATAATTAGTTAATTTTTTTTTCACAGATTTCTCGAATTATAAGCACACCTCAAGGAAGTGCTCTACTAGTTGGTGTTGGTGGTTCTGGGAAGCAATCTTTGACTCGCCTGGCAGCTTCTATATACAAACATGAGATTTTTCAGATCACTTTAACACGGTATTGGAACTATGGGTTTTGTGTGAACTATTAGCATAATTTCCTGTCTGCAATCAACATGCGTGATTTCCAGCAGTGAAATAAAATATAATATAATATTAATCTGCAACTGTATATAAACGGCAGACGATTTGCGTTTGCTTTCATTCAATTCCTTCTATTAGCTCACATTCTCCCTATATATATCTTGTTCAAATTTTCAATCGTTAATAAAATACTTTTTATTCACCCCCTCAAGTTCAAATACATTTTTTTCGAACTTGTAGTGGATGACACTTGATGTTAATACCAGTTTTTTCAAATATTAATTCATTTATTAAATTTAATTAATTAATTTTAGTTTCTTTTAGAATTAAGTTACATGTATCTACCAATAGATGGCGCCAGATAAACTTAAAAAAATGAATGAAAATTATTTATAAAGGACTTTCTGCAATTAGTGAAAAAAAAAAGGAGGAATTGACTTAAAATTTTTTTTTTTTTTTTTATATATATTATTTGCTAATATATTGTGTTGTTAAAAAATGTTCCATTTTTGTATACTTGGTTGATATCGCAAACGCATCAAACATTTTTCAAACTTTAAGATTGTTTTTGATATTAAACTGACATATTATACATTGAAGATGATAGAAATACAAAAAGATAGATACATGAGAAAATTATTGTATAAATAAAAAATAAATAATTACGGAGTTATTCCACAGAATTGTGAGCAAGTAAAGATAAATTAATCATAAAAGGTTCTTTTAAGTATACAAGGATTATTTTTAAATCATTAAAATTATACTTATAAAACAGTTATTCAAAAGCATAAATTTTGTACTATTCGAGTTTTTAATAGAACAAATTATATCCACATTAAAAAAACATTCTTTAGTGATGATTTTGTTTAAAAATAATTAATAACCCTAACCGGTAAATTATTATTATTTTTCAATTCCTTCTATTAGTTCACACTCTCCCTATATATATCTTGCTCAAATTTTCAATTGTTCATAAAATACTTTTTATTCATCCACTCAAGTTCAAATACATTTTTTTTTAAATTTGTAGTGGATGACACTTGATGTTAATGCAGTTTTTTCAAATATTAATTCAGTAATTGAATTTAATTAATTAATTTTAGTTTTTTTTAGATTTTAAGTTGCATATATCTATCAATAGATGGCGCTAGATAAACTTTAAAAAAAATGAATGAAATTATTTATAAAGGACTTTTTGCAATATGGTGAAAAAAAGTAGGAATTGACTTTAAAAAATTTGTTTTTATATTGCTTGTTATTTTTAACTTAAAATCTGCTAATTATAGACAAGAAATTATTCATTAAAAATTTTTCTAAATCGTTGCATATCTTCTTATTTAGTTCGTACAATATTGGCAATTTAGTGGATGATCTAAAGATTTTATATAAAAAGGCTGGCGAAGAAGGAAAAGGAGTTAGTTTTATTTTCACTGATAACGAAATAAAAGAAGAATCCTTTTTGGAATACTTGAATACTATTCTTGGTTCTGGAGAAGTAATTATGAAACATTATTGTTTAAAAATCAGATTTACGCAATACTATAAAAACAATAGTATTAATTAAGTAGTATTAGTACAATAGTTTAACAATAATTAGCTGGGCCAATATACAGGTAACTCATAAAATTATTTAATAATTACTCAATTTGTTTTAAGTTTTATTTTAACTAGATGCTTTGCCTAATTTAAAAACATATATTACAACAACTGTATTACTATATTGTTAATATATAATTTAGTAACTGTCATTTTCAATTGAATATCTGATTAATGTTCTGTATAAAAACTTCAATCTCATATTTGTGCAAAACTAATTCGTAGCTATTTTTTCACAATCTATAACAATAATTTTAATTATTTTAATGCAATAGAGCATATTTCGCCATAATTTGAAAGTAGAAATCGATAAATTTAAGAAACAGCAAAATTTGAAATAAAAGGAAAATGGAATCGAATTTACAAACAAATTAGTAAGAATACATACCAATATGATCAAAGAGTGTTCTTCAAGTTCGTGAATTACCAACAAAATATTAAAAATTTTGTAAGAGATTCAAAATTTTTTATTTGATTCATCTGTTCTTTAAGCGATAACTTTTGTGAGTACCATTCATCCTTTTATCATGTATTATTATACTTTTTTTAATGAATTTGCTTTAAATAATTATTGTAGAATAGATGCATACAAAAAATGCATCTAAAATGTAAAAAACATATGTAATGAATTGATTCAAAGCAGTAACTTTTCATTACTTTTGTAATAATTTTTTTTTTCATCTAAGAATTTGTATAATTAGCATGATTGTGCTAAAACTTTGTTATTGTAATTCCCTCCCTCTTTTTCTCATTCTCTCTCCCTATATATACACACGCATATGTATGTATAAGGCATGACGTCCCAGTAGCTAGCGCATCTGGCACTCGACACTACAGGTTTTGTACTCGAGTCCTGACGGTGCCATGGACATTTGTAGTGGTTCGGAATCCGCCTTAAACCGTAGGTTCCGGTCTGATATAACTGTAGAGCGTGGGACATAGGACTGACAACCTTACCGCTTAAAAAGAAAACACCATCTCTTGTTTCAGAATCTGCCAGTAGGCAGAAGTCCTCGGCCCACCATGGGGCTGTCGCGCCTTTGAAGTGAAGATATGTATGATAAAGTGTATAATGAAAACTGTAGAAAATCAAAGAATACAGTAGGACAAATGAGAATGAACGCAATTCTCATTTAAGTGGCAGCTTAATCTTAAAACAAAGTTATAAAATAATATTAGTTTTAAATAAGTTTTCATGAGTATTTCATTCAGACCTGTCAAAACAGAGAAGTACAAATATCTAAAAAAGTGTTAATAAATTGTAAAATAAAACAGTAAGCTGAAATGCACATTAATTGTGGCAATGAAACTGAATATAATGACAAACAGATGTATGACATATATATAACGTGTTAAATGCGTTATTTTTTTTTCATGTCTCACACAACACTTGCTTCCATATATATATATATATCTGTGTGTGTGTGTTGGAGAGTTTTTATTTTATCATTCTATTTCATATTTCAAATATCCAGCAAATTCTTATTACTTCACTCTTTTATTTTTTGTAGGTCGCAAATTTGTTTCCTAAAGATGAATTAAGAGAAATAATGGACAATCTATTACCTGTAATGAAACGAGAACTTCCAAAAAGGGAACCCAATCAAGATAATCTGTATGACTTTTTCTTAAGCAGATCTCGAGCAAATCTGCATATTGTTTTGTGCTTTTCGCCTGTGAGTAAAAAATTTTAAAATTTATTATAAGTAAAATATATTTTTCCAAAATTTTTCAGCTGGATACTTCATAAAAAGATATAGCAAAATATGCGATTATGTATACATACTACTGTGCCCAAAAAGTAAGACCAATTACTTTTTTTTTAAAAAAAACTCTTTATTTATTCTTCCAAATTTATTTCATCGCCTTCAAAGTAATCAACTCCAGACACAATGCACTTATGTCAACTTTTTTTCCAATCCTCAATGCATGCTGAAAAGTCATCGGTAGGGAAAACGTGTTGCGGTTCATATTGAATCTCTTCAATCGACTCAAAACGGTGTCCCCGGAGTGGTCTTTTCAGTTTAGGGAATAGCCAAATGTCGCACGTTGTGAATACGGTGGTTGTGGAACGATATGGGTTTCATTCTTGGCAAAAAAGCCACGAAAAATCAATGCAGTGTGAGCTAGCGCATTCAGTGTTTTCGGTACCAATCGAGATTTGATGCGTTTGAGAGCCAAAATGGAATTGACTGATCCTTTTGAAATTCCAACATCATCAACAAGGTCTCGAATTGTAAATAGACGGTTTGCCAGCTCCAAATTCTTTAATTTTTTGAACGTGAGCTTCGTCGGTTGAGGTTGACGGTCGACCAGAGGACTCTTCGTCTTCAACGCGTTCTCCGCCTTCTTTGAACTGTTTATACCACTTCTAAACATTTGTTTCCGATTTAGGAATGCTCACAGAATGTCTTCTGCAACATTCTATACGTTTCCGCAAACAAAATTTAATGCAAGTTCTTTGCTCAATTAATTCTGACATTTCAAAATTTGCCGAAATCAGTTTTAGCGTCTCCCAAAGCCGAGCGTAACTCAAACACTAAAGAATATTTTGATGTCAAATTTTACATAGTTGTCAATGACAATTCCAGCAACCTAAAAAAGAAAAAAAAAATTGAAATTCCACAAGCGCAGGGAATTTTAAATTGAAAATTGGTGTTACTTTTTGGACACAGAAATGTTCAATCATGTATTTGATTCTATTCAAATGTCAATGCTAATAGTTTCAGTCAATGAAGAAAAAATTATAAATAAAAATACATTTGTTTTCTACGTTTTTTACAAGTTGAGTTGAATATTTGTAAAAAAATTTTAAAAAAAGTAAGCGAAACAATTAACAGTGAAAATACTTATTTGAAATTAAAAAAGTGGAGTACTTAATTAAATATAACTATAAAACCTTTGGCCAAAATTGCAAATTAAGCGAAATCAATGTTTTTTCAATATTCAAATTATATTTTGTTTTGCTAAAAATATATAATGAATATCTAATTGTCTGTAAATTTTATTATTATTATAATTGAATATTTTGTATGACCCATTTTCTTTCTTTGAAAATTTTCAATGTAATTAAATTGTATATATTGTATTTTTCATCAAAAAAAATCTTTATGTGTAAGTAGAATTTCTAAAACGATACCATACATTTTATTTTCCCAATAAAATTGATTCCATTAAAACTCCAAATACTTGATTTTAAGAAATTTATTAAATTTATCTTTTAAATTACTTACTTATTTTTTTTCTTTTAAATATTTCCTCCAAAAATTACGTATGTTTTTACAATTGTAGTTACTATTCAGTTTTACTAATATATTTTACATATACTTAGGCTGGAGGTAAATTCCAAAAACGTTCCTTGAAATTTCCTGGATTAATTTCTGGATGCACTATGGATTGGTTAACATCATGGCCCACTGATGCTCTAATCGCTGTATCTACACATTTTATACAACAGTTTGACATTGAGACTACACCTGATGTAAAAACACAGCTTATGGAATCTATGGGTGTAATGCATGATACTGTTTCTACTCAATGCAATGAATATTTCCAAAGGTAAGTTCACACTACTAAGAATTTCAGGTTTATTTATTTGTGTTCATTGTGTTTACTACATTTGATTGCCGTGTCTGTTTTAGTTTCATGCGATTAAAATGAGTAACCTACAATTCGAGATATATTGTAATAGATATTGAATTTCAGATGTACCAATGTATACCACTGGCCATTAAAATTGCTACACCAAGAAGGAAATCTTTAATAGCAGAATGACATTCATTGTAAGATTAAAGCAAAATGCGATTAAATGTACAGGAAAATTTGAGGTATGCAGAAATTAATATTGAGAGCAGCTCCATCTGGTTGGCATAACTGTTGTGATTTGGCTGATCAAATATAGTTTGAATGGGATGGCTAGAATTCAGCTCTATGCCAGAGATAATTAATCATACTTACTAGCAAGTGGGGAAGTGCCAGTTTCTGGATAACTATTGACAGAGATTTTCAAATGGGGACAGATTTGTAAAAATGAGCTGGCTAGAATATCAGTTGAACACCTTCTGAATCAAGTAATGCCAATACATGCAGGGCAATGTTGCTGCATTTGCTAACCAATCGAAAACTTGAGTAGGCAGGAAAGGATGGGATTTTTAAGTGGCTTTTTGCGTATAAAATTCTATATACTTGATAGCACGAAAAAAAGGATTGTGAAAAAGGAATTATCGTTCACCTCAAATTTAGAACTGATATTACTTTGCCAGATAGTTTGTTTTAAATACTTTGCTTTTTAATTAATGTAAATGTATACTACAAAATAAACTTAAAAATTGGATTTCTTCAGTATTTTCTTTCTGAAACCCATAAGGAAGAAGTTCCTTTAGTTATTATTTCTTAGCTTTAAATTAATGTAATTTTATATCCATAAATATTAACTTTGACTATATAGTTAAACTTTAACTATACAATATAAATTAATAAACTACATAAATACTACTACTAAAAAATTACTAAAAATATGAAAAAATATGAGGAACTCTTGCATCACAGTAATTATCAATTAGATTTAGAGTATCTATCTATGTAATTATTTTGTCTTTTCCATTGATGATCTAAATAGTACTAACCATCTGTATTTCTTGTACTTAAAAAAAAAAAATTCCAAAAGAAATCAAGACTTTTTTATTATTCTGTAATTTTGTCGAAATTTATTATTCTGACACCTCTTTTTTTCTCAACAGATATCGCAGATTGACTTACGTTACACCTAAATCTTACTTAGCATTCATAAACGGTTACAAAGCGATTTATACAGAAAAGAGAACTGGCATAAGTGGTTTAGCCTCTCGTATCAACAGTGGTTTAACTAAACTGCAGGAAGCTACCATTAGTGTCAATGAATTAAAAGTAGACTTAGCAATTAAAGAAAAAGATCTTGTAGTGGCTAGTGCTGAAGTAGATGAAGTGAGTCATTTTTTAATGTCTCACCTGAATAACCTTTAGGATATTCAGGTGGTAGGCTTAAGAATGGTCTTAAAAATAATCTTTAATGTAAAGCCTTATAGTTTTCTTAATATACTTTAATAAATATTTAAATAATGATCATAAAACATGTTTTAGTCTAGATAAAGACCTATTATACACCGAATATTAAATTATCTAAAGTAATTCGAAGTGACCTGGTGAATAGTGAATTAGGCTTCCGAACCGAGGAAGCACCAGTTTAAAACCGATAAACAAAGCTGAACCAAAATTTCAGGTGTGAACGTCAGGAAATGAGCAAGATAAAAATGCAGGTTATTTCTTATTGAATGGGACAAAAAGAAAGCATACATGTGGACATTGTAATTACTTCATGTTGATAAATAAAATTTACAGTGAAACTATAATTATCCAAGTTTCTATAGATGTTCTATACCAACCTCTGCGGTGACAAAATATCTATGTGGTTTTCTAGTTCCTGCCACACTCATGAAAGAATGTCTTGTGTTAATGATTCAGGCGATTCAGTTATCCAATGCTTCAGTTTGTTGTAAGTTCTGGGTAAATGGATACACAAACATTATGTCTTTAACAAGACTCCATAGGAAAAAAAATCACAAGGGGTTAGATTTGGGCCTATGACCAACAAAGCAATGGCATATCGTTTGATCGTTGAACCAGGGAATAGCTTCTACCAAATAAAGGAACAACCACTCTGATAACATATCTTGGCAAATTCACCCGTTAATTGATTTTTCCAGAAAGAAAAAAAGGAAAGAAAAAAAACCTATTGGAAGGGGCTTATAAAACGTTCGCCTTTGGAAAAGCATGCTGATGTTCCATTACACCATGTGGATTGTGTCCTGAAACTGTAAATTATGGCAAATCTTTGATAGAATCTTTTTTTATATCATTTAATCTTAAGTATTGGTGCCATTCACTGAAAACGTTGTTAAATAAAAGGGGTGTTGTCGAGGGTAACAAATTTGGGGCGTGATATTTGGCATATATCATATTTAAAATTTAAGCAGATAAACTTTTATCATTAATTTTAACTATTTTTGAAATAAAATCAATTTAATTAGGTTGTAATAGATGTCAAGAAGAAGACAGAAAGTGCAGAAATAGTTAAGAATTCCGTTCAAGTTGTAAAAGACAGAGCACAGAAGATCGTGGATAAAATATCGGTCGAAAAAGCAATTGCCGAAGAAAAACTAGAGGCTGCTAAGCCTGCTTTAGAAGCTGCCGAAGCTGCTTTACAAGTCTGTATCTTACATGTGTCTGTTACCTTAACAATAAAATGTTTGAATTATGCATAATTAAAAATAAGAAAAAATAATTGGTGTTTGTTCTTTGTAAAAAAAAGTAATGTATTTATTTTTTAAGAAGATATGTTTATAAATTTTGTTTCTCGTCACTATCAAAATTTAATTGAAATATTTATTTTATTAACACTTGATTCCTTATATACTTTTTACATGTCATTTGGAACATAACAACATTACAAGTTTTTTGTAGACTATCAATGCCGGCGATATTGCGACTGTTCGAAAATTGCCTAAACCACCTCATCTTATCATGAGGATTATGGACTGTGTACTCATACTTTTCCAAGAACCTATGAAACCTACTGTTCCTGATCCCGAAAGAGCGTGCCCAACACCATCATGGGAAATGTCTTTGAAGGTCTCTTTGTTTTAAATTACTCACCTATTAGGATAATTTCTTTATTATTTGTTATATATTACAAAGAAAAAAAGTTATTTATTTTAGTGTATTTATTATATATTGTGAGAAAAAAAAAGTTAGTTTAATTGTGCATAAAATTTCGCCATTCGGAAGTTCAGACAGTCAACATTGATTATTGTAATATTTTACTACCTTTTTATATGAAAGAAAACATAGAGGTCATTAGATAACAAGGCCAAGACTGTAAGAGAATGATGAAATTTTGATTTTCTGGAAAGTAAGGACAGTCGCATTAATGTCATATTTTATTTTCACTCATCATTGAAGTATCAACTAATCGACCGTACTTAGTACCGCCAAGCCCTTTTATTTATGTTACACAAAGTTCGACGATACTAAATTGATGATTGTGCTTATGCGTGTGCACGAAAATCTACGCCCAAATTTAGTAAATATAAGAGCATCCTTCTATTTCAGCGTATTGGGGTTTGATCTCGAAAAACAAATCCATTTATTTCACGATATGAACAGATAATCAACATTCATTTAATAAATCGAAATACCACAATTTATGCAATGCTTACCATTATGCGTCGTAAACACTAGACCTTAGAAAACTAGTTTTGCTTTGCCTCGCCTCATTCGCTCTGAAGTCTGGACGTAGACAAATATCTGTTACTGACACATTTGACTCAACCGGTTGCAATTCAGAATTATAAAGAATAAGCCTTTTTTAAATGCATTTTGCATTTGTATACAAATTTTCCTTTACTAGAGTACTTTTTTAAAAATAATCATATGATATACTTTTTCAAAAATAATAATAATAATTTTATATTATTTGTTGTTGACATTTTGATTATAGGAAATACTTTTTTGTCCTTTTATGGTT
This sequence comes from Caerostris darwini, assembly GCA_021605075.1. Lineage (NCBI taxonomy): Eukaryota > Metazoa > Arthropoda > Arachnida > Araneae > Araneidae > Caerostris > Caerostris darwini. The sequence goes on along the minus strand of BPLQ01005633.1, from coordinate 102,299 downwards.
TTATATAATCTTTAATTTTGATCCTAATACATAGATATCTTATTGAAATTTATTTTTAAATTTATTATTCAATTAATTTATTAATTATTTATTATTTAATTAATTTATTTCCTTGCGCAGGTTATGAGTAGTGGACAGTTCTTGAACAGTCTTTTCTCATTTCCAAAAGACAACATTAACGGGGAAATGGTCGAATTGATGGAACCCTACATCACCATGCCAGATTACAGTCTTGAGTCAGCATTGAAAACTTGCGGCCAGGTAGCTGGTTTGCTGTCTTGGACACTTGCTATGGCTAGTTTCTTTGCTGTGAATAAAGAAGTTTTGCCTTTAAAAGTAAGTTCAGTTTTATACTTTGTTTAATTATCTGTTATTACTATTTTGCGGCCGATTCATTTTTTTTTTATCCATGTTGTTGGATTTTCTTAAAATGTGATTTATTTTAATCTTTTTTTAAAATATTCCTTTTTGTAAAAGTAATTCTAAAATTTTTTGTAATATTTTTTTTTTAAATTTATGTGCCTATTGGTTATTATCTTGTATCATCCATTCTTGTTTACTTGGACCTAGCTACCTAGTGGACAGCGCGTTGTGTTTTGAAGGAGCTTAGTTTGAAATCTTACAAGAAAAGTTGAATCCAAAGTTTTCTTGTTTCTATTATGAGGAATGGGGGGGGGGGAGAATAAATTCCTGAGAATTCCTTCCTTTTCTTCGGGAAAAAAAAATGGAGTAGGATACGAATCTCTCATACTCTGCATTTGAGGATGCTTCTTCAAATTGCGATACTATAGTATATTGGGCCCATAGTGGTGTGCCATGGATAGCTCTATATTTGTTAAATATCTGTCATTAGAGTTGCGAATGACCTCAGGTAATATATATAATTTATTATATTCCACATTGATAATTTGGTCATAGTTGAGATCATTTGAAATTTTATGTCTCATTAAAAAAGTTTAAGTTCAGTTTTTATTATTACTCTAAAAGAACAAAATTTTAAATTATCGATAATAAACTCATGTTTGTGAAAATTGCAACACCATGAAGGAATCGTCATAATTGAATGAAATTTAATACACAGTTGAGTGGTAGTGGTACAAATAAATGATTAAACAAATTTTGAATGTCTGCCTGAGGAAGAGCATTCCATATTGTTTGTATGCGCACTCAAAGTTCGTCTACAGAAGCAACAGGACGAGAATCACGAACCAAACGCCCTGCCGCGTTGCAAAGAAGGATTGAACAGTCCTAGCGATATGAGGGCGGGCATTGTCCTGTTGAAACACAGCGCCTGGCAAGCTTTGAAGGAAGGGAACAGCTTGGGGCTGTAGAACTTCACTGATGTACCGGTTGCTGTTCAGATTGTCCACAATTCTTAGCAATTGAGATCGTCCATGATATGCTATGGCAGCCCAGACCATAACTCCGGGTGTTCGTCCACTGTGGCGTTCGATAATGCACTCCGGAAGGTGGCGTTCACCGGCATAGGGTCTGACACGAATACGGCCATCATGGTACCACCATGGTATAAAAGAGTCCTTGCCCGCAGTCCACGCTGCAGCAGATGTCTACGAATTGATGAAGCACACAATGAAACACCTGTAGCTATTGACCACTGTGCTGCCAATTGTCTAAAGGAAGCTGTACGGTCCGTCAGCGCCATGCGGACCAGGTGTCTATCATCGCGAGCTGACGTCACATTTCGAGGTCCACTACCGGATTTCCGAGTTGTCCGACACTCGTCCGTCCACTGCTTCCAAAGACGCATCACTGTGCTGCTGTTATGCTGCACACGAGCGGCTACTGCACGATAAGACAATCCAGCTTCACGAAGGCCGATGATTCTCCCCCGTTCAAACTCTGTAAGTTGTTCAAATCTCGCTCTCTTTCGTCGAAGAGGCATAAGTAACGATTGAGCTAACGTTTACCACTAGCAGATAACCACCGATAACCATACACGCCTCGCTACAGCCGTCTATTTATTCGAATCCATCCGCCGTTCAGAGGGCGCTGCTCAGCATGCGCATGCGCTACGGTTTTGAAATTCTAATCATTTGCATATCATGCGCTAATTTGCATTTCCTGAAAATTTCAGCTCACTCGCGTAAGTCCTTCATGGTGTTGCAATTTTCACTGAGTTTAATTAATCGATAATTTAAAAATCGATCGATTTTAAATTATCGATCATGATAATGTTTTGTGTCATATTTGATGAATAGGAGAAGAAAATGAGGATTGATGAAGAAAGCCTTTTATAAGGGGCATCATCAATTTCTTTATCTAATTATTGGTTTCTTACTTTTGAAAGGGCTGAAATGATTCAGGTAATGTTATTAAAATTTCAAGTTTTTATGATAATTAATGACTCCCAAGTGAAAATCATGTAATAGTTTATTCGTTTTACTCAAAAAAAAAAAAAAAAAAAAAAAAAGTTTTTAAAAACTGTTTCTTTTAGTAGTTTTAAAAAAAGTTTAAACAGTTTTAGTAGTTTTAAAAAATAAATAAACAGTTATTAAAAATTGTCACACTAGGTGGATGAAAACGTACTGTGATATGCGTGACGCGTATCTTGCACTCTGAGCAGCGTGCCGCTTACAAGGGAAACAACGAGGGGGTAAGAATGATGAACGCGGCAATGAGCAGATGAGCGCGGCAAGGAGGGCAGCCTTAAGAGTTTTACTGATGGTGGCTGTCACTCTTTCTCGAAATTTACCTCTAGGTTCAAATCAGATATCAACTCCTCTTGGAGAAAGGCTCCCTTACATGAGTGGTACGATTGTAACCGCCATAGTGCTGCCTTAATTGAGGCGGGCAGTAGATCCGTATATCCGCCAGTGCAGAATACTGCGGTGGTCATCTTCATACTGAACGTCATGTGTCGGGCCTTAAGGTTTATCCCCTTTGCCCAAAATGTAGCTTGACTCAAGTTACTCCTGACTATATCTTGATTTGCATTGGTTAGCCAGAAAAGCCAGTTGTTCTCAAGTCCTGGAACGGTTTTTCATTGTTTGAGAACACACAGATTCATGGACTTGGTCTAGATGTTGCTGTCCACCAAGTGGAATAAGAAACAACAGAACTTGTCTAAAGTTTGATGTGGTTCCTGATTTAGCATATCTTTAACAAATTATTTATTATCGCTACAAGTATAAATATGACAGATATGACAATCATTTGTTTTAATTTCTTGTAAAGAATGATTACCCGCTTGACAAAATGCTGCAGAAGCATTGTGTGTATACTAAAGAAACCATGGGCTACGATGATTCCCATGTTCTGCAATGGCTGTACGGGATTTGATACTCAAATTTGCTCAAACTGGTGAAACATGCGATCGATCTCGGCCTGGAAGACCTTCCATTCCTGTCGAGACTGGACTGTTACAGAAGTTCATGAGAAGATAAGCGAATTTCGTCTTGCCAGTACACGCGGTGTTTCAGTTATTCTGCAGTTGCCAAATTCTACGGTCCGCATTACTACTCCGCATATTATGCATACTAAAAAAGAAAATACGCTGGATTCACATTCAAACATATTTTTTTCAGGCCAATTTAGGACTTTTAGAAGTACAGAATGCAAAAGCATCAAAAGAGCTGGCTATAGCTCAAGCAGAACTCGATGAGAAACAAGCTGAATTAGATGTTGTGAATGCTATATATAATGAAGCCATGGCTAAGAAACAGGTATGTATTATTTTTCAAGGGAAGTAATTAATTCAAATTATGGCCGTTAACTTTAGCAAATTCCTATGTTAAAATAGATAAAATAGTGTTATAGAGTGTTACGAGGATATTCAATAGTGTTGTTATTACTGTAGGAGTAACATGCAAAGCCAAATAGGATCACTTATACCATACATTAGCAATGCCATATATTGTGCTCACTTTTTCTTAGTGTCTAGGGAGCCTATGTTCTCAGGTATTTAGGAGTGCATTTCCACTTGTTTGTTAACATATTAGAGTAAATAAAAAAATAAACTCGCACAGTGGAGCTGTTCTCCTTTTATCCCGTGTATGTACATGATGTTGTCTTAATATGAGGTCTACAATATTGACTGAAATAAAACTGAGTTCTGTAAACGTTTTGTTTTGTGCTTTAGAACTTAAAATTCCTGAAATAATAAAAATTTAGAAGAATTTATGTATGCATTTTGTTAAATTCCATTTCAATGATGACATCAAAAACGCAAGGAATTAAAATACAGTTGTGCAGGTGATCTCTAGTAGGAAATTGAATTATGTCGAATATTGATTGGAAACTTAGACAAGAGCTTTGTTTTGTATATTTATAAGATCACATGTACTGAAAGTATAAAAAAAAAACATTTATTTAAACATCAGTCAGGACTTGCTAAATTAAATAACTATAAGTTTATTATAGTTGATTTGAGAATAATTGATTTAAATATTAGCTCAAATATTGTCGAATAAAAATTTAGATTTTTTTAATAATTTTTGAACGTGTTTTTTAGATTTTTAACTTAATATTATTATCAAAATTTTTTATTTATTTAAATATTAAAAAATATTTGGAAAAACATAAATTTTGTTAATGATGAATTCCAAGTCCTTATTATGAAACCATACATAAATATATATAGTTCACTTTCAAAAGTTGTACGGCAAAATATTAAACATTAATACCATTTACTTAAGTACCATAGAAAAGATTAACACCTATCCTCACAATTGTCTTTTCTTTTACAAATATGCATTTTTTATTGCAAATGTTTGTTAATCGAAAATCAACAAATGCATTTCTCATAAAAATGAATTATTTTAAAAGAGTCAGCTATATCTGTTTTAATTTAATGACTGCTGATATCTGATTTTCGTAACCATTTGATGTTTTCCAGGACTTGCAAGATACAGCTGAAACATGCAAACGCAAAATGATAGCTGCTGAAGCTCTTATAGCTGGTTTACAGGGAGAAAAAGAGAGATGGACTGAAGATAGCAAACGCTTCCAGAGTCAAATAAACAGGTAAGAAAAAAAAATGAGCCACCGCAAGTTTGTTACGAAAGCAATAAATGGAAAAGAAGGAAATAATAGTTCTTTTAAAAATAGAAACTCATGGAAGTTGTGGATGGTGGAAAGTAGTCTTTTACAAAAGGAAACAAGATGCAAAGTGCAGATGATTAAAACACTTTTCAGAAAGTTAAATTAGAAGTTAACTGGGAAATTGATCATAGCTTCAAAAAGTTTAAAGTATTTTTTATAGCTTTACATAATTCGAGTTGGCATATATATATATGTATATATATATACACTCATGTCCATAAATTAAGGATAATGAAGTTCAGGCAAAGAAAGACAGAAGCAAAACAAATTTGACTTATTTGTAAAGTCTATTTATTAAACAAAAGGTAAAGAGCAAAAAAGATGCTATATGTTTGACATAATTAATAAAAATTGCGATTTTTACTCCCTGGAGCAAATTTCAAAAAAGAACCTATTTACAAAAAACAGTATAACATGGTTAGTATGATGGTTAATATGGAGTATGTCTCCCGGACGATGCAATACAAGCCTTACACGACCTAGGCATGCTGACTATCAAATTATCAATCTGATCTTGGGGACTATTACACCACTCATCAAGAATGCTCTCCGAAGTTCCGGTTGACAGGTGGTACTTCCAGCTGGGTACGTCCACATTCCAGTCGTCCGATAATTCTACCACGTAAAAAAATCATCCAAATGCTTCCTTTGTGCCATAACTATGCGGTTATTGCACTGAAAGGCTTTTAAAGCGCTTCTGAACAATTTTACTTCTTTGCCACCATTCCTTATATACCCCTCTCTTACACTCTCGTCATTGCAACGTACTATCCGCGCCATCTGGTGGTTTCCTGTAATTTGCATATTCTTCACGATGTGTGTGATAACTCTACAGGTGAAATTTTTATTTTAGAGTTCAATTTCTGTGTGATTATGAATTATCCTTAATTTATGGATATGAGTATATATATATATATATATACATACACACTCTCTCTCTCTCTCTAAATATATATATATATATATATACTGATAGAGAGCTTCAAAGGTTCAGTAATGAAGTGATCTAGGTTTTATTTTTAATACCTTTTATTTAATTACAAAAATCTAAAGACCAGGACAACTGAAAACTATTTACAACTTGATAAGTTGTAAATAGTTAATAATAGCTATGAATTAAGTCACCGTAATATTGATGTGGTCTACAGTGTGACTTCCTTTCGAACTCTCTCTCTCTTCCTTCTGGCTCAATCCGCAATTCCGTCCTGCTTTAGAGATTCACACGCCATATAGTTAATATATTCGATAAGTATTTCTTAATTGTTTCTACCACGGATCTTATATGTTTAAGTATCTTCTTTCGAGTTTTCACTTTAATTGTTAAGTTTTTCATCTTGTTATAGCATTAAAAATGCTCATAAAATTGAAATATATATATATATATATATATTTCTTATAGAATTCAGCCACATTTAAAAAAAACGGCATCATTGGTACAGAATATACCAAAACAAAAACAAAAAATTTATAATTTATTAAAAAATTTGTATTAAAAAAGATATAAAGGCTATATAAATGGATTTATGTTATTTTTTATTTCAAAATCTATTATTCTTTTGATTTCTGACATTTGCATATGGATATTTGCTGATTTTAATATAATATCATTTTAAACTTCTGATGTGGCTTTAAAATAATGGGTACTTATGTATTAACGGTACCTTGGCGACAGTTGCGCCAATAAAGAGCACACGCGCCAACCGCAGCTACAGATTTGACGCCAATCTACACTTAAAATTTTTGTTCCAAATAATAAAATATATATGAAACACTTCATTTAAAATCGAAACGCTTTCAAAATATTTTTATTCCAAATAATAAAGATTGGCGACACTTAAAAACCGCCAAGTCTGTCGCCAAGGTACCGTTAATACGTAAGTACCAAATAATGTATAATATACAAATTTGTTTCACTATTGGAGATTTTTATAACTGCTTCCATTTATTGGTTTCATTTATATTTAAACATCACACCTAAGAAATACTATACACATAACAGAATTTAAAACATATATCGAAAAATAACAATTTGACTTTCTAAATAAACCGTCAACGTGGTCATTGATGGTGTAAAAGTATTTTTTTAAATTATAAAAGATAATTTCTGGTATTTCTCACTAACATATGAATTATACAAACTTGCAATGCATTTTTTTTTTTTTAATAATATCTTTTTCACTCATCTTTGTTACAGCTACAATTTTTATTTAAAACTTAATCAAGTTTTAAACTAAAATGATGAATGAAAATCTGTTAATCATTTTTTTAAGATTGGCTGGAGATGCTGTATTACTAGCTGCTTTCTTATCGTACTCTGGACCGTTTAATCAAGAATTCCGAATGATGCTTTTTCATTCGTGGCGAAACGAACTCGTAACTAGGAATATTCCTCTGACAGAAGATTTGAATTTAATTGACGCCTTAACAGATGCGCCTACCGTAAGTAATGCATGCCTTCAATTTTTGTCAATTTAACACTATTTGTTTTAACCCTTTGCACTCGAAGTTTTTTTTTCATTCGTATTACCAGCAACTCGAAGCGATTTTAGTGAAAAGATCATATTCACATGTGATGTTGTTTGTTGTTTCTTATCCCACTTGGCTGGCCAAGCCCACGAACCCATACGTACTTATATGATTGAAGGGGAAGGAAGCAGCTTCTGATGTGATGGAGTACCCGTAGGTAGAAGCCTGACTTTTGCTCCGTGACGCTCTTACAGTCATAGGAGACCGGGACCTACGGCTTAAAGTGGATTCCGAACCACTACAAACATCCATGGCACCGCCGGGATTCGAACCCGAAACCTGTGGCACCGAGCGCCAGAGCGCCAGACACTCAGCCATTCAGGTCCCAAATTTGCCAACGGCACGCGGTGTTCCCAGGTGACCCACCCAAGTACTGACCGCGCCCAATGATGCTTGACTTCGGTGATCTAACGAGAACCGGTATATTCAGCATGGTACGCCCGTTGGCACTAAATATTCACATGTAAGTTTGATATACGCATTATTTATATTCTTATTTGCATTGTCCCGTAGCGGAGCCCTCGAGCTTGAAGACAAATTTTAAATGGCTCCGCTCCGGAGCCCTCGAGTGCAAAGGGTTAATTATTGAAATGCGTTTTATTAATTTTTATTGTTGGCAAATGAAACCTGTGCTTTTAAAATGCAACATTTTTTTTAACGAAGATTTACATTTCCTGGTTTTTAGATTGCTGAATGGGGTGTTCAGGGTTTACCGAATGATGAACTGTCTTTACAAAATGGTATAGTTGTGACGAAATCCGAAAGATATCCTTTATTGATTGATCCTCAAGGACAAGGAAAATCTTGGATAATCAAAAAGGAAGAAAAAAATAGCCTCATTGTAAGTAAAACGATAAGCTCTTGTTTTCTTTCTGACTAATAAGTATAAATATTAAAAAGAAAAAATAATGCAAAACTGCCTGCCATTTTTTAATCAATTATTTTATAAAATGAGAATATATATTCAAGTGAATGAAGTATATTTTATTAAATGTATTATATGTTACGTTTGCATGTAGGATTGTATAAAGTTAACTTCACAATTAAAGTATCATTAGAAATCTCTTTTAAAATGAAAATTATTGAACCCAGAATTTCAAACTGGAAAATATTTTCATGTACTGCAAAGAAAGAAAAAAGAAAGTTCTCACCATGAAGGAAAGTAAAAGTTCATATTATAACATAATTCTGTAGCAAAACAAATAACATGAAATGTTTAATGCGATGTCAGAAGACATTTTGCAACCAAGGTACAGTGCAATATCGCGTTCTCCACTGCAGTACGATTTATATCGATCGGAATGTTCTTTAAAAATTTGTTCATATTTCTCTGATAAATGGTATTTTTGATATAATCCCCACAAACACTTCTGTACTTCTGGAGACAAAGATGTGGAATTCAATGTGAAAATATCACCAAAGTTATTATTCCTTCAAAGTGCAAAACTAAATGCCGAATTACAGTTGAAAATTACAGTTGCCAGAAAAACACCTACTGCTCTCACAAGATTAAAGACGAAGCACCCCAAAAATATGAGAATTTCTGTTGAGGGCTTTAAAAAATACCAAAATGTGGCAAAAGCCCTGATGTCAAGCTTACTCCTCATCATGTCTTTGATTGCAGACTCCATGCATGGTCTGGGCCATCCCTCATAAGAGGATTTATACTCCGACCTGGCAATCAACATAGTCAATATTATTCGGGGACACCACAATATATATTTTTCTTGTACTCTTCAGGGGATACGACAACAATAACCAACATGTTGATTAATACTTCTATTATTCATAAAATGTAGTCACTGAAAGTAATTAACACGTGCCTTAATGTAAGATGGAAGTTATTAAAACACATAAATTATGTCCAGCTATATATTTCGAGTAGTATTCTCTGTAAAGCAAATAATCTTAACCGTGGATTTGCAGACTCCTTGAGAGTCCGTGAGTATGGTTCAGGGTTTCATGAGCTTGAATGATAAAAAATAATTTTATCTAATTTCTAATTAAATCTAGCATATGAATGAACAACAATGCAAGGAAGCTTAATATATATTAACATATGTGTAATTACTGATAGAGATATTATTATCTATCGCATAGCAGTTTCTCTTAAGATGAACAATATCAGTATTCAAATTGATAAATTTTTAATATAAATTTAAAATATCCTGTACTATATAATATATTTTATTATTATTTAATATATAGGAAAATCATGTATTTTTTATATCATATTTTTATTATTTGCTTTTAATGTAATTGAATTAATTTGATATTATTTTACACCTTTAAAAATATTATTGTGAGAAAAGGCACCGCAGTGTTAATTTTACTGACAAAGGGGCTTTGTGGAACATAATAGATTAATAAACCTTGCTGTAAAAATGAAAAAAAAAAAAAAAAAAGGAAACAAATTTAATGTAACCCAATATTTTTGTTTTTTATTATCATGGCATAAAAATATTTTTAAATTGACTTTTAACATAAAGTGTCATATGAATAAATTTATCAGTTTTTAAACTATAACATTTTAACATTCCTTTTGGTAATGATTAATATTTCTTTGCTGAAAGGATTCATTGCAATAACGAAAAAAAAAAAAAAAATTTAGGACAGTTATACTTTTGATTAAAATTAAAATATTTCCAGACAAAAATATATAAATTAATAATAGATAATAATAATAAAGTGAATTTGGTAAATGTTTTATTGGTTAATGAAGATCTCTTCTTCTTGCTGATTATTTTATTTTGATCTCGGACAGGTAACAAATTTGAATCACAAGTTCTTCCGTCAATTCTTTGAAGATGCTCTTTCTCAAGGTCGCCCTCTCTTAATTGAAGACGTGGGTGAAGAGCTGGATCCTGTGCTGGATAATGTTTTAGATCAAAAATTTTGTAAAATCAGGCACCATTCTGAAAGTAAGCTTTGTTATTACGAATTAATTAATTTCATTTAAAATAATGTTTCAGAATTTTTATTTTAATGTATGAAATTATTATATTTACAATTTTTCTAAAATTAATTTTAGGTAAAATGGGCGACAAAGATGTTGACTTTTTGAAAACGTTTAAGCTTTACATTACAACCAAGCTTCCTAACCCTACGTATGCTCCTGAAGTAAGCTTTATGTATAATGCGATTTTTTTAATGTATCTTTTAAAAATACGCTTTTCTTAAATGACTCCTTCCTAAAAAATAAAATAAAAATTTATGGATGTTATTTTTTATATCAAAGTTATAAATTAAAAAAAAAAAAAAAAGAAATGCTAATAAAAAATAACATAAATGAATATTGTAATGGGTGTGTGCAAAATTAATATTGTTATGGGTTGAGATACTCGAGGCACAGGTTTGAGATTTCATAGACTTATTTAAACACGCAAAACCACTACACACATGCAATTGGACACATACTATATTTAAAATAAAATTTAAAGTAAAAGAAATACAATTAGAGCTTCGTGTAAGGATTCCGGAATTCTTGGACAAGAGGGTTGGGCTATATATACTTCCTCTCGGGTTAGAGTTTGTAGGACGAAACATTTTTTGGTAGGAGCGCAGATTTGTACTAAATATATTTCCTTTTGAGTAAGAGTCTGCAGGCCAACTGATCATTTCTCCTGAACTACACAAGTGTGTCAGAAGACGGATGGTTACAGTATTAGCATATAAATTTTTTTTTTATAGTAGCATTGTTTAATTGTAAGAAAGGAACAGAAAGTTTTATAAGTAGCTTATTTTTTAAAAATTATTTGGATTATTTTTTTATTAATTTGCATATATATATATATATATATGTACTTGTTTCATAATTTTTTTCTTAATGAATTTATTTAGTACATTTTTTACTGATCTGAAATATTTTTTATGTGGAATATACTGAAAATTGACGCAATTAAATGCATCAAATTACAGAGACATTTATTTGCTAGAATCACAAAATGTGTTTCCAAAATTCCAAAAGTTTTATGTTGAATATTTCAGTTTTGTACTTATTATTAAAGTATTATTAAAAGTGGTTAATACAAAAAGGAATCGTTAATATTTGAAATTAAATTTTTCTTAGGTCACTGCCAGAACATCAGTCATAGATTTTACTGTTACCATGAAGGGATTAGAAGATCAGTTGTTAGGACGGGTGATTCTGGCAGAAAAACAAGTATGTTCCATTAATTTATTTATTATTATAAAATTTCTTTGGAAAAAAAATTAGAGATCTTAATTATTTTTTAATATTTTTTATAGTATTAAATTCCTTATTTAATAAAATATCTCTCTAATATAATTTTTTACTAATTTAAAAATAACTGCTGGTTTTTTTTTTTTTTTTTTTTGCAATTAAAATTCATTTTAAATATATTTATTTATTTTCATAAGTAAATTTAAGAAAAATTGGGGAAAATATTTTACAATTTTTATTTAAAATAAAAAATAATTTAATTCTAATTAATAATTTCATTTATAAGTTAAATTTCATTTTTAACATAAATAATAAAACTTATAAATATTTTTGTTTCAAAAATATTTATAAAACAGAACAGAGAAATAGCATATATATATATATATGAATTGTCAATAAATCACAGATTTTAATATCATGATTATTGTAAGAACTGATACTTAGTTATAATAATCATGATATTAAAATCTGTTTTTCAAGACAGGTCTTACTTATAATTTGGTGATTTTTCGTTTTATGTATCATGAAGGCCTATATTTTTATGATGTTTAGATGTATGATTGTTTTGTGATTTATACTTTTCAATACATATCTATAGTGCATATTATTATGCCTAAATTCGTAGAACTTATTATATTTCAGAAGCTAAAATACACTAATAATTAGATAATATTTCTAGTTGTGGTTTATTAAAAATAAAGGCTGTTCTCTAATATTGAAATGCTTTTTAGGAACTTGAGGCTGAAAGAGTAGCTTTGCTAGAAAATGTTGCAAATAACAAACGAAAAACCAAAGAGCTAGAAGATAATCTACTTCATAAATTGGCTACTACTGAGGTAATTCAGTTGTCATAAATTGCTATTTTTAATTTAAACTTTTTAGATTTTCTTCTTTTTATTTTGTTTCAATTCATTTATTATCCAGAAATGTTAAATAATGATTTTTTAAATTTGCATAATATAAGTCATTTTACATAAACATTAAAATATTTTATTATTTACACATATATAAATATAAATATATAAATAATCAATATATATTTTATATATTTAGATTATATATATATTTTTTATTATATATATTGATATAATTATGTATTATTTTATATTATATTTTTATTTTATTTTATATATTTATATTATATATATTGATCATTTATTATATATTTAAATACTTAAATACATAAATAATCAGTATAATTTGTAATAATTTTTTTGTTTTTGTTTTTTCCCAAGTTATTTTAATAATTTATTAAAAAATAGAATATTACTAAATAGTTAACTTATATATTTTAATAGTCTACTGGATGTTGACCACGTCAAGTTTGATATCTTTTAAATATTTTACAAGATTTTTATGTTGGAATTATCAATTTAATTTAATTAACATTTCAGAGAAATTAATAATTATTTAGAGTAAAATTATGTTAATTCTGGATGTTGCTAATATTGAAATTAATGTTATTTAAATGCTTTTATAAATTTTTTATCTAAATTTTAAGTTTAAGAATCATTAAAATTTTATTATAATCAATAATCATCAACTAATTATCAATAAATGCTTGCACCTTAATTATCACTGTAATAAGCAGTAAATTTAAGTAAAATAAACTTTATTAGTGGAAGTCATACAAATGATCTTGTTTAATAAAAAAAAATAATAAAAATTTAATAATAAAAATACATTTTTCTTGTTTCATTTTAAAATTGATTATTAAAAATTTGTATATATTGTGATGATTACGATTTTGTAAACCAAATAATGTGAACAACCCAAAATAAACAACTTTATTAAAGTTTTATTTATAGTTTTTAAATATAATAGTATATAGTTATTTTGAATAATATGGTTAAAATATATAGAATGGTTAAATATGTTAGAATATTATTATTAATGCATTATGCTGCTTGATATTATTTCTTCTATGTTCATTCATATTGTTAAATTTATGTTTAACATCATCAACACTTAGTGCATATTGTAGTAAATTTAATGTAATTTTTATTGCAGGGATCTTTAGTTGACGATGAATCACTTATTGAAGTTTTGAAAACAACTAAAGAAACTGCAGCTGATGTAGCAAAGCAGCTGGATGTTGCTGATGCAACTAACAAAATGATTAATCTAGCTAGAGAAGAATACAGACCAGGCAAATAAATCAATTTATTATTAATATTTTGATTTGTACAATTTTTGCAAATGTTAGGAGTTATTAAATGTTTAAAGATGTGAATGAGTGTTTAAAGATGGTTAATTAATAAATAAATAAAAATAATGAATGATAAAAATAAAACTAAAAAAATTAAAAAAATTAAAATAATAATAAAATATATTGTCCAATTAAAAGTAATTATTTTAACATTTACGAGAAATTTTATCATTATATATTTGATAATTGTATATAATTTTTTCTTGTTTTCAGAATTTTTATTGTAAAAGTCTAAACTTCTATTATAATAAATTTATATACATATATATATATATATATACACTGTTATGTAACTATTTATTTTGTTATGTTGTTGTAAATAATTGTAGATGATAATTGAATGACTATAGCATAAAAAGTGTGATGTTTTGCAGAACATTTTCTTTTCAACAATCATTATATCTTTCTCCAGTATATCTTTATATTTAAAAAAAACCTACTTAATTATTAATGAGACAAAATATGTAAAATAACTTCTTCTGTAGAGATTTTATTTAATTATTTTATTACAGTTAGTTAATTAAATTTAATTATTCTATTTATTTAAATACTTACAGATAACTTTTAATCTGCAGAAATACTATTCGATAAAGAATAAATCAAGTATAGAAATATCTTTTGAGGCCTATTTTTTTCTTTTGGTTAATAAATTAAAATGAAACATTATTTCAGTTGCTTCTCGGGGTAGCATTCTCTATTTTCTCATTTGTGACATGGCTATGGTGAATGTGATGTATCAAACCTCATTGGTTCAGTTTTTGGGAATATTCGATATATCCTTAGACAGGTAATGATACAATTTTAATAATTATTAAATGAAATAATCATTGCTAATGCTTACAACTGTATAGAAACAAATAATATTAATGCTTTGTTTTAAAAAAATATTGACCATTTTTTTTTCATTGCTTCTTTTTTATATATAAACACAATAGAGGGATTATGTATAGAAAAAAAATTATCTAATCATTACTAAAAGAAATTATTGAGAATTTCTTATAGTTATATGTCATTTATAAGAAACTGAATAACAAGGACTATCTATTTTTACATTTATGCATTTAAATAACTGAGAAAATATACATAGAAAGAGGATTTAAGAAACAAAATTAATTTCAATTGTTTTAATTTCCTGCCCATAATCTGTGGATTATGTTAAAAAAACAATTTAAAGTACTTTAAGATTCAAGTTATAGGACTTTGTTTGCTCTATGAACACATTATTATTAAAAATTAATTCAAAAAAAAATATGTCACTGAAGAGTAATATTTTTTTTTTTTTCATGAACATGTACATATTCCTTTCTTCACACCCATCTGTTAAGATTACAGTGAAAAATTCTTAGGACCAGAAGCATGATGGAAAGCAGGTTATACATCAATGTCTGCTAGTGAATAAAGAAACACACAAAACAAATGATTGAAAAGATATATACACAATAGACTGAAATCTAAATAAAAATTTTAATTTATATTGTTTAAACATACCCTTTCCACTGGGCTGGACTGAATAATAAAATGATATGGTTATTTGTCCTAATCATTTAATAATGCCACAAATCGTTAAATTTTTTTGAAAATAGTTATATTTATTTGAATTGTGTAACAGTCTTATGTTACTTCTTAAATACAAAACAAATGTTAGTCACTGTATTGCAAGAACAAAATCCAAAAATCCACATTAAATATTAATCTATGTAGTTAGTTACTGATATTTTATCAACCGACTTCCAAAGGAATATTAGAGCAACAAATAATAATTATCATAAAAAATCACGTTTTTTTATTATTATTATTTTTTTTAATGTTGTTAACTAAGCTTTCATCTGCAGTATGCAATTTGTATTCTATTTAATTCAGTCACTAACTAGGATTCATTTGCATAACTGTATATTATTTTATGCTTTTTTGTCGACGTATCTTTCATGAAAATATATAAAATCAAGAACTATCTAGGTTTTAATTTAATTTTTTTTTTTTTTCAGAATTTAAAATTCCTGCAATATAGTCAGTACAGGTTAGGGCCGGATATGAGTGGGATTTTGTTGAAGGTTGATTCAGTGCTGCTTCATGGTCGAAACTGAATTATTTCTTTAAATAACAACGAGATGTTTAGCTGTCATATTTTTTTTAAATTGCAAATACAGCAGACATAACACAAAAAATAAAATTATATAACAAATATTTATAAAATCATCTTAAAAGCAAGTTTGTTTAAGGGTCTTTGTACCCTCCTTACTGCCTGGAACTCCTCACTCGACTGTCCACTTCCTTTTTTCACCAATCCTCGGTTCCAAAATGAACGGGGAAAAAACGGGGGAAAAAAAACGTACAAAGGCCGAGGTCTAAACGTAGGGCAAGCGACCAAATTTTTTCGACCCTCAACCGTCAGAAATAGCATTCCATGAAAGAAAGATCCACGCGGCGAACTCAACCTTGAACTCTTACCTGTTCGTTGTATAGTTTGTTTCAGGAAGGCATGGTTGGATTCTTATTTAATCCTTCCTTTATTTTTGCTAGTGTTTTACAAAATTATGTTTTATTTTATAGTTATATACTTTCTTAGTTGTCACGGAGCTTATATGGGACAACAATATGTTCACATATGATAATAGTGTAAAAAGCAGTTTCCAGAAAACCAAATCAATAGGTTTATTTTGGCTAAAGGTTTAAATGTCTTGAAAAATAACAATACAAGTTGGTATAAAATTTGTGCCTTACAAAATTAAATATACATATGTGTTCAATGTGTGAGGTTTTTCGATATTTTTATGTCTATATTAGGGTGCGCAGAAGATCTACCTCCCCGTGTGGTGCACCTGGTAACACTTTTTATTGGCTAAAAGATCTGCAACTTGGCATTATTGTTAGATTAATGAACTCTGTTTCAGTATGTTTTGTTGTATTATTTTTTTTTTTGTTGTTGTTGTAACTGTTGATAATCTGCCATTGGAAATAAAAAATATATATATATATTAGGTTTCGATTCTTGCGTTTTCAAATGAAGCCTTTTGTTTGTTTTACATTTATTTGTTTAGTATTTCAAAAGAATATAGCCAATAGAAGTTCCTTTTTCTTTTTTATCATACTTTTTAATATATATATCTTATTCTAGATTTTCACCATATATAGTACAAGTTAAGTAAATTTTATGTGCAATACTTGTCATCAAAAATGTTCTTAAATTTGAAAAATGATGTTCCAGTTTAAGATATTAACCATAATTTCTACAACTGTAATCGTGCTTCCTCCTAGTCACTGATAAGGGCACCCCTGTGGCGTTCAAGAGAAATGGTCAGTGAGCCTCGAGACTCTCACCCGAGAGGAAGTACACTGCAACCTGTGCTCTCGATGAGAAACGTTTAGTTTATAGTCCCCCATCCAGAGAAGAAATATATCTAGCGCAACTCTACGTATTAATTGACCTACAGAATCTCACCGGAGAGACAGTATATTTCATGCATCCTACAAGTATTCGAGTTGCGGGTTTTCGGCATAGAATTTGAATCCTTCCACTAATTTATAATTATATGTCTTCAAATGTGCTAAATATTGTATGTCTCTAATTGTACAAGTGTGGTGTTTCTGCATGTGGGGAACTGGGAGTTCCCCCTACCTGTGCCTAAAGTATCTCAACCCAACCACACCCAGTTACAATTTGGTTGCCCAACCTGCACACTACACAAAGGAATATTTGCCAAAGGTATACCAAAATAAATGCATATTATTCGTGGATTACAGACAGAAAATTGCAATAAAAAAAAATTTAAACAATTATTGTCAGCCATAAATGAAAAATAAATAGATTTATCTATTTCTTCGTACTTCTATTTTGATACCTTTTTTTTTGTTCCGCATTAATCGCGAAACGTTTAACACATAAAAATGTAAACATAGATTTTTAGTTACTAACCTTCAAAGACAGAGCTATGCCAGTTACAGTGGAAATGATGGAGCCATGTTTCAGATGCATCATTAATTTAATAGATGAATTAAATTACTAATAAAATTACTTTTTAAATGTCAACTAATTTTTACTTAATGAAATATTTATTTATCAATGTGAAAATGAAATTCTAACCTAAAATCGAAATTCGATTTTGTTTAGAATTCACTGATTCGATTTCACCAATTCGATTCGATTTTTGTCATTTCCTTTTATTTTTCTTTCTCAAAAAGGTCCGAGAAATCGCCGAGAGCCAACGTGCGCATCGAAAACATAATCCACTTTCTGACATTCGAAGTATTCAAGTACACTTGTCGCGGTCTGTATGAAATTCACAAGTTCCTTTTCACGTTGCTTCTCACCATAAAAATCGATCTCTCCGAAAGCAATATCACGCATGAAGAGTTTGGCATTTTTATCAAAGGTAACAATGATTTTTTTCAGCTGTGCATTTGTTTTCAGTGATTGATCTTAATGTATTTTACAATTTGAATTCAAATTTTAAAAATATTGCATTACCTAAGGGGGTGCTGCTTTGGATTTAAAAGCCGTGGAACCTAAAACTTGTCGTTGGGTAACTGATGTGACATGGCTG
Source organism: Caerostris darwini (assembly GCA_021605075.1). Lineage (NCBI taxonomy): Eukaryota > Metazoa > Arthropoda > Arachnida > Araneae > Araneidae > Caerostris > Caerostris darwini. Next base: position 83,779 of record BPLQ01005633.1, on the reverse strand, counting down.
AATTTAGTGGCTCTTACTAAACTGGACTATTTTAAAGAAATTCTTGTTAAAGTAAGCATTCTCTTCATACAATTTGAACATTTAGTGTGTTAAATGTAAAAAAAAAATATTAAAGATAAATAAGAGAAGAAGATAAGAGAATTTTCTTTAGTGTAAAAATATTAAAGATAAATATTAGAGATTTTTGCATAACGTTTTTTTATCGTCCGGTATTTTTTTCTCCCTAGTGCGCATTCTCATAGGAAACATTATTACAGAAATGCATACGCTATTTCCTATGAGCATGCGCACTAGGGAGAAAAAAGTACCGGACGATAAAAAAACGTTATGCTATCTAATATCTTTTAATGTTCGATTTATATATTATTCTATAAGTATAAAAACGAATGCATGTGTGTGTTCCAGTATCAATTAAAAACATTTTAAACTTATTGTTATAATTTTTTCACTGAATTCACTTTCTGAATTAAACATTGCAATAATATTTTTATAATTTTTTATTTGCCTTTGGAAATTTTTGTGATTGTATTCTTTTTAATATATTATAGTTATTCAGAATAATTTTTCCATTACAATTTGCAAACCAACTTCTCACCACTTACATTTAAACGTCGTAAAAATAGCTGTTATTTTTTTTTTTTTATTCGTAGACTAAAGTGAAGGGGGTATTAAATATGAACTTTCGACTGCGATCTTGTTCACATCGAAGTTTCGAAGGACGCATGTATAAAAATATAAATTAAATTGGAAAACTACAATAAAATAAAAAAGATATTATATAATTTAAAGAATAAATATCGAGGATTGGTAAGATAAATCTATAAACTGGAAAGCATTTTTGTTGATTTTGAAGATGAGAGAAAGATAGTATAAAAAAAACATAAAATCTAAACATAAACATAAACCTAAACATAATTAATAACCAGAAATAAATTCCCCCCCCCCCAAAAAAACCATATCGTTCTGTCCTTTTCTTAAAGTTTATTGTTCTGTCCATTATTGTTTTTACCTCACCAAACTAGAAAATTTCGTATCAAATTTCTCTTGCTTTCCTAGTCGAACGAATTGTAAAGAGATTGGTCGGGAAGTAGAGAGTTAATTCAAAAATTTCCTTAATACTTTTATTTACATTACAACGACGAAATACAGACACAAAAAACCCGCGTCTACCACGGATGACTATCAAAAGAAAGTTCTAAAAGTCCAGGGCGAAAAATTCTTACTCCGAATTACAGATACAGTTAAGTGGAGTGGTAAAGAGCTCACGTGGTAAATAATTCAAAAAGTTCAGACATATATATAGCATTTTTGACAATTGTAATTGATTTTGCCTAGACTATTTGTAATACAGATTAATAATGAATATTATTATGTTTATCATAGGTTATAAAATTATATTATCATAGGTAAAACGCAGTGAAAAACTGTGGAAAGCTTGGTATGAAAAAGACGCACCCGAGGAAGAAGTTATACCTGATGGCTATGATGCTCTCAACTCATTCCAAAAATTGCTCCTTCTTAGGTAATAATCATAAATCATTTCGTTCGATTCTAATTTGGAATTTTTCTTATTAGTACATGAAAGATGAATATTTTTGATTTGATTTGATAGTGCATACTTCAATCGAATACACAGTTGATTTCTATAAATTATTTTTATTTCATTCTGCTTCATTTTTTTTATAAATTTTTATACAAGAATTTTGAAAATCATGGCCGTTAATAAAATAGACTAATAACAATGAAGGTTTGGAACTCTTTTTAAATTAGCAATAATTAATTTCAAAATATCTTAAAGTACTGTTCCTGATTTAAACCTCGGTACAATGTTATCTAATTTTTAACCTACACCGCAAATTATTATTTCATCCTTTAAAAAACCTACTACAAGACAATTGATAATCATATCAATTATTTCACTGTACAACTTTATACGCACGTCCATTCAAAACAAAAATTCATCTTACCCAGTCTGTGTGCATTGTACCATAGTTTTTGGTAACAGATTGCAACAAAAAAAAAAGTAATATAAAAAAAACTTTTTAAAGTCAATTCCTACTTTGTTTTCACTCTATTGCAGAAAGTCCTTTATAAATAATTTTCATTCATTTTTTTTAAGTTTACCCTGCGCCATCTATTGGTAGATATATGCAACTTAAATATAAAAAAACTAAAATTAATTAATTAGATTTAATTACTGAATTAATATTTGAAAAAACTGTATTAACATCCAGTGTCATCCACTACAAGTTCAAAAAAATGTATTTGACCTTGAGTGGAGGAATAAAAAGTATTTTATTTACGATTGAAAATTTGAACAAGATATATATAGAGAGAGTGTGAGCTAATAGAAGGAATTGAAAAAAAAGACATGAATATACGTCCTCACAAAATTCAACGATTCATCGTTCACATACATTATATGTGGCATGTATGTATTGTATTCCTGCTCAACCATGCCTCTTGAGGTTCAGTTAATTTGTCTTCATAAAGTAGTCATTTAATTGAAAATTGGTTTCGATTATATTTGAAGCAACTAAAATCAGTGACTGTTTACTCTTTTTATGAAAATAGTTAAATAGATAGGGCTTTTTATGTACTGTTGTTTATCAGGAACCTACTGATCAATTGGTGTCTTTTTTTTTTTTGTGTGTGTATGTGTTATATTAATAAGAGCATATTTTTTTTTCAAATGCTTTCCAAATGTTTTAATATCTTACAAATACGTAAAAGATTCGACGAATTTACTATAAAGCCTTATCGTTAAATAATAATTTATTTTATTGAATAATTCTAGTACATTATTTAAAAATGAAAAAACAACAACATTAATTGAAATTAATAGTTTTAAAACGTCAACTGAATGCATTAATAATTGAGTACATCAACTGAACAACCAAATCACTGGACAAAATTTCCACTTACTTTAATAATGGAATACCTAATAATCATTAAGGAATTGATTAGGTGAGGGGTGAATATATTTTCGAATTTCAGAACACGCACATTCTTTGAAATCAAGGATAAAGAGAAAAGCGTGCCAAATATTATAATGCACAAAACATTAACATTAAGTATTTATTTTAATTTTCTTCTTATAACAGTATTTATGATGTTTAGTAGTATTAAGAAATAATAATGATAATAATAAACCAATCCTTACTGGTACAACTTGCAGTGGCATATAATCCGTAAAATGCATTGGATAATCATATTCCATGAAGCTACAAGCAAATAAAAGTATAATAAACAATAAGTTTCACTTCAGAATCTATTTTTAGAATATGAAAATTAGTGAAAAGCAATTCTTAACCAACATAAACGTTTGATTCTGAATAGAATAAATTTAAAACAAATTTTCAAAAGGTTTATAAGCTTTATTGTAAATCTAAAAAGGTTACAAGCCATCTGCTAGAGTGAAGGTTATAAGCCATCTGCTAATATTACAATCAATATTTATTTTTGCTTTTATTTATTTATTTTGAAAATATTTTTAATGTTTATTTGTTATTCTGTTATATATTATTTTTTTTTATATTTCAGTATATAATGCGCGCCTTCGTATAGGTACTAACTGTTACTTTTGTCGTCTACTGTACTAGCGTTTTATTTTTAAAAGATCAGTTTATTTTAGCTCCCACTGAAATTTCTCTTAATATCTTCGAAAAAAAGCTGCCTCGTGTGAGAATTTTTAAAGTTTAATTTACACCAATGAGGGAAAAAATCCACCTGCAGAATGCATGTGACGACTTATAATTCTCTGTAAAGAAATCTAAGCTATTTTGTTGTTTAGCTTATAATCTAGGGGTTATAGGTAGAAATTATGATTTTAAAATTTACTTTCATTTATCTCTTTTGTTAATCATTGTATCTATTCTTATTTCGATAATATACGATCCTTATAATCTGCATATTTTAGACACGAAGTTGTGATACTCAGCTTTTGTTTACTTATTCAAAAAAAAATTTCTTTCTTAGATCGTGGTGCCCAGATCGCACCCTTGCTCAAGCTAGGAAGTATGTTGCTGATTCCATGGGACAACGGTATGCAGATCCTGTCATTCTAAACATGGATGCCATGTGGGCAGAGAGCACACCTAGATGTCCTTTAATTTGCCTCTTGACCATGGGATCTGATCCAACTCAGCAAATCGAGTCGTTGGCCAAATCGAAGGAGTTAGCCTTTGGCGCCATATCAATGGGTCAAGGACAAGAAGTTCATGCCAGAAAACTTATGGCTAAAAATATGGATAAGGTAAGTCCGCAAGAGAAATATATTTTTCGTAATAAAATAAAAGTTTCAGTATTATAAATATTTAAAAATAATTTTAGAATCAAATAATAATAATCTTACTCTTTAAATTAAACAAGTAATATAAAAAAAAAATTTTAAGTCAATTCCTACTTTTTTTTTCACTCTATTGCAGAAAGTCTTTTATGAATAATTTTCATTCATTTTTTTAAGTTTATCTGGCACCATCTATTGCAACTTAAATCTAAAAAAAAAACTAAAATTAATTCATTAAATTTAATTACTGAATTAATATTTGAAAAAACTGTATTAACATCTAGTGTCATCCACTACAATTTCAAAAAAAAAAATGTATTTGAAATTTGAGTGGATGAATAAAAAGTATTTTATGAACGATTGAAAATTTGAACAAGATATATATAGGGAGAGTGTGAGCTAATAGAAGGAATTGAAAAAAAAATACCTGTTTTGTTATTTTGCTAAAGACAAATATTTGCAAAAAAGGCAAAAGATAAAGGCAAATCTCGAACTTAATACAAGTTCCGATTTTATACAGCTCTAATGTTAGTTTTAACAATGGTTATTAGGAATTATAAAATGGAATTTGAAAGTAAGATACATAAAGATACATGTATCTTCCTTTCGTCAGATACATCTATTTTATTCATCTTACTGTCGATACATTTCATAAGATACATGTATTTACGTACGATGCATTTCGTAAGATACATGTTAATACATTAAGATTATTAAGACGCATATTACTTTTTCATAACTTATAATTATTTTTGCTTGTTGTATATTAATTTTCACTTGTTAACTTTAAAAACCAAAAAAAAAAAAAATAATAATAATAATAAGCTTTGTACACATGCTTTATTTTTTGTACAAAAGTGTGGGACATAACGAACACATATAGATAAACAATGTGATCCATAGGATCTCTTTGTTATTTTTTTTATTTATTTATTTTTTGTTCTAATGCAGCTGGCAAACACTTAGATAGCTTGGTCATCTCTTTATTATTGAAGTACGATAAATCCTTTCGTTTTCCTGTGTTGTAACAACACAAACTATTTCTTAAAGCCATTTGTCAGAATTGTTCCAGGCATTTACTGTCACTTCAAAACCGAACTCTTCCATTCGGTTAACTATGATCTGCGTAACTCGTAGGGAGATTTAATATTTTGGCATCGATATATATTGATACACAAAAACAATTTTTGCAATTGAATGTCTTATCTAGTAGCTATTTATAATTGCATCTCATAGTATATATATTGAACTTTAATAAATTGTCATCATTCAAGTTATTTTACACGTTCTCATCGCCTAGTTTGTTGATGAGTTTAAGTTGTACTAATTGCGTTGCATTTTTTTTTTTTTTTTCGAAACATGATAAAAGGGTTGGTAAACAAAACTATCAACGATTAAGCTTTTATATCAGAAAGAAGACACTTGAAAACTAATATAAAGTTATTAAGTTAATTTGAATAACACATCAAGCGGACTATTACCTAACCAATGAACATATATTATTCTCAAGCCACAATATTTGCATTCTTGATCTACATCAAACTGAAGTATTCTTCCTAATAATTGTTCGATAGAATTTTTTTTTTTTACAAACTTTAAAAGGAGAGGTTGAATGCATAATTCGTTGATACGAAGGTTTGTATAATTTAGAAGAGACTAAATAAACATAAAAAAAAATAATTAATATTCCTTTAACATTTGTTGGTATTTTAGTGCAACAGGACACGCATTTTATATTATAACCATCTGTCAATAAGTTGATATATTTTTAAAGCAATTAAGCAACGTAATGTATATTTTAAAAACAAACTTTTTATCTTATTTATAAAAAAATTGTAGCATTAGATTAAATTAAATCAATTTTTTAAATATTTGAGGTATATCTAATTAAAGAAAAGCCGAATTATCTTTTGTGTGTATACTGAATATTTGAATTTGAATATTTTGAATACTTTAGTGAATTTTAATTGACAATTATTTTGAAAATTGCTTACGAGTTTAAATAATTTTATCTTATAAAAAACAAAATTTATGTATATGTAATTTATAATATTTTTAATTTATTCCATCTTCTAATAAAAATGATACATTAATTATCACGTGAAATAATAAATTCATGCTAAAATGTTAAAAAATTTATTCAACACGGATTACAAGTTCCACTTCCAATTTGAACAATCTAAAAAATAAATTATATTTATTATACTTAATTTTTTTTTATAAAACTAACGTAATTTTTATTTTTCTAGGGGGGTTGGATGCTACTTCAAAACTGTCATTTAGGTCTTGACTTCATGGATGAACTTTTAGACAAAGTATTAAACACGGAAAAGATGGACGAAACTTTTAGATGCTGGATTACAACCGAAGTTCACGACAAATTCCCGATCTCTCTGCTCCAAGCGGCTATCAAGTTTACTAATGAACCTCCCCAGGGCATAAGAGCTGGGTTGAAACGCACGTATTCGACTGTTACTCAGAAGCAATTGGAAGCTATCTCTTACCCTCAGTGGCAACCCATGTTGTATGCTGTTTCCTTTATGCACAGTGTTGTCCAAGTAAGAATAAAACTGTATTTATAATATATGCTCATAGAAATTGTTGTATGTTTTTTAAATGCCGAACATTTGGTTGAAAGTCAGTTGCCATCAGAACGACAGATAAGCACCAGATTCAAGTGGCATATCACATTGCACCTGCATTTTGCAACCATAATTTGTGTGGATCGGGAGACATATGAACCTCCTTGAACCTAACTTATAGGACTTTTTGATCTATAGGTTTATTCTGTCCATCCCTGGTATAGACACAGGTTTGATGTCGCTAGTCTTGTTTCAAACCAAGCACCTTTAGATCAGTTCTTTAATGCGCCATAATTATATTAATAAATAAGTATATATATTATTCATGTTAATCAAGAAAAAAAAATATTATTTCAATAATTTTACTTATACCAGTAGGGATCTTATGCTCCGTTTAGTATATTACTATATTAATCCTGATGACTTAAAATGGTTTGGTGGTTAATGCATTTATCTCCAGAATTGTAGGAACTCAGCGTACTTACAAATGTACTCTAAACCAAAAATTTTTCGTATCACCCAAAAAGGCACTTGTAGGCTGAACTTGTAACTGTATTAGAGGAGGAAGGAGGGAATTTTGAGGGCACCAGGGATATGTATTAATCCATTTATGTAGTAATCTCGGTGTAAAATGGTCAGTAAACTTAGAGGTTCATTAGCCGATGTGTTGAAGAATAAATGCCTCAAAAATGATAGAAAAACTGTTTAGTCCTAATGCATAAAGGGGAATGCTTCTATGTTGGAATTCTTATGCTTTAGTTTGCGCCACGCAGCGTCACGTGGTAGTTTTATAGAAATCGTTTGGAACCGATTCAGAATTGCGCTGTTGCCGTGGAGACCAGCTGTTGCTGTGGAAACGAGTTGCTTTATTCTAAAAAGAACATTCTTCTTCCAGTTTAGCTTTTGCCTTTGAGATGTTACCTTCAACCCTGTATATCTTTGTAAATATTGCTTGTAAATAAATGAAGATTCCATAAATGTTTGTATGGATTGATCAATACTTCTCGAACTATCAGAAAGCTGCGGCTAATAAGAATAATAGAACCACCGATAGAAAGAAACACGATAGTCGTAGTGACATTCTATTAGGACTTTCATGTAAGCTTACCCGCATGTGTGGAATGGATTTGCGTATCGTAGAAAAATCTAGAAACCTCCGGCAGTCCCATTCGATGTAAAGAGCTCTTATAGTAGTCATTGTGTGGATTCATATTTCAAGACCTGACACGGCTACATACCGGTTTGAATTTAGCACGCGAATAAAACATGAGTTTTATTCATCTGCTAGTTATACATATTCCCGATGACATCGAAATAATTCATTTTTAAAGTGTAAAATTGAATTAATAAGAAAATCCCAAAGCCATTGTGTTATTTTATGGAAAATTAACTTTTGTAATACAATAATGCATATTTATAGAATAATATTAGTTTACACAGTATTATATCTATAAAAATTAATCCTTTTTCAATTCCTTCTATGAGCTCACACTCTCCCTATATACATCTTGTTCAAATTTTCAATCGTTCATAAAATACTTTTTATTCATCCACTCAAGTTCAAATACATTTTTTTTTAACTTGTAGTGGATGACACTGGATGTTAATACAGTTTTTTCAAATATTAATTCAGCAATTAAATTTAATTAATTTTAGTTTTTTTTTAGATTTAAGTTGTATGTATCTACCAATAGATGGCGCCAGATAAATTTAAAAAAAATTATTTATAAAGGACTTTATGCAATAGAGTGAAAAAAAAGTAGGAATTGACTTAAATTTTTTTTTTTTATATATATATATTACTTGTTTTAAATTTAAAAGTAAATTGAGCTTTTTTTATGCAGTTTATTTTACGGGGCGATCTGCTTAAATCACTGCTATGTTAATTATTTATAATTATAAATAAATCACTACTAAATTTGCTATAAGTTTAGAATTATAAAGTAAATTTTCAGAATTATTTTGTGGAAGCAAATATTGGAAATGACATCCATTTTTTTTTTTTTAACGGAACTAAATATGTTGTATCGTACGTAATCTATAATATTTTCTCTATATGGGTATTAACATAGTAAATTCTTATCTTGATCAGAAACTGTTGAGTAAAATCGTCCAAAAATATTGACTGAATTGCTCAAAACAAAAACTACATTAAAACTACTAATTATTATTTACAAAAACATTGCAGGAATTGCTTGAAACCAGCTTGATTTGGAAAGCATTTATTAAAATCTTGCAAAAACATTCGATGAGAAAAGAATAAAAGGGATAATGTATTAATATTGCTTTTGACTATGCATGTAGTTATTTGCATGCAACATTACATTATTTTACTTTGTGTTCAATTGTACTTACAAAAAAAATGGAGGACATTCTAATATTTACTTTGGTAAAATGTTTCTGAGAAATTAAGTGTATACTATAGTTCTGAACAAACGTTATATTTTTGTCAGCTTTTATTTTTAAAAAAATGCATTAGTAATAGGGTATTGGCCTGAATCAGACACGTTGTATTAAAATAAGTTATAATCTTATTTCAATCTATTTGTAAGTTAAAATTAAAAGAAACTGTAAACATTATTTTTTTAAAGGAAAGAAGAAAATTTGGACCTTTAGGATGGAACATTCCATATGAATTTAACACAGCTGATTGGGGAGCTAGTGTCCAATTCTTTGAAAATCACTTAGATGACATGAATCCAAAAGTTGTAAGTTTAATCACGAAAATCTATTATATATTTATAGTATATTTACATGGATCGGAATTTTCCATTATTTATATATATTTAATATAAATTGTAAAGATTCGTTATGGTTTTAAAAAATTAAATCTGTAATTTTTGTTAATAAAATTTCATTTTTAAAATTTTAATTCGAGAATCTTTTGTTTTCCCCAATTTATGCTTAGTATTCACAAAGACAAAAAATAATAATTTAGATGTTCTATGCGGTCTTAACTTAAAAACGTAAATCATGATATATCCGTTCTTTATATGTCCGAATTTATTGTTTGCAATGGTGATCCTTTTCTGTTAATATAATTATTTAGGGTGACTGACAGTTACAAGGTATATTAAAAAATTATTAAAAAAATAGAATATATTTCGTTGTTCAGATTCATTTGTTACTTGTAGTAGGTCTTAGCAGCTTTCGATTTCATTCAATGTATTGGCAAGAATCTGTGTTGTAAGACTAATAGTATCTGTAATACAAAGGCTGTCATATAAACCCACATGTACAATTTAATTAGATAAATCAAAATTGTATATAATTAGAATTCCTTACCTGATCAAAAGCTTGCCAATATATGACATGAAATCTAATATCACTTCATCGTACTAATTGCTACCAACAAATCCCTTATCGAAATTTATAAATTTTTGTAGTTGCATTTTTTTCTATTTTCTATTTTTTTTTCTTTCATGATAGATATTCAATAATTCTCATACACTGTATTTCAATGAAAAAACTGAATATGCTTAACATTTTTATTGGATTTTTTTCCTTCTCTCTTAACAGGGCGTATCTTGGCAAACGGTTCGATACATGTTAGGAGAGGTTCAGTATGGAGGTAGAGTTACAGACGATTATGACAAGAGACTTCTGAACACTTTTGCTGAAGTAATATTGTTGTTTGCTTGGTTATTTCATTTGATCCTTAATGTGAATTATATTTGAAAAATTAGAAAAATAATTCTGATTTATGTCGCGAAAAATAAAATATCCATTTAAATTGAACAAAAATTAATTATTATTAAGCATAAATGTTATTCATTAATTATTTTATTTACGAATTCTCTTCAAAAATTGTTAGTAACTAAGGTACTCCCCGATATAATTGCTTCATTCTTCAAGCCCCACAATTTTTAATTAATCAAGTATTTCAGGGAATAATGTTAAAATATATATGATATTAATGAATAGTGCCATTGAAAACCAGTTCCTTTTATTATAATATAATCATCTTTGATTTGAATTGATTAAATTTGCAATATTTTCTTTCTAATGCAGCTGACGAATAGACCGTGATCTTTTTATGCCATAAGGGCTGCACCGCTGTTACTCACTTTGCACTACCAAGGGGGCGCATGTAACTAGAAGATAAGCCACGGACGCGGAGTAACAATGCCCACGCAACGCTCTACGATCCTATTAGGACCGGGACCTACGATTTAAAGTGGATTCCGAATCACTACAAACACCCATGGCAACGCCGGGATTTGAACCCGATACCTGTGGTACCGAGCTCCAGAGCGCTAGCCACTCGGCCGTCAGGCCCCAATTCTGCAATGTAGCAACACCAAATTAATGATGATCAGTATTTATATGTCACGTTAATTTAAATTTTTGAAATAGGGTGCCGAATTGTCCACATTTAAGACATGTTAAAAGCGGGCTATGCTGCTCCCTATTTCAGCATTTATTGTTAACATGTCCTCTGTTTGACTTCATGAAATCAAGGCGACTGGCTTCAACTTTTGAATTGCCCGAGGTACGTCACCAGTGGAAGAGAAAAAAGTTAATTCACAATGCATTATTAGCAATATTTTTCTTTATAATAGAGAAATGTTTTTGAAAGAAGGTGTTGTTTTTTCTTCAACGAATATGTTATATTTATGCATGTTCTTTTTAGGAATGGTTTGGAGAGCATATGTTTCTTCCGATATTTGCTTTTTATGAAGGATATGGCATTCCCTCATGTCCCACTATTGAGCAATACCTGGATTACATTGATAATTTGCCGGGTGTGGACACTCCTCAAGTTTTTGGACTTCACCCGAATGCAGACATTACGTATGTATTGAATCCTACTTATGTTACAAAAGGCAAGGACGTGGAAAGTTAAGGCGTATTTATCTGCGAATTTAAATTCCTTTCTTCATTGAGTTGCATAATTGTTTCAAATATATTAATTATAAAGAATTAAATTTAATTTTAGAGGTGAATAAACATTAACTGATTACTAAAATGTTTTTTCTCTTAACTTGTGCATGCATTTATTTATAGTTTATATTGAATTTTCAGCATGAAATTGCAATAGAATTTCCAAGAATGAACTTTTAGCTTTCAATGTCAAGAAAATTTTGCCTTTAAAATACATCATTTTCTTTCCATTCTGGACCTTTTAGTTAACTATATATATTTCTCTGTTTAAAATTTTGAAATGTTTACAAAAATCTGTTATTAAGCATCGTATTTTCTTTTGAAATGCATGCACTTTAAAATGGTATATGACTGCAATCTGAAATTATTAGTTTAAAATAATATATAAATAGTTACATAAATATCATATTTTTATAGAATAAATGACACAAATAGCTATTATAGCATGAAACCCTTTCTTTTTGAAAATATTTTTTTTATTATGATTTTATGTAAATGATTTATAATTCATTTTTTTCCTTTATAATCCTATAGATAAGTGAAATATTTAAACAAATTTTTAAGAATAAAAAAAATATATGTTATTTATTTTCATAACTATATAGATTTTATTCTACTATAATCTCTTATTCTTACTTATAGTTTATATTGAATTTTGAGTAGAAATTGCATTAAAACGAACTTTTAGCTTTCAATGTCAAAAAAAGTTTGCCTTTAAAATACATATTCTGCCTTTAAAAGCCTTTTTACTTTGCCTTTAAAATACATATATATACATATTATACCCATTCTGGGCCTAAACTACTATAATTCTTACCTCATAATCATAAAAGAGAAAACTCTTTCTCTAATTGTATTTATATATATACACATAGACTAGTCACATTAATGTGACCACCACCTACTTTCGACGTCAACGTGAAATAACCAATCACAAAAGGCAGGCGGCAGCACGTTGCAGGGGAGTGTATATAAAGTATTCCACTTAATGCCACATTCCACACTCCCCTTAAAGCCAGAATATACAAGAGTGTATATTCTGGCTTTTGACAGGTGGTCACATTAATGTGACTGGACTGATATATATATATATATATATATAGTTTTATATTTTGTGTATGTGTGTGTGTGTGTGTGTGTGTGTGTGTCCGTGTCTATGTCTGTGTGTGTACAAAATTAAAGCTTTTAAAATTGCTGAATATTTTTAAGATATATTAATATATATCTTTTGGATCACATTGTGCTAATAATTTCTTTTAAAAACACGATTCTTTTGTGCAGATATCAGAGTAACACCACCAAGGATGTCCTGGATACCATACTGAGCATACAACCTAAAGACACGGGTGGCGGCGTTGGCGAAACTCGAGAATCAGTTGTTTATCGGATGGCCAAAGACATGTTGTCCAAGCTGCCTCCAAATTACATTCCTCATGAAGTAATCAACAGTTTCAATTCTTTTTTTAAAAAACGCCACTCTGCTCATTAACCCTCACTCTCATTTGGCTGAAACGAAGTTGTTTTTAATAGGAGCGCTATCTTGTATTCGATACCTTCATTTTCTCATACTCTTTAAAATTCTTTAACATAATATCAATTTGGGAGCAATCTAAAATGGGTTCTATTTCTTTGTCTGCAGGAACAGTATCAGAAACACCCCCACCCCCGCCTTTTTTTTACTGTTAAAACGTTTGTTTTTTCACCTGGGGTACTACGAGAACAATATTCAATAATGAAAGAGGATACACTTGTTTTTTCTTGTTTCTGACAATTTATTTTTCTACTACCGAACTAACCAGAAATTACAGTTTTTTGAATTTTTGATAATTTACCAAAATTTTCAAAAAAAAAAAAAAAAGGAGGAAAAAGTGGAACTAAAATCTCTTTCATACTTGTGAATTTAGATTAATCACAAAACTGGTTCAATATTTTTTAGGAGAAATTAACAAATTGGACTTTTATTTTTTATAGAATCTATGAAGAATTATATTTATTTCTTTGCAATAGTCTCTTCAGATTTGAAGGTTTTCTTCTGTCGGTATTTCATTTATGATGTGTTTTTTTTTTTTTTCTACTTTAAAAATTGCAATTAAATAGTTAAATATGACATTTCTTTTCGTAAAACCAATTTAAATAAATGGAGGGCACCATATATATATTAATATATTTGGTTTAATTATAATATTAAATATAACAATAAATATTACGATATGTTACATTTTAATAACTATTCTTATGTACTCATCTTAACTACTCAACTCTTCAGTATGCACACATGAATTTGTAGCATTTCAGAATTCTACTGGCAATTTTGCATGATGGTTATTAACATGCAGCACAATTTGAATTTAACTATGTATTGCTGGAATTCACCGCCCGTTTGTGCTTAAAATTTAACTTGACGATTATTGTTGTGTCGCTTGGAGAATATCCCTTGCAGTGTTAATTTATTCTGTCGTTTATTGGTGTATGTTAATTACTGATTAACATTTAGAAACAACTCTTCGAGTGCTACAGTGGAATGCCGGTGGACTGTCTCAATCCAAGCGCGCAAAACTTTTGCTGACTCTGTGTGAGAAGGATATTGATGTATTTACTATTATGGAGGCTAATTTGACAACCGACTGCCTGCGAAACCATCTTTACAGACTCAAAATTGTTCCTTCCCCGATATGCACCTCTGGAGAGGCCATGGACTCCACGCATCTACTTCACTATCCTGTTTGCTCTGAACAAGACTTTTCTCGCCGAGCCGATATTGGGAGGCTAGAGATATGTTAGATTAATGAACTCTGTTGCAGCATGTTTTGTTGTATTCTCTGTTCTTTTTTTGTTATAATTGTTCATAATCTGCCATTGGAAATAAAAAATAAAATTTTTTTTTAAACATTTAGAAACATGTGTTATTTTCAGGTAAGGGAGAAAATAAAAGCCATTGGGGACCCGGCTGCTCCGATGCAGATTTTTTTGAAGCAAGAAATCGACCGCATGCAGAGAGTCATCACCAACGTGCGGTCAACTCTGATGGACCTGGAATTGGCGATTGAAGGCACAATTGTCATGAACGAAGTAGGTGTTTCACGAACTGCATACAATTTCGATCGGACAGCGAACGAATTTTATTCTCCAACACTCTTTGTACACCAATAGATTTATGCATTTAAACCACTGCCATGTTTTTTTACTCATAAAATAACATATCATAGCAAAAATATTCAATTAGTTTTGTAGAATCATTTTATTAAGTCAAATGTGAGAAATGTCTTCCTTTTTTGATAAACACAATTGCCAACGTTGCATCATATTCTGTAATGTTTCCTGTTCATCAGAATAAAGTATTATATGCACTAATATGAACAATAAACTAAATAAATTGTGTAGTGATGTTTGGACGCCCTTATTTTAAGAAGTTTATTTTATATAATCTTTTGTAGAAAAGATTTCGTATTTAAAAAAATATTTCCGAACAATATCATTGTTTTTTAACAGATGCTGCGTGATGCTCTAGATAGCATTTATGATGCCCGTATTCCAAAAATATGGGCCAGGGTATCCTGGGACTCTAGTTCTTTGGGATTCTGGTTCACTGAACTACTGGAAAGAAACAGCCAGTTCTCAAACTGGATCTTTAAAGGAAGACCGACTTGCTTTTGGATGACTGGTTTTTTCAATCCTCAAGGTTTGTGAAGTATTGAAATCCTTTTATCATGCCATCCTACTTATATTAATTATTTTTTTCTCTTTTACGAACTGAATTATAGTATATAAATACAATCGAAGTGTTCCTTGTGAGTCCGTGTTAGAATAGCCCCCTGTAGCCCATGCATGCCATAAAAAGCAACTAAAATGGGTACCCAGCGCCCATAGGTATAACCATATGGGGTAAAGTCAGCTTCCTTTGGGTGCCCCATGTCTTTATGCCACAAGATCAAGGACAAAAAGAAGCTACATTTTTTATCTTTTATCATGACTCGTCGTTTTATAGCACACGGGTTCTTGGACTTGGTCTAGATGTTGGTGTCGACCAAGTGGGTTGAGAAACATCAACACAATCGAAGTTTACTTTAAATTTACTTTTTTTTTCTTCCTATGTTTCCATACATCGAAAAATTAGTTTATCTAATGAAGAATTTCTGTCTAAAGCAAATATAAAAAAAATATTAGAATATTTGTTCATGAAATATGTTAACTTCTAATAATAAAAACTTTCTTTTTGATTTCTTAAGCAAAACTAACGTACATTTATGCAACACAAACAATTTATGAACAATCACTTTAAATGAGGCAAAGTAATTTCTGAAGAGCATCCTTGCCTCTATTTTGTAGTTAAATGACAAGTTTTAAACTAATGTCAATAATACTGCCAATTGTTACTCCTTTAAATTTAAACATCTGTTATGACCCTACTTTTCAAGACTACAGAAAAAAAAAATTCCATTCACAGGCGTAAAGTATTTATAAACAAATCTTGCACTTGAAATTTATAATTTACTTTATTTTTCGTATTTCATTCTTTAAATTAATTTGCATTTTTAACAAACACGCTATTTCAGAAAAAAAATTAACTCAGTGTTTTTATAAGCAACCTCAGTCTTTAATCCCATTGAACATGTGTGGGATTATTTGCAGGAAAAAAAATTCTAACTAGCAGGAGTTAAGAAAATAACTAAATGGGCCAAAATCAACGGATCAATTTTGAGCAAAATGATCCGTTGATTTTGGCCCACTCAGCTTACTCAAACAAAATATTAACTATCAAATTCATATCTTTTTCTTAATTTATTGGATAGTGTCCCAATACTTTTTCAGCAGATGACCCTAGCAGTTGACCAAATAAGTTTTAGATTTTATCCAATATACTGGCTTTATCTTTTTAAATAAAGCAAAAAATAATAATAATAAAATGTTTTACTTAATAAAAAAAAGTATATAAGTATTATAATACTTTAAACCATTATAATATAGGAAAGAACTTAATATTACACTAATAATAAATTAGATTTATGAAGCTAATTATTGTTTGATTGAATTTATTGGATCGGCAAAAAAGTTTTTTCGGTTTTTACCATTTAAAAACATTACGAAAACCGTAATTACTTTCTTGTCGTCTCAATAAGTGATTATCTCTAAATGAAAAATTTTAAAAAGAAATTTATAATAAAATAAAAAATCACTTAAAGAATTTTATACATGAATATTATTATTACAGAATACACGAATATTATTATTATTATTTATATTTAGTTATTAAGTTTCAATTACCTTACATTTTTAGAAATGTATCTAAATGAAAATATTACTAATTGTAAGCGAAATTTTAAGTGCATAAGAACATTTAATTTAATTTTCATTCTAATATTTGTGAATAATTTACATTACAAAATTTTTTTTTTATAAAAATTACGATACGGTTGTAAGATATGCTAGGTCTTTTCCCTCAGTGCTTTGTAGTATGATCATTGTGACATTTGGTTAAAAAGTTAAGTGTCTTGGGATATAGAATAGCGGCAATAGTTTTACAAGTCGTTTTAGTAAAAAAAACTTGCTGTTGTAAGTAAGATTTCTTTTGTAGGTTTCCTAACTGCTATGAGGCAAGAAGTAAGTAGAGCTCACAAAGGTTGGGCGCTGGATACAGTCACTCTTCACAATGATGTAACGCAGTTAGTCAGAGAAGCAGTGAAAGATGCTCCTAAGGTAAGCATTATATTACTCAGCCTATTTCTTTCAGGTTGCATTTTCGTTAATGTTTAAAACCTATGCCTATATTTGAAATGCGGCAACCCCTTTTTCAACCCATCCGTTTAGCATATGAGTGTTGCATCTGATTGTTTAAGAACCATTTCTGTAGATGTGTCCAGCTTTAGATATTTTGCCATTTCACTAAAATATTAGTTTGCTGATCCCAAATTAGGAACTATTTAAAAATTTTCTTCTCTAACCTCTTTCTTATTAGTAGATTACATTCAAATTAATTTAATATAACAATTATTAAAAATGATGAATATACAGGCCACAAAATTATATCGCAATAAGACAAAAAAAAAAATGTGCGCAGATACGTCAAAATTGTAGGATCAGTAGAGGCAACAGTTATCGAATGGTCAAAAGAATATAAAATGTATACAACAGACACCTGTGCATTGAGCGATTATATGACCTCTAAGGGCAACAGTACAGATCCCAACTATAAGATAATAAATGATTACCAGAATTATTCTTCGCCACGGTCCACACGCATGTCGTTTCCTGTACTTGGAGGTGGTCCTCGGCACATTTTATGTAAATCGCAGTCCGAAATGAGTCCTATCTTCGTATATATTAACCTAAAGACTAGATTCTACAGCCGTCGTTTCTCCACAGACGAAAGTAAGAATCACTGTTCGCTGTTTCGATGACGATCAAATGTCTAGCAGACAATTGCAGCCCCATTGTTGGTTGCCATATAGCCCGATATCATACAGCTTGTTATGGATATCTTTGGTGGATGCAGATGGCCTAGTTGACAATCATGTGCAGTGGTAAATAAAAACCCATTAGCTATTCAGCATGCTCCCAGATCTTTCTGCTTGAGTTATGCCACATCTGTTTGGATGGCACTGATATCGTTTCCAACATGCATAGAAGTCGTAACGACAAATAATGCGGTGGAGTTTTAGGATAGAGCCTCGTTCCTAACATTTAACTAATGATATTCAACTCGCTATTGTCTGCCAGGCGTTTCCAATGCACTTTCGAAAGTTCTGCTATCAAGAATCGTATTTGATTCAGTTACGGAGCGAGCTACGATTTTTATTACCCGATATTGGGTGTCACGTGATACGATGTCCATACAACTTTAATTTTGTTTTTATATATCTCTGTTACATATATTAATCTTGCAATATGCATGAGGTTACGTGCATTTTTTCCTGGTTTTTACTTTTAAAGGGTGTATTTATGATACAATATGCTGAATATACAAAACTGTTTCATTACATAAATGTATATCGCATACGAAGTTGTACTTAAACAAAAATCATAATGAAGACATGAACCCAACTGCATGTAGTTTGGACCATAAAGGCAAAATAATCGCAATAAAATTTAATGGGCTTGAAGTTTAAATCGTCTCATTTTCTCTTTAGCAAAATTCTTCACTATGTTATTAAATGATACACATCATATTATCTGCAACTGACATAAGCCTCTTTGAAATTCCTAAAAGGCAAGTTTTAGCGAAAAATTCCGTAAGCATTTCATGACCCAAGGCCGATCCTGTAAAAATCCCATCATATAAATTGCATTTTAGTCTTGAGATGGTTACTTCGTTGCTCAATGCCTAGTTCATAAGATAATGAATACATTTCAAAATCTTTATTAAATTGTAATTATTGTTTATAACTCATTTCATATGTTTTGTAAATGTTGATTTCTAGGAAGGAGTTTATGTTTATGGACTGTACCTTGATGGAGCCTCATGGGATAAAAAGAACAGTATTCTTATAGAACCTGCTCCTAAGGTGTTGTTCACTGCTTTGCCCGTGGTATACGTATATGCCATTAATTCAACTGATCCAAAAGATCCAGCTTTATACCAGTGTCCAGTTTATAAAAAGCCGAGACGAACAGATCTGACATATATCACTCCACTGTGGCTGAAAACTGATATCAACCCTAACCATTGGATTCTGCGTGGCGTTGCTCTCCTCTGTGATATAAAATAAGCATTTATTTATTATTTGGCTTTTTGAATTGCATTTAATGCTAAAATTTTTTAAATAAAACCTGGTTTTGACGTTTCTGATGCGCAATCTTTTTTTAAAATTCTGTTTACAAGAAGAAGAATGTACTTGAGCTGACATTGTGGCAAACTTAATAATTTTAGACATAAAAAAGTACCAAAAGAAAGTTTTATTTTTTCTATTGAGACGCACGTTTATTTTAACACATGCGATTCAACGTTTTCTTCACTGAAGTATGTGAAATCTTAGAGTAGTGACACTCTTCTGACTGACGAATTTTATAATTTATTTACATATTATACAATATACATATATATATATAATATACACTTCCATTCCTTCCTTTTTCAATAATGTTCTATTATTACATCACTATATGCTTCTCCTTCTTCAATTCAATACTTATTTCTTAACTTCGATAATATAGTAATTATTAATATAAATAATTATTTAAAAATTTTAAATTTAAAAACTTTTTTTCTTTGAATTCTAGAAAATGGATGAAAATTTTTACTATATTCGACATAATCGCAAAAAAAATTTTTTTTTTTTAAAGATACATTAGGAATATAATTGTTTATCGTCTTATTGAATAATTTCTTTAATGTGCACACTATTTTATTTTTCAATTCACAAAAAAAGAAGTCCCTACTTGTCTGAATTTATTCATCAAATCCTTAATGTTGTGCTCTTGACCTCCTTACTTTCTGTTGTTCTCATATTCTTGAATTCAGGATAAAAATAAAAAAGCAGAATTGTTTTACTGATAAATAACAATCAATTGGATGATTGGTGGAAAAGAAATATGCTTACTTGGAAAAATGGAAATGAATAGATACATAAGTTTGTGAAATGATTTACTTAGGAAGAGTTTTTTGTTGTCAGCTTTTGGGAACTTTTTTACATGTGGAACATATAAAGCCTTGAATTATCAAAAAGATGAAAACATGCGATTTACCATAAATTTTCGTTTTATTTTTGTAGCTTGAGTAAAATGAATTCTTCTTGAACATAAAAATTTTACATTAGCTAAAATAAACCTTTGTGAGGACTCACGAAATTAAATTATAATGTATTACTATTACAAAACACATTTAAGAACATTAATTAATTTATATGTTTATGCAAGCATATATATATATATATATATATATATATTTTTATAAAAATATATAATATATATATATATATATTTATATAATATATATATATATTAGTCTATTATTAATCTTCGCAGGTTTTAGTAAAGTTCAACTAGTATGAAAGCAATCTTATGCAAAAAAAAAGACAAGTATTCGTGAATATATATAAATTGTTTTATTTATATTTTTTAACAATAAAAAAATTAGATTAATTATAAAAAGATAATTTTCATTTAATAATTTTATTTTTATGTGAATTATTAATAACAAGCTTATAAAATAGAGATTAATAAAAATGTTAAAAAGCTTTAAACAGCAATAAAAATAGCATCTAATATTATAACTTTATTTTTTGAATATTTTGAATTTAAACACAATAAAAAAAATAATTACTGACACACAAATTGTTTCATTTTTAAGAAAAAATCACAACAATTTTATTTTAATTGAGTCACAAAAAATGGAAACGAAATTATTAATGGTTTAAAAGTTTTAAAATTGTTTATTTTTAAAACATTTTTAATATAAAAATTACAGTTTAATTATAAAAAAATACTTTTTATTAGTAAACAAAGGATAATCGTGAATAATATATTCTACTTTAAACATTATGTGGTACAAAATTTTTCATTCTGCATTATTTTCGGTTTTGACATTCTAACATGTGAGAATTTTCAACACTTCGAAGTCTCATAAGAAAAAAAATTTTGTTGAGTGATAAACCTTATGAAGTTTCTGCTCTGGGTAATGCAACATATATTAGTCCAACTGATCTCTCTGTCTCTCTCACCAATATACACAATATTCAAAGTCAACCATTGATACTTGCGAATTGTAATACCAAACTCTAATTGTAGGCAAAATTGTTTTCGTAACATGTCCATTTTTTTCAAAATTTCGTAATGTTTAAAATCGTGAAACAACCACTATTTTAATAAATTTTTAAAATCAACCATTATTGTTATAGTTTGTACACTACTGTTTGTTAATATTGCTAATACGAAATACTTGTTTAGACTGTTCTTGACGAAATGATAAAGATAAAAAAAGAACTTTGGAATACTTGATGTAAATAATAATTTTCCTTCCAAATAAAATTCCCCCCATTCAGTCTGATCACTATAAAGCTGTCTGTCATTAACAGTTTATAATTGCTTAATATCTCCGAAAAAATAAACAAGTAATCCACAAAAATGTTCATTTTGTCTTGAGGTAATCAACAGGTACGTAATCTTAAATCGATTTTTCTTTTTGCATTTCTTCATCCAATCATGTTTACCACCATCTATAATTAAAAATTCACTTTGTCATTCCTCAACTGAACTGAAACTGAGTAAATGACTGTAAACTAAGACCTTTGAAAACTTTATGCACTCTTAACAGAAGCTTGAAATGTATTGTTGAAGCGCTTATATTAACAGCAGTAGTGCCAATTGCCGCAAGCAATTGACAAGCAGAGAATCCAAGTGTCTCATTCAATCTATCAGTAAAGTAGTGAATAATAGTACTTTTTTCAGAGCAGACTTTTACCTGGATAACAATTCTTTTGACTAGTGTATCTGGATTATTGTCGCTGAATGATTCAAGTTGTTTTCAAAATTATTTGTTGTTCTTGAGAAAAAGTAACACTTACCAAATTATACTGGACATTCAATGTTGTTATTAATTGTTCAGTTATTTAATTAATTTAATATGAATGTAATATATAATTTGAATCAAAACCATTATATCTTGCAATACTTTCGAATTCAAAAATAACTTCCTTATTTAACTTCTTTTATCTATATTTTCACAAAAACGTTGCACACCGCAGAAGTCATCCTATGAAATGCATATTCAGTCTTGTAAAAACATTTAGATAACTTTGATTGTGATTACCTGATTGCCGCATTAAATCCAGAATCAAATTACGCCGCCTTGTAATAAATTGAAGACATCCACCACACACATTAGTATTGCTTTGATACCACCGTTCAAAATAATATACGATGCAACAACGTTTTGTCCTGTATTACAAAACGTTTTGTATTGTGTTATTGCATTACTAACTTTACTGCAATGTTATCTCATAGTTGAACAGTATGATGGAATTTCTTTGTTTCATTTTTGTTCAATCTTTATATGAAGCTATCTTCCTTTAAATGACATATAGGACATTACTTTTTTGCCACACATTTGTATAATACTAATTTAATTTCTAGTATTATATTTTTGTGAGTATTAATCACTTTATTAAGGAGGGATTTCCATTTACTATAATATATATTTTGGATTTTCTGGATATGTATGATAGCAGAATCTGAATAAAAAATTTACTCTCTTATTTATTATTATTTATTATATTTATTTTATTTCTCTTATTATTTATTTACATTCTTACGCGTTTGTCAATTTTTTAATGTCAAATTCAAGTCATCTTAAAATATACTATCAAAACTATTTTCTAGAAATTTGATATAAGCATTCCATAAGTGAAGAAAGTCCCGAATGCTGTTAGCAGAAAACTCATCTTAAAATCAATCAACCCTCCTGCCGATAGGTATATGACATCTTTTTTTTCTATTCTTTCGAGAACAAATAATTGTTTGTCAATTTTAAAGTGATTAATTTTATATTCATCTATTAATGATCCGATGTTTTTCTTGATAGCCAGCATGCATTCTGGAATTTTAGAAGCGTGCATTGTTACTGAAAACAATATAACGATTGGGGTGACACCATTGCAGCCCAACGTTACTAAGCTGCAAGCCGAAAATTCAAATTGCAAAAATGTCGACAAAGTAGTGTACAGAGTTGAAAAGCAAATTAGCATAAGATGAAACAAAATCATCGACAAATTTTCCTTTAAAAGTTGTACACTCTTTTCTATTCTCTTATAATCTTTGATTAGCCTAATAGATTGCAAAGAAGTTCCCCGCTTTGCATTCTCAATACTGTTACTGAACTGTGCAAGCATAATGCTGTAGACTTCAATTAGAATACACACTGATAAAGTGATAGCATACGGTTTTTCAGTTGCCACAACGAAATATGCATACGAACCTATCATGTCCATTAATACATGGTATCTTTCACCAAAAATACTGTAACCAAATGTCCATATATTATCTTCGTCGTCGATCTTATGGGGTAGTTGAATATATAGTATTGCAAGAAAAAAAGGAGTAATGAAAATTAAGAATGTTATTGAATTTATAAGTTGCAAATTTCTCCTGCTAAGTTGTTTTTTATAAGAATGATTTATAGATTCAAAAAGATTCCTAAGTTGTTGCATTCGATTTGAGAAATAATGCCATAAAATGAGAGAAAGAAGAGAAAGTGACACATAAGTGAGACCGAGTTTAAAATAAGAAGAGTTGATGACGAAAGCTGAAGAAACGACAAACACATAAATAGTGGATAACTGGAACTTCAACAGTGAAAAAAAGGAGAAACATCTGTAAAAATTTCTAATATATTTGTTTCTTATTTTATTGTTGAGTATAAGTATCATCCATAAAGGGAAATGTAATTCAGTGGCTTCTTCTAACATTCTTTTGAACATTTTTGAAAACGAAGTAATTTGATGCGTTTCATGAAATACAATACTTTTGTTTATAATTCACTATACTGAGTTTGAATATGTTCGTTTAAATTGAATAAGAACAGTTGAACAATACACAGTATTACGTGAAATACAATACTTTTATTTATAATTCACGATACGAATTTTGAATATTTTCGTTTAAATTAAATAAGAACAGTTGAACATTACATAGCATTAAATAAAATGCAATATTTTTGTTTATAATTCACTATACGAATTTTGAATATGCTTGTTTAAATTGAATAATAACAGTTGTTCATTGCTAAGAAATATTTCGTAATAATTATTTTGGTCTAAATAATTATTTTCAGGTAAATGAAACTGCAAATTTATATAAAAATCATATTATTTTATTATATTCGACAAAAGTAGAATTATTTTCTATAGTATTATATATTATATATTTTCTATAGTATTATAAATTATATATTTTCTATAGTATTATTTCTGTTATATATCTTCTGTTTTTTATTATATATAGTAAAAAACAAACTTTTAACACTTCAAATGTTCACACCAAAAAATTCCTAGAATTAAGATGTTTTTATAAAAACATTCAGATAATTAAATTAAATATCAGTTGAATATTTATTTACATTACTGTATTTTTAAATGATTACAAGTTATTTAATATTAACTTTTAAAAAATATTCTTCATATTCCACTTACGAGAAAGGTACTATCATGAAACAGATTATTTTGATATTTACTTAAAAGGATTGGCCCCATTTTAATCTTTGTCATTTCGTATTCAAAAAGTATAAGATGTGCATTGAATAAAAATTAGATAAAATCAAAGTTCATTTTTGTTCATTTAAGCTCCTGTGATTTTTCTATGAAACTGAATAAAATTTGATGAGATAATTTGAAAAATTGCCAAATCTCTTTAAATAAAATTGCAGAAAAGGAAAAGATGTCGTTTATTATTTGTTTTTCTTCTTGTTGGAGGTACGTGCTAGCTTTTGAATTTAGATATGTAATTACTTTTATCTTTTGTTATTTCTATTAGTGCTTGCTGTCACGAGCATATGTAAAATATTTTAAAATATGCATTAAAAAATATTATTTCAAAACAATGTTGATGATTAAAACGTGTTTTCCTTAAAACCAATTTTATATCCAGAACATAAAATTATGACGTAAAACTTTTATTATTGACAACCAAAAATATTTTTAATTTATAAATATAATTATGATTTATCATAAAATGCAAATGCTATTATGCACAAATACAATGTTTCAAATTAAGCTATTAAAGAAAAGATTGCATGACTTTCATAGCAGTGCTTTGATTAAGAGACAAATAATAAATGCTTTCATCAATATTTCTTTTTTAATTGGAAAAGTATTATACTAGTACAATATCATTGAAAATTCAATTACTTGTACAGTGGTAGATTTTAATAGTTCTTGCAATTAAGTGAGTTTTTGCGATATGTAGTGGAATAAATACGGAATATTTAAATACTCAAATACGTATTTGGAATATTTTATCCATTAAAATAGAACATTGTTTGCAATATCTATTAAATTAAGATTCTATGGTAGATTGAAAACGCAAAAACCAATATAAATAAATAAATTAATATTTTCATGTTGGTCATCAAACAAAAGGCAAGATATTATAATATACTCTGTATATAGACAATGATTATTTCATCGACTCTTCTATATGTAAATGTTTGTATGTAAAACAATATGTTGCTTTGATTGAATTTTCAAAGATACTGAATTGAATATTATTTGAATTTCTCTCATCAGAGATAACGTGACATACTAATCAATAATAAAATAAAATAAACGAATCATTTTTTTTTTTTTTTTTTACCCAAAAAAAAATTTATTTAATTTTATTTTTTTTTTTTTTTTACTTTCACAAGAGCAATGTTGCTCAATATAAAATTTATCATTTTAATCTCTCACAGAAATTTTAAAATTTAACAGAATTTTATCATAATTAATGTTCTATAAATTAAAAAAAAAATATTTTTTAAATTTCATTCATAATTTGCCACGTGCAGTAGTATATATACTTATACAAATATAATCGTTTAATCTAATAAATTTAAATTGCAAATTCTCGAGGTAGTTTTATGTATATTTTTAAAGCACGTTTTGAATTAAGTCTATGTTCAAATATTATTTCAATTCAGTTAATACTTATGTTAAGATCCTCATTGAAATAATTTGATTTATTGTACATTTAGCCATAATGATGAGTAAAAACAGCATGTAAAAATATAACTGATCTATATATTCATACGATATTTACTGATTTAAGTATATGATCAATAATGAAATAAAGAATACTCTATTAAAATAAGTGTAATAAAGTTGGCCTTTCTGTAAATTTAAATTAAATTTATTTTATATTCTAAGGTGATTTTTAGCTCGATTTTTGATCCACACTTAACGTTCAATAACAATGTATGTGTGTGTAGGTAGGGGTTGATTCATGATGATTAAAGTTATAATTATAAACTAACAATGATATATATCCTCTATTGACAAAAAAATTTAAAGTATGAAAAGAAGAAAAATTATCACCAACAATATAAAAAGAATAAAGATAAAGAATCATTACAAGCTGCATATTGCTGATTACAAAATAACAAAGGTTGTAAACTCAACAAGAAAAGATAAAATTAGCTGTACACAAAAGAATGAAGGTAATGATCATTGGGGCACCTGGTGATGTTTATACCCTTGCGTGTAAAGGAGATGACTCCCTGAAATGCTTAGTGTGTAGAGACATATTGGAGTGCTGTATTCTAATGCATATCTTCGTTAAGGACACTGAGACTTCACGATTCTATAAAAGCGCAAATATTGAACATTATGCTAGACATTCCTGGGAAAAGTTCTGAGAAGGGTTTATTTTTATTATTAGTAATAGTATTTGCAACATAAGTGAGTTCAGAAATAGTTAAATCCTCTGAATGAAAAGATATCGATCGTTATGTAGACATTAAACTTAAATGGGATTTTGTTGGAAGCGACATTATATGATGCAATACTCTCACAGAATCCTACAGTTATTTAAATCTTCTTAAAGAATGGCATTTATTGCTGTAAACGATGATAAGAATACTTATTTATTTTACATAAATTTCCTTTGTATATATATATTAAAATATAACCTTGCAAGGTTGAAATCTAGAAAACTGTACCTCTGAGAAAGTCACCAATCTTGCAACCGGAATATATCGCCGATTTCTTTAGGGCTACAATACTGTAATTTCGAGGAATTCGTAAGTTCTTCTTACTCCAAACAATATGACTATTTTATTCCTACATTGATAGTTATTTGCAGAATTTTTATTTATAGTAAGTAAGAACAGAAATATATATTCTTTCAAAAAGTTATGTAGAGAATCAATAATTTATTAGAATAACTGATTATTGATTATGTGCTTGTTCTCTTACAACGTATGTCTGCCAACTGACACAGAATATAAACTTTTATGAAATTGCCACTCATGAATATATGAAACAAACAACAAAAACGATTTTTTACTTTATTAATAACTTATGTTTGATTATCAAATAAATATTTTCTTTTTAATGCTATTGATAAATTTAAGGTTTTGTGATGACCGTTTTATTGATTATTTGAATTCGCGCGAAAAAATATTTTATTTTTTATTTTTTTAGAACGTTAGTTTACAGCGAAAACGCCTCTCAAACGCATTACTTTTTTTTTTTTTTTTTGCGGTTTTGTGATGTTTCTTTTCAATACTGTTTATGTAGTTAAAGTTTTGTGGCAACAATTTTTTGAATTCGCGCCGATAAATTTATTATTTATTTTTTAGTTCATGGAAGAAAAACACCACTAGAACGTATTAATTCTTTCTTTCTGAACGTATTGATTCATTTGATGTGTTTATGCAAGGACAACTTTTAGTAAGGCAATAAAAAAATAATTTTCGCCTCAAATAAAGGATATATCAGAATAAAATGTAAGTTATTCTCTGGTTTTTTTCTTCTTTATTATTCTAATATTTTATCATTCGAATTCGATGTCGAAAATATTACTTGACATAATAGAAAAAAATGGCGTTTTAACGAATAACTTTGGTATATTTTTATCATAATAACGATTATTATCGTTGTTAAAATGATAATTTAATTTTGTTAAAATTTTGGCGATGAAGCGATATAAATTGGCGTAAAAGCAATTCAGGCATAAATTTTTATGCATAATAGAGTTATAATTTGGCGTTAAAGCAATAATATTTAGCGAAAAAGCATGTTATGAATAAAATTTCTATTAGTGATAAATTTTTAAGATCAATCAATATTTTTGGTGTAAAGGCAATTTAGAAATAAAATTTAGATTAGTGGAATAAAATTTGACTTAATAGCTGTTTGGCTATTGATGTTGGTGCAATACAACTTCAGCGGCCATTTTGTTTGTTTACTTAGCGACTTTGCATTATATTTATGGATTTTAGCGTAATATGATAATAGAGAGTTTTTACATACTGTATTTTGGACGTCCGTTATTTTTTTCTCCCTGGCGCGCATGCTCATAGGAAACATTATTACATATACGCATGCGCAATTTCCTATGAGCATGCGCGATAGGGAGAAAAAAATAACGGACGCTCAAAATACGGTATGCAAAAGCTCTCTATTACCGAAAAACTAATTGCTACATTCATTATTATGTTTACTTGGCGGCATCCTGGAGATGAATTTGGCACAAAAAGTACAAGATTCTAGAATTTTACCTCTGTTTTGTGTTTTTTAACCTTAATTTTGTACATCAGTTTTATTATTATGATTAATTTAGACAATGTAGTAGGGTAACAATCTTATTGTAGTTATGTATGAAAAACTCACTATTCTAAAAGTTGTTTCCTGCTCACTTAAAAAGTTACGATTTTCATTTTCCTTAAGGCTGAAAAATCACTATAATTCAGAACTGGAATTCATGTATTCTAATTTATTTGAAGGGGCCTAATGGCCGAGTGACTAGCACTCTGCGCCACAGGTTTCGGGTACGAGTCCCGACGGTGCCATGGACGTTTGTAATGGTTCGGAATCCACTTAAAATAGTAGATCCCGGTTAGAGGTTACCTTTGGCGTAGTTCTGATAAACCTACCCCGTAAAAAATTAACATATCCTGTGTCAAAATCTAAGAGTAATAAGACGGCCTTGGCCCACCATGGAGCTGTTGGACCAATGAAGAAGAATTAATCTGAAAGTAAAATATTTTTCTTGTTATTAATGTATTACGGTACCTGAAATTTACTCTTCAAATAAAAAATAAATAGATCCAATTATAATAATATAATTTCACAGAATAAAAACTTAATTAAAATATAGAAAGTAAAAATTATCTGTTTTCAAGAAATGTTTCGATTATTTGTCGATTCGCTCGTTCTATGTATTAAAACCTGCTAAACTAACTACATAAAAAAAAAAATACTCCGCGTCCGTGGCTTACCATCAAGTTACACGCGCCCCCTGGGTAATGCAGAGTGAGTATCATCGGTGCAGCCCTTATGGCAAAGATCACGGTCTATTTGCCAATTGCATTAGAAGAAAAAAAAATGTCTTAAAAATATCTCTTTGTTCACATCATTTTTTTTATTTTTATTAAGAATTTAATTAATATTTCAAATTCAGGAATCAACTTAATATTAATGCAAATTTAAATATATAACCAAATAAATAATGATGTACAAAAATTAGAAGGAAAAGGGAGACTGTTACGGCAAATAGTAATTTCAAACCTGCTTCGAAAAAATATTAAGGTAACTTAATAGCATTAGCAATTTCACAATTATCTTTGTTTCACATAATTTCGTATTCATTCACTTGGTTAATATCCTATTAATAAAAAAAATTTCATTCATAAATTATTATTATTTAATTTCAAGGAAATTTTTTAATTTTTTGCCTTTATAATGTTAAAAATAAAATATTTATGATGTTTTTTCAAGAACGGAAACTTGTATTTTGAATACAAGTTTCCGTTCTTGAAAGAGTAATTTTTCAGCTTACCAATACAGCTAACATTTACGTTTTTAATCAAGTTGATAAAGAGAGTATTATTATTTTTCTGTCAAAAATGACAAATGATTTTTGTTTGTATTCCCGCGTTGTAATAAATGTCTTTAAGTAAATGAGTTTTGTTAGAATTTTCAATCATCTTTTGATTTAATTTTCTACATAAACAGATTGTCCGTAGGTATTGTATTCGTGTCTATTATATTTCTCAAGTTGCATCGACATGCATCAAGCTTTTTGAGAAATATTTTTGATTTGCTTACATTAAGTTGCTAAACCAGAATATTACTGCATATATTAACTTTACTGCATGCATCGTTCAGATTTAGTGGGTTTTTTGTGAAGACACAATTGGAAAAAGTTTGCAAATGTTTTGCAATTGAGATTGATGTATTTCATTTATTCAAAATAATTACCTAATCGTATCAAAATGAATCAGAACAGAGCATTGAAATATGTTGATGTACCTTTCTGGATAATGTATGAACTCTGCAATGAGGGAATGCATACTGGAATTCCGAAATATTTTACACATTTCTTTTATGTAAGCATAGTGGAATTGCATATTTTCGGGTTATATTATTTCTCAATTATAATAATGCTAACAATTCATGACGGTACATTCAAAATATCATTTTTATATAGCTTTATAACAATTTTGTCATATCTATTGTGGCATTCATTGCTACATCAAAAAAATAGCTTGGAAAGATTGATTAAATTCTTAAAAAGCAACCAATCATTACTAAAGAAAAATGCAATTAAAAAACCGAACCTAATTTTACACATTTTCCCGGTTGTATTTGCCATCATGCCAATATTTCTGTCAATTTTACATGTTTATACTACACATGAAAAGCCCAATTCAGATTATTTTGTGTATGGTAATAGAAATATGGATGACAATCTGCGATACTTCTTCAGTAATGTTGGTGCCTATGCGTACTACACAATTTTCATGAAGTATCCTCTTACAATAGTGTTATCTATAAGTGCTTTAATATATCAATATGGACTTCTTCTTTTCCAATATAATAAAGATTTGAGAGCTGTGTTTAACTCTTTCAATTCAAGAAAATGCAATGTTTTTCTTAACAAATACTTTAAAATTCTTTGTAAAATCCACCTTTTAAAAAATGTTTTATCAATTCCTCTGCTCATCACAGTTTTATATGGTTTTTTCTCCATATATTCAGCTATTGAATATGGGTTGAACAATAATGGCAAAGAATTGCACATTTATTACATAGAATTAACCTCTAACGTCTGTACGGGGACTTTACTGTTGTGCTCGATATCCATTTGCAGTTCAAGAATCCCAGAATATCTGTCTGAAATAAGGACCACGTCGGAGTTTCTGTTAGATAAACTTCAATCAGATAATTTTCAAGACAGAAAATCACTGATTTTGCTGAAGAGAATCGAAAGGAAACAAATTATCTTCCTGTCTGCTTGTGGATTCGTTGATCTACAAAGAAGTTTCTTGTTATCTGCACTTGGATCACTTGTTACTTATGGAATACTCATTTCTAGCCTTCATTAAAAATAAATTTAATGATGATCCATTAATATTTGAGAAGTTCGTAGTGAGAATTTTATGGTTTATTTCGTTTCAATTCTGTTCATAAAACTGAGCTATTGTTATTCGCTTGCAAGTAATTATTGACAAAATTTAGTATTTTAATTAAACTGTGCTTTTTTAAATATATTTAATTTTTTTTTTTTTTAAATCCCCTAGATTAAGATATTAACGAACTCAATTTGATACACTATCTTTATTAAAATAACTTTCATATCCGGATATATCACTGTTAGATTTACTATTATTATAAAATCATGTATTCATTTTTAATTAATTCATTATTAATGGTTACGACATTTTTATTGTATATGATTTCTTAATTAGGATCAAAACGATTTTCGCCAAAGTGCACCAAAAAAGGGGTTGCGCTTGTAAATGAAGTGAATTGTATTAAAAGCAAGAAATCTGGGCTACAATTTATGGAAACTTATCGCTTTGTCGGCGCCACAAAAAAATCGCCAAATCCCTATGACCCATATTTTGCGATTTGGCCCTGAAAATTAATAGCATTATTATTTTCTGTATTATTCACGAATATTCATTGAGACTGCGTAATGTTATTTGAATATGCCGTATTCTCAGAAAACAGTTCAATAATAATGAATAGAATAT